>CM038143.1:145572451-146011078 GCA_021437245.1 Aegilops speltoides
TTGTAACTGAGACTTAAGAAGCTGAAGTGATTTAGGCAGCGAGTTCGAAGAGCTTGTGCCAGAGGTTGTGGCAAGTAACTTGAATACTATATCAAGGCAGGACTTTGGGGTTGTCTCACTGTCTACAAGATAGTTTTTATCAGCTTTCTTGGAGACCAACAGGGTTGTCTCACTATGCTGAACCTTATCTACAAGAGAAACAAGCAGACACATCACAGGTTTAGCATGTAGCATATGAAACTCATTTTGGTAAACCGGTTCAGTATAAGGTGGACATGATAACATCATGAAACAAACATATACCTATGTACTATGGTCACTGTATTGTCTATATCATTCTAGTTTATGTTGCCAAATCAAGACACATTTCAAATCATATCCGTTTAAGACAAAGCAGCATAGACAGAATATAAGTGTGCGAAACTGCACAACACTAACAACACATGTAATGTGCATGACATGAGAACATAACTGTTTATACAATTGAAACTAAAATCAGCATAGAGCAAGAAGTTAGAATAGCAATCCAGTTAAAGAAATAGATTAAAAAGATACCTGTTGCGGCATTGGAGTTTCAATTGCATCCTTCAAATTTGAAATTAGTTGGTATGAGTAAATATAGTTATGCAAGAGCAATGGAGTATGAACCATAGCTACAGAACCTGATCAGAGAACAATTCTCTTTCTGTTTTAATCATTGAATTGGGGTTCGGAGTGGTGGTCCTCGTGCTTTGGGCACTATAGTTGCCTTACTAACTGCTCGTGTTTGGGTGCTCTAAGGTGGAGACGGTGTTGTGTGAACTGGAACTGAGTTACTATCTGCTGGGGTTGGGGTTGGAAGGGGTGTAGCTGGTTCTCTATCCGACTGGGTTGGGGTACAATCTGAGGGAGTCTGGGTTATGTGTGGTGGGGCTGGTTCTTGGGCAAGTACAACCGTGGTTCTTGACGAGGACATGTACCTAGGGTAGGGTCTTAGGCCTGACCTAGACGCCCCACCCAAGGACACTTCCCTATAATCAAAGACATTCAAAGACTAATAGAAAGTACCGACTGGAATCACCTCGAAGTACAATCCACTCGGTAGAAGACTCCACTCGAATATCCCAATTCCACTCAACCACAGCTGGGTCACTTGACCATATGACGAACCGCTCGGAGTACAGAAGATCTAAAGTCACTCCAGGATGGCAACAGTCAGGCGTTCACTTTGTAGTCTTAAAGATCATTTATGGCTAGCGTTACCAGTAATGCCCCTACCTTAACTCACATTGAACCCTGTGTAACTGAGGGCTGCGAGGGTCCTGATGCACTTTATATAAGCCACCCCTCCTCAGGCACAAGGGTTTGCACCCTTGGTAACATCCACGCATAATCCAGTCGACAAAGCCTCAAGGCACCAAGATGTAGGGCTTTTACCTCCTCCGAGAGGGGCCTGAACTCGTAAACTTGCGTGTACAACCTCACCGTAGCTAGGACCTTGCCTTCTCCTACATACCCCCTATTCTTACCGTCAGACTTACTCCCACGACAGTTGGCGCCCACCATGGGGCCAACATCTAAACGACTTTCGGTGAGGTTGCAAATTTCATTCTCCGTCAACATGGTTTCCGGCGGTGGTTTGGCTTTGGGCCGCGAGATCCGTCTCGGTGCGCTCGTTTTCATCACTGACGACTCCACCTGGATTCAAGAAGCTCTCCTCGATGTCGAGGCCCTCCCCATCCGTGGGGCGACGCATTTCCGTGCGAGTGCTTGTGGCGTTCTTCTTCGACGGTCGCCGACCCAGTATCGGTCGGTTCTGGTGGCATCTTCGCTCCCCGCTATTCGCCGTCGCAAGCGGTCCGGCCGTTCATGACTCCAGTAGTGGTTGAAGCATGCGGTGGCTTGCCAATTGGCCACCCCTCAAGTTGCAGCGATTGAGCCCGACGAATCTCTTTACGATCTGTTTGATCTGCCGACTGGTCACTCGGATTCCCTTTCTGAGTGTGAGAGCAATGGTCCAGCGGCGGAAGTCTTCATGGTCAACTCCCAGCATGGTCTGCCTGGATTTCATCGCAACAACAGCGGCGACGGTGGTGCCGGCCCGTCACAAGATCATGATGAGTTTGTTCGTGAGGCTCTCACTGCGGAGCAAAGGGAAGAGCTACATCGTTGCAACATCCAGGCGCTCCAGACCCCCATCATTGGGTAGACCTTCGAGGCTCGGGCCTTGGAGGCTGCGTGCTTGGCCACCTTCGCCGAGCGTACGCGTTTGGAGAATCTGCATAAGGCACTTGACAAGCGTGCTCGTCAGCGGATCCCCGAATCCAGTCGACGCGCGCGACGATTGTTCCGGAATGAAACTCAGGTATACCGTACTCCAATCCAAAATGTTGCAGCAGCAGCATGCATAGCAGAGTCAGTTCAACTGTCACGTTCAGAAGCTGGTAGAGGTTTTGAGCAGATCTGAGCATTGCTTAAAGCTGCTGGGGAACAGAATTCTGTTGTCTCCCAGTCGCGTAACAGAATTCATAGTAGGTCAGTGGTTGCAGACACAGTTCAGTCGGCACATAGTCTGAGGTCTCCCCGGCGTCGGGAAGATCGTGGTCCCCGCCAGGATCAGTACCTGGGGCGAGGCCACGGGCAGTATGATTGTCAGTTTTCCCATGATGACCACCATCGAGTGCTTACGCCCCCTCCGAGGGGCGGGTTGTACGCGCCCCGGTGGTATGATGATAGGCACCTGTATGGTGATGAACGGAGAGTCCCAGTTGACCCTAGAGAGCCGAGGTTCGACGCAAGGTCACTCCTTGTGCAAGGTTTGGTCGACAGAGGCCGAGCAAACAGAGAAGGTCAAGGCAGAGATCGTCCGACTGGAAACTGAGCATTTATTTCTGGGCCGAGTGTTTCAGCATGGCCATCTGATCAGCTGAGATCCCTCCCAACTTCAGGTTGGTAGCGGGCGTGAGTAAGTTCACTGGTGAATCAAAGCCAGACACCTGGCTGGAAGACTACCATGTGGCTGCACATATTGGTGGAGGCAATGACGATGTCGCCATGAAGCACCTCCCCCTGATGCTTGAGGGCTCGGCTAGAGCCTGGTTGACTTAGTTGGCCCCTGGGAGTATTTTCTGCTGGGATGACTTGGCTCGAGTGTTCATCAAAACATTCGAAGGCACTTGTAAGCGACCTACTGAGCTGACTGAACTACAACACTATGTTCAAAAGCCGAATGAAACTTTGTGAGACTTCATCCAGAGATGGATTACCCTTCATCACACGGTGGAAAATGTGTCGGATCGCCAGGCGGTTTGTGCCTTCAAAGAAGGCATCCGGTACAGAGAGCTTACACTGAAATTCGGTTGTTCCGGAGACATGACTCTGACCTGAATGATGGAAATAGCCACTCGGTACGCTAATGGTGAAGAGGAAGACCGACTCCGCAATGGAAAAGGAAAAACAGTCATCCAAGACTCTGGGGCTAGAAATTCCAGTCGGAAGCAAAAACGTAAAGCTGAACCTATAGGGCCTGCTGAAGCTGCAGTCCTGAATGCAGGAGGAGGTAAGTTCAAAGGAAAACCCAAACCACAGTGGAAACCCAAGAGGTGAAGGATCAGTTGGGCCAGGATGTTATGGACCTGCCGTGTTACATTGACACTAAGACAAACGAAGAGAGTAACTTGATTCAACCTAAGCATACCACTCGGCAGTGTCGGCTTCTGATTCAGAGTTTCCGAGAGAATCAGTCTAGTGAGAAAGAATCTGATAAAGAGGATAAAAAAGAGGAAGATGATGGTTACCCTAAGGTCAATGCTACCTTGATTATTTTTGCTGGCGTAGAAAGCAAAAGTCGACTGAAAGTCATTAACAAGGAAGTGAATATGGTTGCTTCGGCAACTACGACGTACTTGAAGTGGTCAAAGACTCCCATTACATTCGACAAATCAGATCACCCAGCACACGTTGCTACTCCTGGGCGGCAAGCGCTGGTGGTCGACCCAGTCGTTGGGGGAACCCGACTGACTAAAGTCCTTATGGATGGCGGAAGTGGGCTGAACATTCTGTATGCTGAGAACCTTGAAGGGACGGGCATTCCGATGTCCAAACTCAGCGAGAGCAACATGCAGTTCCATGGTGTCATTCTTGGGAAAAAGGCAAAGTCACTCAGGCAAATTACTCTTGATGTGGTTTTCGGTGATTCCAAGAATTACCGCAAGGGAAAGTTGACATTTGAGGTGGTGGATTTCCACAGTGCTTATCACGCCATTCTGGGCAGACCCGCGTATGCTTGTTTCATGGCTCGACCATGTTACGCATATCTCAAGTTGAAGATGCCCGGTCCCAGGGGCGTGATCACAGTCACAGGAAACGGACAGAGAGAAGAAGAGTGTCTTCATAAGGGTTGCAAGATTGCCGATGAGTAGATGGCAGTTGTGGAAATGCAGGAATACCAGAAAACCGCAAATCCAAGTGATTTGATGCGGTCCAAGAAGCCTGCTTCAGAATCTACATTCCAGCCGGCTGGGGAAACCAAACCTGTTCATATCCACCCGGAAGACCCTAGTGCAGCTCCGACTCATATATCAATGACACTCGACAGCAAATAGGAAGCCGCACTCATCCAGTTCCTCCGTGAGAACTGGGACATCTTTGCGTGGAAACCTTCTGACATGCCGGGTGTACCTAGGGGGCTGGCTGAGCACTGTTTGCATGTCGACTCGAAAGCAAAACCAGTAAAAGAGCATCTCTGATGGTCCGCCATGGAAAAGAGAAAGGCGATTGGCAAGGAGGTGGCTCGGCTCTTGGCAGTTGAGTTCATCCGTGAGATTTACCACTCCGAGTGGCTCGCCAACATCATCATGGGCCCTAAGAAAGATGATTTGCTTAGTATGTGTATCGACTTCAAACATATCAATCGGGCCTGCCCGAAAGATCATTTTCCTCTCCCCGCATCGATCAGATCGTCGACTCGATGGCGGGGTGTGGGCGTTTGTCCTTCTTGGATGCATATTCCAGGTACCATCAGATCCATCAGTATGGGCCTGATGAAATAAAAACAGCCTTCATCACCCCATTCAGGTGTTTTTGCTATGTTACTATGCCTTTTGGTCTGAAGAATGCTGGAGCCACATTCATGCACATGATACAGAAGTTCCTGCTCACTCAAATCAGTCGGAACGTGGAAGCATACATGGATGATATCATGGTCAAGTCACGCAAGAGTTCCGACCTACTGACTGACCTCGCTGAAACCTTTGCCAACCTAAGAAGATATGACATCAAGCTTAATCCATCCAAGTGCACATATGGAGTCCCAGGAGGGAAGTTGCTCGGTTTTCTTGTTTCCGAACGAGGAATCGACGCAAACGCAGAAAAGATTGGAGAAATTGTCCGAATGAAACGCCCTGTGTGTGTGTGTGCATGATGTTCAGAAGCTTACGGGTTGTTTGTCCGCACTAAGTCGATTCATTTCTCGCCTCGGCGAAAAGGCATTACCTCTTTACCAACTGATGAAAAAGTCTAATACATTCGAGTGGACTCCTGAAGCTAAAGCAGCATTTGTGGAGCTCAAAGCCCTGCTTTCCACCCAGCCGGTGCTTGTTGCTCCAGTCAGCAAAGAGCCTCTGTTGTTATATATTGCAGCCACTGTAAGGTTGTCAGCACAGTGCTCACGGTCGAGCGGGAGGAAGAAGGCAAAGCCTATAAAGTTCAATGCCCTGTGTATTACATTTCTGAAGTTTTGACTTAGTCCAAGCAAAGGTATCCGCATTACCAGAAGCTTGTCTATGGAATCTATCTGACCATGAAGAAAGTTGCACATTACTTCACAGATCACTCGGTTTCAGTCGTCAGTGATGCTCCATTTGTCAAAGATTTTGAATAATCGAGATGCAACTGGTCGAGTGGCAAAGTGGGCGATTGAACCCTTCCTCTTGATATCAAGTTCGAAGCAAAGAAGGCAATTAAGTCTCAGGCAATTGCAGATTACGTGGCCGAGTGGATTGAGCAACAGCAACTGACTCCAGTTCACTCGGAGCATTGGACCATGTTCTTTGACGGATCTAAGATGTTGAATGGTTCCGGAGCTGGAGTGGTCCTGGTGTCCCCAAGAGGCGATAAACTCGGTTACGTTCTCCAGATTCACTTGGATTCCTCCAATAATGAAGCAGAATATGAAGCGCTTTTGTACGGGTTGCTTATGGCCATCTCACTCGGTGTCCATCGCCTGATGGTTTATGGCGACTCAGATTTGGTAGTAAATCAAGTGATGAAGGAGTGGGATATCAGGAGCCCTGCCATGACAGGATACTGCAATGCAGTGAGAAAGTTAGAAAAGAAGTTTGAAGGGTTGGAGCTCTAACACATACCCCGACTCAAGAATCAGGCTGCTGATGATCTGGCGAAAATAGGTTCCACTCGGAGGCCTATTCCTGGTAACGTGTTCTTGGAGCATCTCCACACCCATCAGTTCAAGAAGATCCCTTTACAGAGGAGACCCCACAACCGATAAGTTCCACCAACCCGACTGAAGTTGAAGTTCTAGCAGTGGTCGACCTAATTATGGAGGTTTTGGTAATCATCCCCGACTGGACAGTGCCATATATTGCATATCTGCTCAGGAGAGAGCTCCCAGAAGGTGCGGATGAGGCTCGTCAGAACGTGCACAGATCCAAAGCCTTCACAGTCATAGGCGATCAGCTTTTTAGAGAAAGTGTAGCTGATGTTGCTCAGTAGTGCATCACTCTAGAAGAGGGTCGACTGATCCTAAATGAGATCCACTCAGGGACCTGTGGTCACCATGCGTCCTCACGGACCATCATGGCCAAAGCATACCGAGTAGGATTCTACTGGCCGCGGGCAAATGAAATGTCTAAAGAGATAGTTGAGAAGTGTGAAGGTTGCCGATTTAACTCGAACATGTCCCACAAGCCTGCGTCGGCCTTGAAGACTATTCCACTCGTCTGGACATTTGCTGTTTGGGGACTCGACATGGTTGGGCCTTTGAGGACTGGCAGAAGCGGCTTCACCCATCTGCTCATGGCAGTCGAAAAGTTCACTAAGTGGATTGAGGCCAAACCCATCGAGAACCTTGACTCAAGCACAACCATCACTTTCATCAGAGAGTTAATATTTAGATATGGAGTTCCGCACAACATCATCATAGATAATGGTTCAAACTTTGAGTCTGATGAATTCAGAGCTTTTTATGCTTCCCAAGGCATTCGAGTCGACTACACATCCATTGCGCACCCGCAGTCGAATGGGCAAGCTGAAAGAGCAAATGGTTTGATCCTACAAGGGCTAAAACCCCGATTTATGCGCGACCTCAAGCATGCAGCGGGCGCTTGGGTGACTGAGTTGCCTTCCGTTTTGCGGGTTTTGAGTACAACTCCCAACCGGTCAACTGGTCGAACTCCTTTCTTCGTGGTATATGGAGCCGAAGCAGTGCTTCCGAGCGACATGCTCCATAATGCACCCCGAGTGGAACTCTTCTCAGAAGCTGAAGCCGAGCAAGCATGTCAAGATGCTGTTGATCTTCTAGAAGAGGAGAGGGAGATGGCTTTGATCCGGTCGACCACTAATCAGCAAGATCTTCATCAATTCCATGCACGAAATGTTAGGGATCGTGTGTTTCAGGAAGGAGACCTTGTGCTTCGAGTGGACCAACAATGGCCGCACAAGCTTGCCCCTGCCTGGGAAGGCCCCTTCATCATTACTAAGGTGCTTCACAATGGAGCTTATCACCTCTACAACGTTGCCAAGAAGAAGGATGAGCCGCGCTCCTGGAACGCGGATCTACTCCGCCGCTTTTATACCTAAAACACTCGGATCATCGAGATGTAATAAGAAGTACTTTTCAGATTGTTTATCAAAGACATGATTTCCGCAGTCACAAATTGATTGTTTTCACATATACTAGTGTTCAAATCCCCCAGTGGGTGGCTTAGCCGCGAACCCGATTTGCCTAAGTTTCAAAAAACTTCGAGTGAAATGGAATCCTCTCACTTGGGGGCTTAGCTACGAACCCGATTCGCCTAAATTTAAAAACACACTCCGAGTGAAGAGCAATCCTCTCACTCGAGGGCTTAGCCGCGACCCCGTACTCGCCTAAGTTAAAAAAACACTCCAAGTGAAGAGCAATCCTCTCACTCGAGGGCTTAGCCGCGATCCCGTACCCGCCTAAGTTTCAGAAAACACTCGGAGTGAAGAGCAATCCTCTCACTCGGGGGCTTAGTCGCGAACCTGATTCGCCTAAGTTCAAAAAACACTCCGAGTGAAGAGAAATCCTCTCACTCAGGGGCTTAGCCGCGATCCTGTACTCGCCTAAGTTTCAAAAAATACTCCGAGTGAAGAGCAATCCTCTCACTCGAAGGCTTATTTGTGACCCCGTACTCGCCTAAGTTAAAAACACTCCGAGTGAAGAGCAATCCTCTCACTTGGAAGCTTAGCTGCAACCTCGTACTCACCTAAGTTAAAAAATACTCCGAGTGAAGAGCAATCCTCTCACTCGGGGGCTTAGCCGCGACCCCATACTCGCCTAAGTTAAAAAACACTCCGAGTGAAGAGCAATCCTCTCACTCGGGGGCTTAGTGGCAACCCCGTACTCGCCTAAGTTAAAAAACACTCTGAGTGAAGAGCAATCCTCTCACTCAAGGGCTTAGTTGTGACACCGTCCTCGCCTAAGTTAAAAACACTCTGAGTGAAGAGCAATCCTCTCACTCAGAGGCTTAGCTGCGACCCTGTACTCGCGTAAGTTAAAAAACACTTTGAGTGAAGAGCAATCCTCTCACTTGGGGGCTTAGCTGTGACTCCGTACTCGCCTAAGTTAAAAACACTCCGAGTGAAGATCAATCCTCTCACTCGGAGGCTTAGCTGCGACCCCGTACTCGCCTAAGTTAAAAACACTCTGAGTTAAGAGCAATCCTCTCACCCGGGGGCTTAGCCACAATCCCGTACTCGCCTAAGTTAAAAAAACTCCAAGGTGCACTCTGAGCTGCACCACAAGTACAACCTATGGACGCGCTCTGAGCTCCGCCACAAGTACAACGTCTGGATGCACATTGCGCTGCACCACAAGTACAACGTCTAAACGCACTCTGAGTTGCGCCACAAGTACAATGTCGACTCCAAGTGTAGATCAACCCTCTCACTCGGAGAAACCGTTGCGATCCCAGATTTGCTCAACCCAAGAAAATCCAAAGAACAGCAGAACTGAAGCAACTGCATTCAAATAAAACAACCAAGTTCGGATAAATCCGGCAGGGTTTGACGTTGCAAGCAAAAGTACTCGAGCATTAGGCTCGAAGGAGTTTTAACGATTACAAAATCACTCAGCATGCTGAGGCTAATAAAGTCATCAAGTTTTTCATTCGTCAGGAGGAGGACTTGCTGGCTTGACAAATGCATCCAAGGCAATACCATCTGCAATGCGAGTGGCCGCGTCGATGAAGGTCTCCATGAAGGATTGGAATTGGTGCTTCTTGGTGTTGGCCACCTGCAGAGCCTTCAGTTTTTCTTCCTTGACATCCCTACAGTGAACACGGACAAGTGATAAAGCGACATCAGCACCACAACGTGTAGCTGACTTCTTCCACGCCTGCACTCGGTCAGGGATGCTGTTTACTCGAGTCATCAGTGACTCGAGATCATACTTAAGCACAACCTTTGGCCAGAGCTCCTTGTTGACCCGAGACATTGCAACTTTAAGTCGGGCGACATAGTCCAAGACGCTAGCAAGTCGAGCTTCCAGTCGCAGCACATTCATGGCAGCTTCATCTTTGATAGGGGAGTTGATGGGATCCAGTCCAGTCTCGATACACCTGGTTTCCTCCTCAAAGTTCTGACAGAATTATGCAAGCACGGAAATATAGTGAATTGATAGCAACATCGCGGGAAAGATTTTTGCAATCAGCCGGACAAAAGAGAATACCTTCAAGCATGAGGAACATCTTCTTGGCGAGACCACCCAGATAAGCTTCCGACTCATCTCTTCTGGGTCAGAGCCGCCTTTTCCTCCTTCAGTTGCATGGATTCTTTCTTCGCCTCATCAACGGTATTCTCCAGCTTGGCATTCTCGTCCTCCAACTTCCTGACTGAAGCCAACTTTCAGTCGGCAAGTTCAGTCTTCTCACAAGCCGTCCTCTACGCCGCAGCAAGATCAAGATCCTTCTACTCCAAGGCCTGCTTCATTTTGTCCAAATATCATTCCTCAGACGAGCTTGGAGTTGACGATTTTCAGTACGCACATCTATTCGAGTGGAATCACTCGGTTCAAAAGATAGAAAGGGAAAAAGACAAGGCATAGAGTCAACGAGTTGTTACCTCCCTCAATTGCTACTTCATCTTGAGCCTTCTTCAAGTTCACCTTGGCCAGATCCAGATCAAGCTCGAGTTGGATTTTCTCCTATTCCAAGGCAACATGCTGAGTCCCAAGCTCACAGGATTTTTGCAAATAACAGCAAGGCAAGTCAGTCGACGGTTACTTCCGAATGGAAAGATGCAGGAAGAAATTACATAGCAAAAGAGTTCTAAGACTGCTGCCGAATCAAACATCCAACAATAGTCTCGGGGACTACACCCAGTGGGTGCACTTAGCGTGCCCCCACTGGTTACATTTCCCACTTAGCATGGTTAGCCCAGCTTGAGTGGAAGGAGTGATAAAAAAACTACTACAACATCTTTGGGTCTCAGACCACCGCCGACTACCCGCAGTCGACCGTGGTCTCGGGGACTACACCCAGTGGGTGCACTTAGCGTGCCCCCACTGGTTCAGTTCCCACTCGACACGACCTGTCTAGGTCGAGTGGAAGTGCTATAAGCAAACATTTTGAAAGGACCCCTCTTGAATCAAACATTCGACGACAGTCTCGGGGACTACACCCACTGGGCCCCACTGGACCAAGATTTTCACTCGACACGACCTGGTCGACTCAAGTGAAAGAGCTACAAAGTGAAAAGAAACACCCAGTGGGTGAACAGATGCAAGGTGCAAATTCAAGATAGATGTATGAATATCTTATGAATAATAAAGTAGCAGTTTGCATGAAGCATGTCCTAACAGAAGAAAGGCCAAGATAGAGAAACCAATTGGAAAACAACTTACAATCCCACTTACTCGGACATTCGCTTGAAGAGCAGAGCTGGCGTCATAAGAAGCCTTGCTGGTGTCATACACCACCTTCAGTCGGTCCATCATTAGACCCGCCTGAATCATGGCCTCCGTGGAATCTCCTACTTGATCCTCTGGGAGGGATACGCAACAAACATGCGAGATGACGAAACAGGTGATGGGGCCGGTGGAGTAGAAGCCTGAACTTGTGCAATTGGTTCTGAAGCCTGAGCAGTCGACGCTGAAGGTTGGTTAGTCGATAGAGGATTAGCAAAGGAGACTGAATCCCGTGCTGGATCCTTGAGTGGTTGGACCATAGGCTTAGACGATGAGTGAGGCGTTCTGGCTCCAGGCACCCTCCTGCTTAGAGTTCTACCTCTCCTCCCAGTATTCCTCGGAGGCACATCCTCATCATTAGGGAGTTGAATAATATTTGTTGGTGTTTTCAACACTCGACCGTGAAACTTCAATCGACCCAAAAGTTCATCAACAGAGAACAGACGCAGTTATGAAATCATACCTGCCTGAGAGGTGGCCGCATCTGTAGTCTCCGCATCACCACGCTCCTCGTCAATGCCCATGGATGTCGCAGACATAGTAGCAGCACTGAAAGTTCCAGATTTCACTTGGTCAAACAAGCAAATGAGTTCACAATAACACAGAAGAACACAAGAAAGAAATGCTTACGTTGAAGTCACGAGCACAACCACCTTGATCTTTGGCAGGGCCTTCAAGGTTTGGGCGGGGCAACTTTGGCTTGCTTTGCAGCCTTTTCTGTCGGCTCGGGAGTTGACGTTCGAGTGCGCTTTAGAACTTTGGCACTCAACGCAGCAGCCTTGCCACGCCCCCTGTAGGGTATTGCAACTGTTTGGAACGATGCTCTAAGCGGGGCGGTGAGTCGACTTCTTCACTGCTACTGCTCGAGTCCTTACTCTCATCTTCACTATCTTCGGTGTACTGGTTCTCGCTGCCCTCACTGCCGCTATCGATTCCTTCCTGGTACTACTCTCCATTGGGCATTGAGTGCAGCTTGGTGAAAACCTGCAAGACACAAGCTGTGGATATGAGTCGGATTCAAGAACAACCGCAAAACAAAGGGAAAAACACTCGGATATTTGAGCCTGACCTCTCCAAGAGCATTGTTGGCGTCGAATGGCAGAATCCTCCTGGACCCCCTGGGGTTGTCCTTGTTGCCAGTGATGCCCGGAGCCACTGGGCCACCATCTCCTTGTCAACCTCCTCCGGGTGAGTTTGAGCAGTGTCCTCTGGGCCCGAGTACATCCACATGGGTTGGTCACGGGCTTGCAGGGACTGGATCCGTCGACCGAGGTACACCTCCAACAGATCCATCCCCGTTTTTTTCACTCCACCTTTAACCAATTCAATAACAGCCGCTGCCAGCATCTGCACTTCCTCTCTCTCCTCCGGAGCTACAACTAGTGAGCGAGGGGTGTGGAATCTCTCCATAGTAAAAGGAGGGAGGCCAGTCGAGTGACCAGGAGTCAGAACATCCTTGCAATAAAACCAGGTCCACTGCCACCCTCTAACTGACTCGGGAAAAGTCACAGGAGGAAAGCAGCTCCTACCCCTCATTTGGATCCCTAACCCCCACACATCTGGATCACATGCGTTTTTTGGTCGTCTGGGTTAGCTTTCTTCACCGTCTGAGAACGACAAGTGAATATATGCTTGAAGAGACCCTAGTGCGGCTGGCATCCCAGGAAGTTTTCGCACAAGGAAATGAATGAGGCAAGGTACAAGATTGTGTTGGGAGGGAAGTGGTGAATCTGGGCTCCGAAGAAGTTTGGGAATCCTCGAAAAAATGGGTGCGGAGGCAAAGAAAAACCTCGCTCGACATGGGTGGTGAGGAGAACACACTCACCATCACGTGGCTGAGGCTCAGATTCATCCCCGGCAACCTCCAAGACCCGTGGGCAATCAAGCCGTCATGGGCAAGATTGTCCAGGTCCTCCTTCACGACCGTGGAGCAGATACAGTCCCCCTGGATCCAACCAGGTGGCAGACCGGACTGCAACGTTGACCCCCTTGCTATCTTCTTGCCCTTCACCGCCGCTGACGCCTTCTTCGCACGCTCTAGGGCTGTAGTCTTCTCCTTCACCATTGCGGTGGAGCTTGGAAGGGCAGAGCGGAGGCATGGGTAGCAGAGAGAAGGAAGGTGGAGAAGAAGAGAGGAAGGGGATTGAATGGACAGCACTGTGCCTTGCATCGGCCTCGACACCTTTTATGAGACTGGTTCCGAGTGGCTGACCGGTGGGCCCAAGCAATCAAATCACATCCCGCCGCAGGCGCTGGCTCGGTATGTGGCGAAAAAGGCGGCGTGAAAATCGAAGAGTCCCTATCCGATTCGTTCCGTTTACTACGCCGCGCCCCGTTCGACGCGCTTCTCCAAATCTCGTGAAATCCGGAATCCACAAGGCAGTCAATCACGTCCACGATTTTGCGTTCTGATTCACTCGAAGACTTATCACATTTATTCACTTGGTGACTCCAAGCTACCAGAATCGATCGAGCCGACGGAAGCAAGATTAAAAATACCAGTGTGCTTTCCAAACTTCTATGAAATGCCTCCGAAGCATTGAATTGAGTCGGAACCAACTTCAACCCTTCTTCACTCGGACCTCAATCCATTTGGGGGCTAATGACAAGGACATGTACCTAGGGTAGGGTCTTAGGCCTGACCTAGACGCCCCACCCAAGGACACTGCCCTATAATCAAAGATATTCAAAGACCAACAGAAAGTACTGACTGGAATCACCTCGAAGTACAATCCACTCGACAGAAGACTCCACTCGGATATCCTAATTCCACTCGACCACAGCTGGGTCACTCGACCATATGAAGAACCACTCGGAGTACAGAAGATCTAAAGTCACCCTAGGATGGCAACGGTCAGGCATTCACTCTGTAGTTTTAAAGATCATTTATGGCTGGCGTTACCAGTAATGCCCCTACCTTAACTCACATTGAAACCCTGTGTAACTGAGGGCTGCGAGGGTCCTAGCGCACTCTATATAAGGGACCCCCCTCCTCAGGCACAAGGGTCCGCACCCCTGGTAACATGCACACATAATCCAGTCGACAAAGCCTCAGGGCACCGAGGCGTAGGGCTTTTACCTCCTCCGAGAGGGGCCTAAACTCGTAAACTTGCGTGTACAACCTCACCGTAGCTAGGACCTTGCCTCCTCCTACGTACCCCCTATTCTTACTATCAGACTTACTCCCACGACAGTTCTGTATGGATCGATGGGTAGCACTATCTTTTCTGAAGACTGTGTTTTACTCCCATAGATACTGCCATCAGCCCCTCCAATTCAAATGGCTGATAAACAAAAAAAGTAATTGAATGTATAAACATTGTATGATAGACAGGTGAAATGGATAGTAGGGAATAAAAGAAGGCATGCAATAATTCACATTTATGTTGTCTAACCAAATAGGATAACATGACACAATTTCACATATATGATGGCTAACTAAAAAGGATAGCATGACATAATTTCACCTATATGATGGCTAACTAAACAAGATAGAATGACATAATTCAAAATATGATGACCATGTAAACAAAATGACATGATATAATAATATGATGTGTCTATTAAAGTGGTTGGCATGCCATAATTCACATACACGTCGTCGATGGAAACATGATGGCATGTTATAATTCATGGATAGAATGACATAATTCAAAATATGATGACTATGTAAATAGGATGAGATGATATAACTATATTATGTCTTTAGATAATGGGTTGGCACGCCATAATTCAGATACATGTTGTCAATGTAAACATCATGGCCTGATATAATTCAAAGATACTCCCTCTGTTCTAAATTACTCGTCGCTGAAATGGATGTATCTAGAACTAAAATACATCTAAATACATTCATATGTGCAACAAGTAATTTGGAACGGAGGGAGTATGATTTGTATACTAAGCAAGTAAGCAGATGGCAATCACATATATGATGTAGAAACTAAGCAGATGTCATTCAAAATTGTGTATATGATGTAAAAACTAAGCATTGCAAGACAACATATGCATGATATGAGTAATAAAACCCTGCCAAGTTTGAGCATACACCTCAGGGGGAAAATAGGACTGGTCATCTGTCTCTGAATCCTTCTTTGAGGAGCTATCTGTAACCAGCAAGATATCTGCTTCAGCAGGTAGCATTGTCTGCTCTAAAGACCTTGTTTTCACTCCAGATTTTTCCATCACCGATTCAAATGACTGATGCACAGGAAGAGTAGTTGAATATACAAACATTGTCAACAAATGGAATACGTAATACAGAAAAAGGATGGCATGATATAGTTCACATATATGATGCTTGGCTAAATAGCATGGCATTGCATAATTCACGTATATAATGTTTTGCAACAAGATAGCATTGCATAATTCGCATATATAATGTCTTGCAACAAGATGGCATTGCATAATTCACATATATGGTAATTAGACACTAAACAGGTGGCATTCACACAAAGTATGTCGAAACTAAGCAAATGACATAGCAATGCAAGACACCACGATATGAGCAATATAACCTTGCCAAGTTATAGCATGCACCTCGGGGGGTGGGGATAGGACTGGTCATCTGTCTCTGAATCCTCCTCTGAGGAGCTATCCGTAACCAGCAAGATATGCGCTTCGTCAGATAGCATTGTCTGCTCTGAAGACCTTGTTTTCACTCCAAATTTCCATGACCATGTCAAATGGCTGATGCACATGAAGAGTACTTGAATGTACTAACATTGTTGACAAATGTAATACGTAATGAAAAAAGGATGACATGATATAATCCACATATATGACTGGCTAAGTAGGATGGCATTGAAAAATTCACATATATGATGCATGGCTAATCAAGAACGCATTGCATAATTCACATATATAATATAGAAACTAAACGTATGGCATTCACACAAAGAAGGTCTAAACTAAGCAGATGATATATTTGATGTATAAAGTAAGCAATGCAAGGCGCCATATTCATGATATGACCAACATCAGCATGCCAAGTTAGAGCAAAGACCTCAGGGGGTAAATAGGAGTGGTTTGCTCCCTCCAAATCCCCCTCTGAATAGTTATCTTCCTCTTGATTACAGTCTGGAATGGGGGGAGGGGGGTTGCTTTTGCGCCCACCAAGGAGTGATGTCTGCATGAAATTTTATTGCCACGCAAGGCTCGTCTCTTTTGCTCTACATGTTCAGTACCATTGTGTACAATAACTAACATGCATAGGAATAAAACATAGTGAGATTATGTAAGGAGTGCATGCAGAAATCCAGAGGGATGGTAGAAACCTGTGGATACACTCAAAACCAATTATAGCAGGCAGATAATAGCTTGAGTTAAAAAATACAGATAATGGCTCCTTTACTGTTTGTTTCCCACCCAACATGAAACTCATAGCAGACACCCGAGATTAACCAGACATTAGATAGATACTATTGATTGCTGCCCCAATATGTACCCCACAACCATTTAAAAAGTCAAGTTTGAGCATTAGTTTGGACCCGACTCGGAGTCTACAAGGTGAACACGATGATAAAGTAGCATGTAATATTAAGCGATGCATAACGTAGCAGACACGAAAGAGTGCGACCTCTCTTGCGGACCCGTGTAGTCCTCAAGGTCATCTGCTCAGTTGATGATGGTAATGCGTTTGTCGTGGCTGCAAGTGGCGGGAAAGAAGATCTGTGGCAACGAAAGACAATCTGGAGGGCGGATCCCTACTATGGTGAACCCTTTCGTCATTGGAGCAGTTGAGCTGGGGTGGACGATGTCGCGGCAGGAGCGGGACAAACCAACAAGGTTTTGTTTGATACACATGTATAACAGAAGTAATTCTGCAAGGGCTTGTTTGAATTGGAGGGTTCTAACAAAGCGGGGATAGGAAATACACATGAATAGGATAGGAATGCACATGCAAAACATAGAATTTAAAAACACAGGATTTCTGTCAATCTGGGTGTTTGGTTCACAAGAATTGGAAGATCACAGGAATGCAAAGAAGCATGGTCAAAGTAAGTCAAACCACAAGAAAATGTACAGTTATAATGCTATTATACTTCTATCACTTAGTCTTGTGCTTGATACGTCCATTTTGTGTCATGTTTTTATATTGATATTTATTGCATTATGGACTGATATTTCATCTTATGATACAATTCTTATGCCATTTCTCTCTTATTTTGCAAGAATTATATGAAGAGGGAGAATGTCGGTAGATGGAATTCTAGATTGGAAAGGAGCAAATCTGAGATGCGTATTCTGCACAACTCCAAATGTCCTCAAACTTTACAGAAAATTGTTTTGGAATATATAAAAATATTTGGCGAAGAAAGAACAGAAGGGGACCCACCAGGTGGCCACAAGCCTAGGGGGCGCGCCCTACCCCCCAAGGCGCCCCCCCTGAGCTTGTGGGCCCCCGGCTAGGCTCCGGTGCCCATCTTTTGCTATATGAAGGGTTTTGACCTAGAAAAAATCAGAAGGAGGCTTTCGGGATGAAGCGCCGCCGTCTCGAGGCGGAACCTGGGTAGAAGCAATCTAGGGCTCCATCGGAGCTATTCTGCTGGGAAACTTCCCTCTGGGAGGGGGAAATCGAAGCCATCGTCATCACCAACGATCCTATAATCATGGGAGGACTAATATTCATCAACGTCTTCACTAGCACTATCTCCTCTCAAATCCTAGTTCATCTCTTGTATTCAATCTTTGTCTCAAAACCTCAAGTTGGTACCTGTGGGTTGCTAGTAGTGTTGATTACTCCTTGTAGTTTATGCTAGTTGGTTTATTTGGTGGAAGATCATATGTTCAGATCCTTCATGATATTTATTACCCCTCTGATCCTGAACATGAACATGCTTTGTGAGTAGTTACTATTGTCCCTGAGGATATGTGAGAAGTCTTGTTATAAGTAATCATATAAATTTGGTATTCGTTTGATATTTTGATGAGATGTATGTTGTCTTTCCTCTAGTGGTGTTATGTGAACGTCGACTACATGACACTTCACCATGATTTTGGCCTAGGGGAAGGCATTGGTAAGTAGGAAGTAGATGATGATGGGTTGCTAGAGTGATAGAAGCTTAAAACCCTAGTTTATGCGTATCTTCGTAAGGGGTTGATTTGGATCCTCATGTTTTATGCTATGGTTAAATTTATCTTAATTCTTCTTTCATAGTTGTGGATGCTTGCGAGAGGGGTTAATCATAAGTGGAAGGCTTATCCAAGTAAGGACAACAGCCAAGCACTGGTCCACCCACATACCAAATTATCAAAGTAGCGAACGCGAATCATGTGAGCATGATGAAAACTAACTTGACAATAGTTCCCATGTGTCCTCAGGAGTGCTTTGCTTTATATAAGAATTTCAGGCTTTTTTTGCTACAAAAAGGATTCAGCCACCTTGCTGCACTTATGTTACACTTGTTACTTGTTACCCATTACGAATTATCTTGCTACCAAACTATCTGTTACCGATAATTTCAGTGCTTGTAGAAAATACCTTGATGAAAACCTCTTGTCATTTCCTTCTGCTCATCATTGGGTTAGACACTCTTACTTATTGAAAGGACTATGATTGATCCCCTATACTTGTTCAATACAAGACTCTTTCTCGTAATGATCAATACATGCTCGATACCTCTTGTACTAGTTCTTTTATGAAGAAGACTATTGAATTTAGAAGGGATCTTTTGTAAGGAATTAAACGCAACTATGAAGATTGGGAGCTCGACAAAGGTAGGAGTCAGGTATAAAGCTTGAGTTTGATTGTGTTAAAACATTTATGGATACTAATGCTTTTCATAATTTTAGCACCAAATATGGACTTGACTCTGAGATAGTAGCTTCTTTTTGTGAATCATTTGCTACTCATGTTGATCTCCCTAAGGATAAGTGGTTTAAATATCATCCTCCCATTGAAGGAAAAATAGTAGAACCCATTGAAGCTAGAACTATGACTTATTGTGCTAATCCTGTTGTTCCTACTACTTATATAGAGAAACCTCCTTTTCCTGCAAGGATAAAAGAACATGGTAAAGCTTCAGCTGTGGTTCGCAAAAGTTACACAAGAACATCTACACCCTCTAAAATAATTAAAGTTGAACCTAATGTCACTATGGGTAAAGATTGGTTGGTTGATAATATCGATGAGCATGTTATTTATTTCTATGACGAAGCCACTAGAATTGCTAAACCCGATGAAAAAGATAAAAATAGACCTCTTGTTGGCATGGCTGTCGTCTTTGTTAAAATAGGAGATCAATGTTATCACGGCTTATGTGATTTGGGTGCTAGTGTGAGTGCCATTTCTTTTACTTTATATCAAGAAATTATGAATGATGTTGCACCTGCTGAGATAGAAGACATTGATGTTACTATTAATCTTGCTAAAAGAGTACTATTACACCACTTGGGATTATTAGAGATGTTCAAATCTAGTTCTTGCTTCCCCACAAGATGATTTTTGTCCCATTAGATTTGGTAGACCTTTTTTGAATACGGTTAATGCTACCACTGATTGGACTAAGGAAACATTTAGTGTTAATTTTGGTGAAGTGTCTCATGAGTTTAATTTCTCCAAATTCCGTAGACAACCTTGTGATAAAGAATTGACTAGTAAAGATGAAATTACTGGTCTTGCTTCTTTTGTTGTGCCTCCTAGTGATCCATTAGAACAATATTTGCTAGACCATAAAAATGATATGCATATGAATGAAAGAAACAAAATAGATGAGATATTCTTTAAACAAATGCCTATTTTGAAACAAAGTTTGCCTGTTGAGACTCTGGAGATCCTCTTCCATGTGATCCTGTGTTTGAGCTTAAAAAATTACCTGATAATTTGAAATATGCTTATCTTGATGAAAAGAAAATATATCCTGTTATTATTAGTGCTAACATTTCAAAGCATGAAGAAAAGAGATTATTGAAAACTCTGAGGAATCACCGTGCCACTATTGGATATACTCTTAATGATCTTAAGGGCATTAGTCCCACTCTATGTTAGCAAAACATTAATATGGAGCCTGCTGCTAAGCCAATTGTTGACCATCAACAACAATTAAATCTTAAGATGAAGGAAGTGGTAAGAAATGAAATATTAAAGCTTCTAGAAGCAGTTATAATCTATCCCATAGCTGACCGTAGATGGGTAAGTCCTGTTCATTGTGTCCCTAAGAAGGGAGGTATTACTGTCGTCCCTAATGATAAAAATGAACTTATCCCACAAAGAATTATAATAGATTATAGGGTGGTAATTGATTTTCAAAAACTAAATAAAGCCACTAGGAAAGATCATTATCCTCTACCATTCATTGATCAAATGATAGAAAGATTGTCAAAACATATACACTTCTGTTTTCTAGATGGATACTCTGGTTTTCCCCAAATACCTGTGTCAGAAGAGGACCAAGAAAAAACTAATTTTACATCCCCTTTTGGTACTTCTGCTTATAGATGTATGCCTTTTGGTTTACGCAATGCACCTGCTACCTTTCAAAGATGTATAACTTCTATATTCTCTGACTTTTTTGAATAGATTATTGAGGTTTTCATGGATGTTTTTTCCGTATACGGAACTTCTTTTGATGATTGCTTGAGCAACCCTGATCAAGTTTTGCAGAGATGTGAAGAAACTAATCTTGTCTTGAATTGGGAGAAGTGCCATTTTATGGTTAATGAAGGTATTGTCTTGGGGGCATAAAATCTCCGAAAGAGTTATTGAAGTTGATAAAGCTAAAGTTGATGCAATTGAGAAAATACCATGTCCTAAAGATATCAAAGGTATAAGAAGCTTCCTTGGTCATGCCAGTTTTTATAGGAGGTTTATTAAAGACTTCTCTAAAATTTCTAGGCCTCTTACTAATCTCTTGCAAAAGATGTTCCATTTGTTTTTGATGATGATTGTATAGAAGCATTTGAAATACTTAAGAAAGCCTTAATCTCTGCACCTACTGTTCAACCACCTGATTGGAATCTACCCTTTGGAATTATGCGTGATGCCAGTGATTATGCTATTGGTGCTTTTCTAGGACAAAGAGTTGATATGAAATTAAATGTCATCCATTATGCTAGTAAAACTCAAGACAATGCTCAAAGAAATTACCACTAAAAAGGAATTCTTAGCAATTGTGTTTGCTTGTGATAAATTCAGGTCTTACATTGTTGCTTCCAAAGTAATTGTTCACATTGATCATGCTGCTATTAAATACTTTATGGAAAAGAAAGATGCTAAACCTAGACTTATTAGGTGGGTTCTTTTGCTACAAGAATTTGATTTACATATCACTGATAGGAAGGGAGCTGAGAATCTCGTAGCAGACAACTTGTCTAGGTTAGAAAATATTCTTGATGACCCACTACCTATTGATGATAGCTTTCCCGATGAATAACTAGCTATCATAAATGCTTCTCGTAGTATTCCTTGGTATGCTGACCATGCCAATTACATTGTTGCTAATTTTTTACCACCTAATTTCACTACCAACAAAAGAATTTTTTTCTATGATTTAAGACATTATTTCTGGGATGACCCACACCTTTATAAAGAAGGAGTAGATGGTATTATTAGACGTTGTATACCTGAGCATGAACAAGAACAAATCCTATGGAAGTGTCACTCCGAGGCTTAAGTAGGACACCATGGGGGAGACAGAACTGCACACTAGGTACTACAATCTGGTTTTTATTGGCTTACCCTATTCAAAGACGCACGTAAGTTTGTTCTATCTTGTGATAAATGTCAAAGAATTGGTAACATTAGTAGACGTCAGGAAATTCCTATGAACTATTCACTTGTTATTGAACCATTTGATGTTTGGGGATTTGATTATATGGGGCCTTTTCCTTCCTCTAATGGATATACTCATATTTTGGTTGATGTTGATTATGTTACTAAGTGGGTTGAAGCTATTCCAACTAGTAGTGCTGATCACAACACTTCTATCAAAATGCTTAAAGAGTTATTTTCCCAAGGTTTTGAGTCCCTAGATATTTAATGATTGATGGTGGTTCAGATTTTATTCATGGTGCTTTCAGTAAACTTCTTGCTAAATATGATGTTAACCATAGAATTGCATCTCCATATCACCCTCAGTCTAGTGGTCAAGTAGAACTAAGTAATAGGGAAGTAAAATTAATTTTGCAAAAGACTGTTAATAGGTCTTGAAAGAATTGGTCCAAGAAACTTGATGATGCATTATGGGCTTATAGAACTGCTTGCAAAAACCCTATGGGTATGTCTCTGTATAAAATGGTTTATGGAAAAGCATGTTGCTTAACTCTTGAATTAGAACATAAAGCTTATCGGGCAATTAAAGAGCTCAACTATGATTTCAAACTTGCCAGTGGAAAGAGGTTATTTGACATTATCTCACTTGATGAATGTAGAACCCAAGCCTATGAAAATGCTAATTTTTTAAAGAAAAAGTTAAAAGATGGCACAACAAAAGAATACAAAAGCGGGAATTTAATGTAGGTGACCATGTCTTGCTATACAATTCTCGTTTAAGATTTTTTTTGCAGGAAAACACCTATCTAAATTGGAAGGGCCATACATTATCAAAGAAGTTTCCCATTCTGGTGCCATCAAGATCAACAACGCCGAATGCACTAACCCGAAGGTGGTGAATGGGCAAAGAATCAAGCATTATATCTCAGGTACACCTATGTAACGCCCCAAGACCGATGCTCGAGGTGCCTTCCATTTTTTTTCGTTGTTGTCGCGTGTTTATTTTGTTTGTTGCATTATCATCATTATTTTGCCTATTTCATTCCTCTATGTTGATTCCATGACCATGTTGAGTGCCTTGTCATATTTTGCTTCTTGCAGCATGTTCATCTTTTATTATATTGCATTATGCCATCCTTGTTTGTTTTGCCATGCCTATCTCTTGTCATATTGCTTTTGGTCATTCATGTTGTTGCCATGAGCATCATGTGCATTGCACTCATCCTTATGTTACATGTTACTTTCATGTTGTGTGTGCATCAACCCTTGCTATCTCTCTCTCAAGCCATGCCCATGTATCATCACCTCTCCCTTCCTTCTTCCTTCATGTTTTTGCAAGCGACATTATTCCCTCCTCCATTAATGTTTATTCTTTTCCTGATGCTAGTTCACCATGCCTAAACCATCTCTGCCAATTTTCAGCTCTTTTGGACTTGATTTGGTTGGAATCAAAATTGCCTCAAGTTTGAATTTAGTTCAAACTTGCGATAGTTTTCTTTCTCTAAAAATGCCCAAACCAATTATTTCAATTAGTGCATAATTCCAGTGTCGTGGAGATATTCTTATATCTCTCATACACCCCTCTTTTATCCCTGTGCTTTTTTGTTTATTTTCTGCCTGAGGAAAATGAAACAGAAAAGAGACAACAGCAAGAGCGGCCTACCTGGGCCTCCTCCTCCCAGGCTGGTCCAGCAGCAGCCTCAGCGCTCACTCAGGCCAAGTCCTCCTGGGCCACTGCAGGTTGCTGCAATCTGGCTCGCGTTTTTTTCATCTCAGAGTTCTTCTCTATTTTCAGTGCATGCATAATTACAGAAATGCCATCATTTTGAATTGTTAATAACTAAATATCCATGCATCCAAATGAAACATGTCATATATGCATCATGCTCAGATTTTCCTGTACTTTCATAATCTGCAACTTTCATCCATGTTTAAAATGTTTAAACTTGCTATTTGCATTATTTTTGCACGAATGAAAGGTTAAAATGGTTTATTTCATAACTAATTAACCGTAGCTCCGAATTAAATAAACTATATATGTAACTTCTCTAGAAAAATGCATAGATTAACATGATGCACTTACTTTTGCTGTTTAACAACTCAAGATGTGGTTTAGGCAGAACAGTGCCAAATTCAAAATAAGCACATGGGGATTTTCCGGAATTGTTGTTTGTTGTTTCCGGCCTCATTTAAACTTGCCTAGATAGGTAGTTTGCATATGCTTCACCTCTTGCCATGTTAACAACATTTAACCTTGTCATGCATCATACTTGGTTGTGCATCATGCCATGTTTATGTGTTGTGTGTTTACCATGTTGTTTGCTTCTTTCCAGTTGTGCTTCTTCTCGATAGTTCCAGTTTTGTTGCGCTCGTGAGGATTCGTTCGTCTACGCTTGGTTCGTCTTTGCCCGTTCGTCTTCTTCACGGACTCATTCTTCTTCCTAGAGAGATTTCAGGGAAGATGACCGTCACCCTGGATCTCACTACTATCATTGCTATGCTAGTTGTGTCGATGCTATCGCTATGTCGCGCTACCTACCACTTGTTTATCAAGCCTCCCAAATTGCCATGTCAGCCTCTAACCTTTTTCACCCTTCCTAGCAAACCGTTGTTTGACTATGTTACCGCTTTGCTCAGCCCCTCTTATAGCGTTGTTAGTTGCAGGTGAAGTTGAAGATTTCCCCATGGTGGACATGATTATGTTGGGATATCACAATATCTCTTATATTTTTAATACATCTATATACTTGGTAAAGGGTGGAAGGCTCGGCCTTATGCCTGGTGTTTTGTTCCACTCTTGCCGCCCTAGTTTTCCGTCATATCGGTATTATGTTCCCGGGTTTTGCATTCCTTACGCGGTTGGGTGATTTATGGGACCCCCTTGACAGTTCGCTTTGAATAAAACTTCTCCAGCAAGGCCCAACCTTGGTTTTACCATTTGCCTCACCACCTCCTACTTTTCCCTTGGGAGTCGCTCTCTCGAGGGTCATCTTTATTCAGCCCCCCGGGCCAATGCTTCTCTAAGTGTTGGTCCGAACTAGAGCCACTTGCAGCGCCACCTCGGGGAAACTTGAGGGCTGGTTTTAGTTGTACGTAGTGTTCATCCGGTGTTGCCTTGAGAACGAGATATATGCAGCTCCTATCGGGATGTCGGCGCATCGGGCGGTCTTGCTGGACTTGTTTTACCATTGTCGAAATGTTTTGTAAACCGGGATTCCGAGACTGATCGGGTCTTCCTGGGAGAAGGAATATCCTTCGTTGACCGTGAGAGCTTATAATGGGCTAAGTTGGGACATCCCTACAGGGTTTAAACTTTCAAGAGCCGTGCCCGCGTTTATGTGGCAGATGGGAATTTGTTAATATCCGTTTGTAGAAGACTTGACACCAGACTCAAACTAAAATACCCAACGCGTGTGTAACCATGATGGTCTCTTTTTGAGTGGGTCGAGAAGAGAGCATGGTGGGGTTATGTTTAAACGTACGTAGTTCAGGATCACTTCTTGATCATTACTAGTTTGCGACCGTTTGCGTAGCTTCTCATCTCATTCTTGTATTCGTAAGTTAGCCACCATACATGCTTAGTCGCTGCTGCAACCTCACCACTTATCCATTCCATACCCATTAAGCTTTGCTAGTATTGATACCCATGGTAATGGGATTGCTGAGTCGTCGTGGCTCACAGATTACTACAACAATAGTTGCAGGTACAGGTAGGCGATGATCATGACGTGAGAGCGATGTTTACTTATTTTGGAGTTCTTCTGCTTCTTCGTTCAGGGGATAGGTTCCTGGTCGGCAGCCTGGGCTAGCAGGGTGGATGTCGTTTGAGTTTCTGTTTGTGTTTCATCCGTAGTCGGATGTTGCTCTTATGTATGATGTTGTTGTATTCATGTGGCATGTATGCCTCTTGTATGTATCCCCAACTATTATGTAATTGTCGGTGTACTAAAGTAGGGGGGTACCTTAGTACCCCGAACTTGTGCACGGGCAACAGAGCACACCCATGGGCGAGGCTTGCGGGCGCCCGGCAAGGCCCTCCACCACCCTTTTGCACTACCATCCAAGAACAAAGTACTAGCCAATAACACGAAGGCCCGGCAAGAGGAGCTTGCGGGAGGGCTAACCAGGCATCACTGAAAACTTGCCATGGCGCCAAGGCTACCGGCAAGGTCAAGTGGTCGGCAAGCTTGCCGGCACAACAAAAGGATCATGACAAGGCACTTGCCGCATGCAAGGCTGCCACCCAACTCCAGCACACCCAAAGGACGTCATCACGAGTGCCATCCCAAGGGCACGTGGCGAGACACTACGCAACCATGCGGAGCGAGGTGGCAAACGGAGTCGACAGAGGCGCCATCGTGGCAACCGGAGGCTCACTTAACGGTCACTCCACTGCTTTGTTGGGCGACCGGACGGCATTTAATTCCCTTGTCCCCGCCGTCGAGTTAGGTAGGGACATCACAGCACCGTTGCACCAACCCGCGCTTTTACATTTCTACCCCCTCTTCCTACGCTGCCACCTGTGGGTACCCCCTTCAGACTATAAAAGGGAGGCCCATGCGCACGTAGAAGGGGTTCGGTCCATTCGACACCCACAGCACCACCATATGCTCGCACGCTCGAGCTAGATCCAATAACAACACAAAGCAGCAGTAGGGGTGTTATCTCTCCGGAGAGCCCCGAAGCTGGGTAAAGATTGCCCGTCTCCCCGCGCGCGCGCCGGACCTCGATCTGCTCTGCGCGCGACCCTCGCTCCCCTGCCGAACCAGAAGGGGCCCCCAAGTGCCCCATAGGTGCTCGAGGCCGCGGAGACACCAGCGCCCCGACATCTTTGGCGCGCCAGGTAGGGGGCGCCGAGGTCGTGAGCATCTGATCCGGTCTCCACGCGCACTACGTCAGCGTCATCGTCAACATGCCACCGAAGAAGAAGCCTTCGGAGGTGGCCGCTCCGTCTGCATCAATTCCACCACCACCGCTAGAGCAAGCAGGCGGTGAAGTGGACGCCGGCGGAGGAGCGGGTGCCGCCGGTGGGTCTCGTGTCGTCACCAGATCCAAGAACAAGGCCCCGCAAGCGTCGGCGACGGTGCAGACGTCGCGCCCTTCCCGAGAGGTACAAGGTCAACCACGCCCCGGTGCTCCTGGCACCGTGCTCGCGATGGAGCAAGGCTGCTGGTGGGTCGCGGGGACGCCGAGGCCAGCATGCACGCCCGCATGCCTGGTGCGAGTGAGGTGCGGTCGCCTGGACGGGGTGTTGCTCCTCCCAACCCGGTTGGGAGTCCGAGCACATCTCGCTCCTCGCGCCTCTCGCCACCGCCGCCGCCTAAGACAAGAGAGGAAGCGCGGCCCGAGCCCACTGCTTTAGACTTCCCCAAATGCTACACAAGATCGACGACTGGAGGATGGCCATACAGAGCCTCATCGGCTTCGCCAATGGCGACAAGCCCTAGCGACCGAACGCGTCGAGGGCCCGACAAGATGCCCCGGCGCAGGACGGCGCCGACAGGACCGCTGGGGGTGCCGCTTCCATGCGCTCCCAGCCCCAAAGGCCAAGATCGCCAACTCGCCGGACCAACCTTGACGCCGACTCCACCGCATCATCGGACCCGCGAACTCGCCGGGATCAGCGCCACGTTCTCCAAGAACGGCAACACGAAGACGCCGTGACTCGATCGAAGCGCCGGAGAGAAGCGCGACGTCAATCGACAAGCGCGCGGGCCCGCTATCGACGCAAGACGCACCGGAGAACCAGGCGACTTTGTCAGACGGCAGGTTGCCTGCGCTCAGCCGCGAGCTGCGGCAAGTCCGAGGGCCCAAAACTAAAAACTTCAAGCCGATGTGCCCGAGAAGTACGATGGCAGGATACACCGTCGGAGTTCCTCAAAGATCTACACCATCGCGGTGCGAAGCTGCCGGAGGGCGCGACAAGAAGATCTCGCCAACTACTTCCCGCCGGTACTCAAGCCCAACGCCGATCTTGGCTCATGCACTTGCCGGACGGCTCCATCTCTTCATGGGCGGACTGTGTCATCGGTTTGTCGGCGCCTTCATGGGCGGCCACAAGCCTCATGGCCGTGAAAGTGACCTCCACTTGCTCGCCCGTATGAGGGGAGCCCGCGCAAGTATATACAAAGATTCAGCCAGTGCAACGCAACATTCCAGACGTCCACCCCGCCGCGTTATTAGCGCGTTTCATCGAACGCGCGTAACCGCAGGATGAGGAGGAGATGGCGATGATCAAGATCGAGATGTCGCCGAGCTCTACGCCTCGCCGACAAGTGTGCACGGGCTGAAGAGGGGAGGAAAATCCCCGGAGAGGTTGCCGGAGCAGAAGGATCCGACAGTGAGGATGCCACCCCGGCATGGAAGAACCGGAGGCGGAACAATAGGAAGAGGAAAGCTAAGGATGTACTAGCTGTTGAGCATTCCGGCAACGGAGGCGGCTCCGAAAAAGCCAAGACCGACGACTCCGGCGAGGCTGTAGCGGCCGCCGACAAGCAGGATGGCTCCGGCAAGCGTTATTACAAGATCCACCGCACCAAAGGCCATGACCTCCAAACCTGCAAAAAAGTAGAGCAGATGGCGGAGCTGCAGAAAGCTGAATACGAGCGCCGCGATAAGGAGAGAGCCCAGGGAGGTGGCGGAGGATCTGGCAAGAAGCTTCCCGCCCGGGGAGGGAACCGCGGCAAGGCCAAGACGCGGCAAGGAGACAAGCCTCCCCGTGGCCGCGACAAGGACGAGGAGGAAGATGAAGATGATGAGATGGAGGAAGATGAGACTGAGGATCAAGAGTTTCGAAGGCAACAGAAGTACAGGCGTCGACGGCGGCGCCTCGCACACCTCGCACCGCCAACTCAAACAAAGGTGCGAAGTGAATGCAGCGGAGCCGTCCGCCGAGGCGCCGCATGCTCAAGTGGTCCAGACGCCCATCGTCTTCGACGTTGAGGATCACCCCGATCGCATCATCGCGGTCGGGTGCTTGCCGCTGTTGGTCTCACTCAACGATCCGCAACCTCAAGGTCACGAAGATGTTGGTGACGGCGGGCCGGGCTGAACTTGATTTCCTCCGCAGTGCTCAAGAAGCTCCAGATCCCCGACAATGAAGCTTGAAGAGGCGGCACCTTTCAAGGAATAAATCCGGAAGGAGCCAGCCTAAGGGAAGATCACATTGCCGGTGACGCTCGCGCGAGCTGAACTTCAGGACTAAGAGGGTCACATTCGACGTGGCTGATATCCCTTTACCCTACAATGGGATACTCGGCCGACCCGACTCGCCAAGTTCATGGCGGCCTCTCACCACGCATACAATGTGCTCAAAATGCCCGCCCGATGAGCGTCATTTCTATCCAAGGCGACAAGAAGGATGCACTCATCTGCGCGGCAAGATCTACCGAGAAGCAACCTGCTGTGGCGAGCGCGAGCCACTTGTCTGCTGGAGCTCCCGGGGAAGAAGAAGACCAAGTCCGCAAGGACAGCTCGTGCTCACTCCGGCAAGCGCGTCTCCCCGGAGCGCTGCGCTGCCGTCGAGGACGCGCCATCGAGCTCCACCGGCAAGTGCGAGAAGGCGAAGGCAGACCAGCCAAAGACTAAGCCCGCAAGGACGGCTCAGCGCGACTCCGCGGCGCATCTCCCCGGAGCGCCGCGCTGCCGTCGAGGACGCGCCATCGAGCTCCGCCGACCAGTCCACCGGCCAGTAGGGCAAAGAAAGTTGCCAAGCTTCAAACTTTTGAGTTGTACTCCTAAAATCCATACCTTGTATGAAGAACCTGGCGCGCGAAGGGTCGAATTGTGGTTAGGTTGCGCCGCCGATTCGCCTTGAGTCCGCCGACGATAAAAGCACGCCGCAACCAGCCCGACAAGTTCTTCTGCCGGAGGCAACACCGCCGATGAGCGGCTGATGCCTGCGCCGACAAGCGTGTTTATGCCGTGGGTTCCCGAAAGCGAGGGACGAGAACATACAAGGGGAAGGATCGGGAAGAAGTACGACTCGACGGATCGCTTGAAAAAAAGCTAAGTCATCCGAGTTTTTTAACACTCCTTAGTTCCATGCTTTTTATGTTATGCCCCTCGCTGCTCGTCCTTTTGTACGCAATACCCAGCGCAGAAGGAGCCAACTCGTGGTTAAGTTGCGCCCTTGCTTTGTTTCCGAGTCCGCCAACAATGCAAGTGCACCGCAATCGCCCGAGAAGGTTTCTTGCCGGAAACAACACCGCCAAATGGCTTTGGTGTCCCGTGCTCGATAAGTGTGTTAGCGCCGGCAAGTTCCCTAGAAGCGTGGGGTAAAATGCACAAAGGATGTAACAAAGTGGAGGGCGAATATAGCAAGCCTTGCCGTAAGGCGCCTTCAGTATGAGAAACTTGTGTGCGGAGGAACCAACTCACGGCTGAGTTGCGCCCTTGATTTGTTTCCGAGTCCGCTCAACAATTCAAGTGCACCGCAATCGCCCGAGAAGGTTTCTTGCGGAGACAACACCGCCAATGGCTGCTGATGTCCCGTACTCAGCAAGTGTGTTAGCGCCGGCAAGTTCCCTAGCAGCGTAGAGTATAAACATACGAAGGGCAAAGCATGGCATCGTTTTGCAAAGTCACACACAAAAAAAATATAGATAATGAAATTATTGCAGTGTTGTCTCAGGTGTTTTCATGGCTGTAATTACAGTGACACGGAGAAACCAGAAGAGCGCCCCGGCCCCGGCAAGCCGACCTCGCTGGGGCTGCAAGTACAGAGACCCTTCATGACGGGCGGGGGCCCGGGCGTCACAAGGCCGGCGACAAGGGTAAAAGAGAGCACAACAGCACCTAGATTTTGGCGGAACCAGAGTTGCCGGGGGCTGCGAAGGCCAAGATTCCTCCCCGGCAGGCTAATGTCGCTGGGTGGCTGTGGAGTCAGATAAGTTTTTCATCCCTCGTCATGCATCCTCTTATGGGCCGGGGAAGGCGGGACCGCGTCCTTGAACGAACGTGTCTTGTAAAACCCATGCGCAGAGGAGCCGAGTCGTGGTCCAGTTGCGCCCTTGATTTGTTTCTGAGTCCGCTCAACAAACCCAAGTGCGCTGCAACTGGCCCGGCAAGGTTGCTTGCCGGAAGCAACACCGCCCGGGCTGCTGATGTCCCGACTCAGCAAGTGTGTTCGCCCGCAAGTCCCTAGAAGCATAGAACGGGAGCATACAAGGCACGAGATCAAGTAAAGGACCTAGTCCGACAAGCGTTCCCCTCTTTTCATTAAAAACATCCTAGTTTAGTACAAGTCCATGGAGGATGAAAACATGATAGAGAGGATTACAGATTTTAAATACAACTAAGGCCCAAGGGCTTACAAATTGGAAGATAAGATGCCCGTAATCCCTCTCCTGTTTCTCTGCTCAGAGGTAGGTCAAGGAGGCCCCGCAAGAGAAGCTCGGGGAAGGGCGTAAGGGCGCCTAGGAGAGCTACGGGCGCCAGAAGACACCAAGAGAACTTCCGGGGCCGCCAGAGCTTGGCGGAGACGGAGGCGCCGGAGGCAGAGCTTGAAGACGGGTGGTGGAATGTCAAGACGCTGCCGAGGCTCTCGCCTCAGACTCGATTTGACGGCCTTGCCGCCACCCTCTTCCTCTTCCGCAGCCTCCTACGCCGGCCGCCCAAGGAGACGGCCCGGGGAGTTCGAAGGCGGGCGACCGGATGATGGGGTCGCCGGTGGCGCATGAGGCAGCGTCCGACGCCTAGTCGGACCCGCCATCTCGTTGTCGTCGCTGTCGCTCCCCTCCTCGTCACTCTCGCCGAGGAGGGACCTTTGCTATCGGAGGAGCTGTCCACACAGCATCTCGCCCAGTCCCGAGTCCTCAAGACCTTGACGGCGAGAAGGTCGCCTCCATTAACTTGAAATGGAGGGTAAACCCCGCCGCCAAGCTGTGGATGCGGCAAACGCCTTCCACCCTCGGTAAAAGTACATCACGCCAGGCTGGGGACACGACACTCACTCGAGTGCCGCTGATCCCGCAGCCCTCATGCGCAACTCCATCACCTCGGGCGGATCCGGTTCCATCGCGCCGCGAACGGGCTGGCAGCCGGAGGCGGCGACGAGGCGCGGCGCAGCTTGATGAAGAACTCCTGTGGATCGTCTCGGTGTGGACCGCCGAGGAAAGGAGCCGCCGGCGGAGACGAGGAGGCGATCGCCCGCCGCCTCTCCCCGACCGCCTCGACCAAGTCCTCGGCCCGTCGCGGCCTCGCTCCTTCCTTCCCCTCGTGGCGGCTCCGCCGCCACAGTCTTGGGATAGGAGAGGCGCGCTGCTCGAGGCGACCCTTGCTGCCACCGTGGAAGGACAGGATTCCCTCCTCCATGGCAGATGGGAGGAAGAGTAACGAAGTTGAAGATGAAGGGAAGAGAGGAAGTGCGAGACTATTGTGCTCCCCTTCCGCCTTTTTAAAGGACGAGGTGGGGCTCACCGCCCGCCCAGCCAATCGAAAAGCGAGAAGGGTAGAGGAGCGGGCCGACCCACCATCTTCGCCCGGACGGCTCGGTCTCCCATTTTCGCCGCCCACGACCCCCATGCATGAGGGCCGCGTGCGTAAAAAGCGGGCCGAGCGACGGGTGAAAAGACTCGCCGCACCACGATCACGGTGTGGATGCCTTAAAGGGTGCATGCGCCACCCACGCCTCCCACGACGCCGCAATCGATGCGCGCTGCTATGGGGAGCGCGTGGGCACGGGCTCGTTGCTGTGCGCACCAGGCCACGCGCGTTCGCAGATCGCTTTTGGGCCCGCCCAACAACGCCGGCACTGTATGGCCCAGCCCGGGGCTCTGTCGGTGTATTAAAGTAGGGGGTACCTTAGTACCCGAACTTGTGCACGGGCAGTCAGAGCACCAGCGAAGCGAAGCTCGGGCGCCCGCAAGGCCCTCCACCACCCTTTTGCACTACCATCCAAGAACAAAGTACTAGCCAAGAACACGAAGGCCCCGCAAGAGGAGCTTGCCGAGGGCTAACCAGGCATCATCAAAACTTGCATGGGCGCCCGCGCCCGGCAGAATCCGAAGGCGGCAAGCTTGCGGCACAACAAAAGGACCGCTGCAAGGCACTTGCCGTGGCAAGGCTGCCACCCAACTCCAAGACACCCAAAGGACGCGCCATCACCGTGCCATCCCAAGGGCACGTGGCGAGACACTACGCAACCATGCGGAGCGAGGTGGCAAACGGAGTCGACAGAGGCGCCATCGTGGCAACCGGAGGCTCACTTAAGGGTCACTCCACCTGCATCTGTTATAACGGACGGGCATTTAATGCCCTTGTCCCCTGCCGTCAGAGTTAGGTAGGGACACTGTTGTGCACTGTTGCACCAACCCGCGCTTTTACATTTCTACCCCCTCTTCCTACGCTGCCACCTGTGGGTACCCCCTTCAGACTATAAAAGGGAGGCCCATGCGCACGTAGAAGGGGTTCGGTCCATTCGACACCCACAGCACCACCATATGCTCGCACGCTCGAGCTAGATCCAATAACAACACAAAGCAGCAGTAGGGGTGTTATCTCTCCGGAGAGCCCCGGCCGGGTAGAGATTGCCTGTCTCCCCTCACAAGGCGCGGACCTCGATCTCGCTCTCTGCGCGACCCTCGCTCCCCTGCCGAACCAGAAGGGCCCCCAAGTGCCCCATAGGTGCTCGAGGCCGCGGAGACACCAGCGGCCCCGACAGTAATGGTACAATGTAATGATATCCACCTTGCAAAAGCATCTCCAATATGCGCTTCTATCTTTGGTGGGACCTTCGAGTTGCTTTAGGATAGGGTCGCATATTGAACGTGACAAGTTGGTATTAGAGCCTCAACCGACCATAGGAGCCCCCTTGATTGTTCTTAGCATGGCCGTTGTCGAGTCTAGAAGAAAACTATTTTGGAGTCTAGTTATATCGGAGAATAGGAATTCTTTTTACTCCTTTGCCCCTTCGTCGCTCTGGTGAGTAATCTTGACGTAGGTGTTTTGACTTACTCCTCTTCCCTCCAAATTTTCTTTAGGATCACGCAGTTGGTTTTCCAATCGTTGGTTCTCTGCTCTTTTCATCCGGTGCATTTATCGTCAAGTTGATTCGATCTTCTTCATATTTGTCGCGGCCGGATGGGTGGCGCGGCACCTATGGGGCCGGGGCCCCTTCGTGTGTTCGGTACGGGGCGGAGGCTGCGCGGAGAGCAGATCGAGGCGATGCACGCTGGGATTTTACCCAGCTTCGGACGCGATGGTCGCAGAAACCCTACCGCTGCATTGTGTTGTATTAGATCTTGCTCAAGAATGCGAGCAAGACGGTGGAGTGGTGTGTGACAACCTTCGCGAGGGTAGCAGTGGTCGAACCCTTCGCGTGAGTAGCCAGCAGTCGAACCCCCCACGTTGTGCATGGGCCTCCTTTATAGGGCAAGGGTCACCGATGTGTCAACGTGAGGTAGAGGGGTAAAACGAAAAGAGGTGGTAGTTGAAATAGTGCGGAACAAGGCAGCCACAAGTGCTTTCTACCTACTTTTGACAGAGGGGACAAGGGCATTAAATGCCCGTCGCCGCCCCAAAAGCTCCCCGCCATTGCGTTTTTTTCGCCACGGCGGCGGTTACCACCGTGGAGTGCCACCGCATTCCTCATGCAGCACGGCCACCCGCCACGCGCCTCTCGAGAAGGCTGGAGGCGACGCGTGGGCGATGAGCTGGAGGCGGCACGAAGCGAGCTTTCCCGGCAAGCACCTTGCCGGGCCTTGATCTTGCCGGACCCGGGCTTGTCGGGCTCTGGACTTGCCGCTCCTCGGTCCTCGCTGGGCGCTGGGCGCCGAGGCGTGTCTTTCGCGACATGATCTTCTAGTCCTCCCGACGAGCTCCTCTCGCCGGGGATCTGCAGGAGTAATGTAGCCTTGAGCCTGGAATGGCCTTCCCGGCAAGCTCCTCTTGCCGGGGTCTTGAGCTTCTATCTTATATACTTTGTTCTTGAACGGCTTGGTGTGGAGCGGAGATGGTCTCCGGCAAGCATTTGATGGATCTGGCTGCGGGGAGCTGGGGGTGCCCGTGCACAAGTTGGGGTACTGAGGTACCCCTACCTTAGTACACCGACAGGAGCCCCCGGGCCTGGGCCACACACGGTGCCGAGCGCTGTTGGGCCAGGCGCAAGACAGTGCACGGGCGCGCGAAGCCCATGGCCCATCGAATCTGCCGCTGATCTGTCGCCTCCTCCCGCAACGGCACGCGCCGATTGCGGGCGTCGTGGGAGAAGTGGGCGGCGATGCAGCCTTCAAGGCACCCACCCGTGATCGTGGCGCCGAGCGGGTCGCTTCACTGCCGCCCGGCCCGCCGCCACGCTGCCCTCATGCATGGGGGTCGGGCGGCGAAGGTGGGAGACCGAGCCGCCACGGGCGGAGAGGGCGAGTCGGCCCCTCCTCCGCCTCCTCGCTTCTCGATTGGTTGAGCGGGCGGTTGAGCCCCACCTCGCCTCTTTAAATAGGGCGGAAGGGGTGCACAACGGCCACACTCATCCATCTCTCCTTCGCCTTCGCTTTTCTTCGTTCTTCTTGCCGCCATGGAAGGAGGGAACCCCAGCTCTTCAACGGTGGCGGTGCGGGTTGCTTCTAGGCAGCGCACCATTCTCGTCCTACTCCCGTGGCGGCGGAGCCGCCACGAGAGGGAGAGGGAGGGGCGTGGCCGCGGTCGAGGCCGAGGGCGGGCCGAGGCGGTCGAGGAGAGGCGGTCGTGGTGAGGAGCCTCCCGCCTCCTCCGGCGCCTCTCGACCACGGCGCGTCCATACCGAGATGACCCCGGAGTTCTTCATCAAGCTTCGCTGGCGCCTCGTCGTCGCCTTGGTTGCCGGCCCCGTCATGACGCAATGGGGCCGGATCCGCCCGACGTGATGGAGTTACGCGATGAGGGGCTGCGGGATCAGCGGCACTCGGTGAGTGTCGGGTCCCAAGCCCGGCGTGATGTTCTTCGACCGAGGGTGGAAGACGTTCGCCGGATCCATAGCTTGACGGCGGGTTCACCCTCCATTTCAAGTTATTGGATGGTGACCTCCTCGCCGCCAAGGTCTCTTGGCGACTATGGAACCCGGTGCGCTGCTGTGTGGACAGCTCCTCGGATAGCGAAGGCTCCTCCTCGAGCGAAAGTGACGAGGAGGAGAGCGACAGCGGCGACGAGGGGATGGCGGGCCCGACTAGGCGCCGGACACCGCTGTTCACAAGGCCACCGCAACCCCATCTTCGGGTTGCGGGCTCCTGAACTCCCCTGGGCCGCCTCCTTGGCGGCCGCGGCGAGGAGGCAGCAGAAGAGGAAGAGGGGAGTGGCGGCAATGCCGTTACGCCGCAGCACGAGAGCGAGTAGCCCTCGAGAGCGGCCGACGCCCCACTACCCCGCCTTCAAGCTCGCCTCCGACGCCTCGACCGCCAAGCTCCGGACGGCCCCGGGTGTTCTCTTGGGTCTTCTGGCGCCTGTGGCTCGGCGGGCTTGAGGGCTTGTGGCTGGCTCTCCGGCATGCGCTCCCCATGCCCGCCACCTTGCGCAGCTCTGCGGCACGGCGGCGCCACCGCCACGCCCCCTAGGCGCCTTTCGCCCTTCCCCGACAAGCTCCTCTTGCGGGTCTCTCTCCCGCAAGCTTATCTTGCCGGGGCTCTTGACCTACCTCGAACTCCCGAACAGAGAAACAGAGAGGGATCACGGCACCTTATCTTTTCAAATTGTAAGCCCTCGGGCAATTAGCTGCATTTAAAACTTGTAATCCTCTCTATCATGTTTTTCATCCTCTATGGACTTGTACTAAATTGGATGTTTTAATGAAAAGAGGGGAATGCTTGCCGGACCGAGCCTTTTACTTGATCGTGCCTTGTGTGTTCTTACGCTATCGGGAGCTTGCCGGGCGTAACACGCTTAGCGATCGAGGGACAGCTCACTGGTGGTGCCACTTCCGCAAGCAACCTTGTCGGGCGATTATGACGCCTATCTTGCCGAGTAAGCTCGAAGCAAGATAGGTGCAGCGCACACTTGGGCTTGTTGAGCGGACTCGAAACAAACCAAGCACGCGAATCGGGTCACGACTCGGTTCCTCCACGTACGGGTTTTTACAAGACACGGTCGTTCAAAGACGCAGTCCCGCATCTCCCGGTCCATGAGAGGATGCATGATGAGGGATGAAAAACTTATCTGAAATCGCAGCCCCCGGCGACACTAGCTTGCCGGAGACGAGTCTCGATGCTCGCAGCCCCCAGCGAGGCCGGTCCGCCGAAGAAGAACCTTGGCATCCGCAGCCCCCGGCGACCCTGACTCGCTGGGCCCCAGGCGCGGGTGTGATCTTTTGGTTCCTTCTTGTTGCTGCAATTTTAGCCATGAAAATAGCTGAGGTAGATATGCAATTGCTCAACACACATGTATGTGCATGTATATATAAATCTTGGCTAAGCAACGGATGCCGGTTTTGTCCTTCAGATGTTTGTACTTCACGCTTGGGGAGCTTGCCGGGCGAACACGCTTGCCGCGGACAGCCCGCTGGTGGTGTCGCTCCGCAAGCAACCTTGTCGGGCCAGCTTATGACGCTTAACTTGTCGAGCGTGGCTCGAAGCAAGATAGGGTGCTGCAGCACACTTGTGTTTGTTGAGTGGACTCGAAACAAAACAAGCACGCAATCGGGCCACGACTTGGCTCCTCTTGCCCAAGTCTCTCATACGGACGACATTTCACGGCATGACTCGCCACGCCATACCCCCGCCCTACATCCTTTGTGTGTTCTCACCCCACGCTTCTAGGTAACTTGCCGGTGCTCAACACGCTTGCTGAGTGCGGAACGCCAAGAGCCCGCTTGGCTGGTGTCGCCCCGCAAGCAACCTTGCCGTGTCCGGCCGCGACGCACTTATCTTGCCGAGCAGGCTCGAACGAAACGAGAGCGCCGGTTGGTCGCGGCTTACTCTTAACTCGCTGAGCGTGTTCAAGCGAAGTAAGGGTGCGACCATCCACAAGCAGGCTCCTCCACAAGACAGGTTTCGCGCACAAAGGACTTAATGCGCGAGGGGTATAACATATAAAAGTATGAAATTAAAAGAGCGCTCGCACGAAGGCTCGAGCGACTTAGCTTTTTTTTTTTTTTGCGCTGGTGGAGCTCAATGGTGTGTCCATGGCGGCGGCGCTGGCGCCCGGGAGGCACGCTTTGGGACGAACACCAAAGCTGTCCTCACCGGGCTTATCGCGCCCGAGGAGGTACGCTTGTCGGATAGAGCACTGAGCCGCCCTTGCCGGACTTAGAGCTCGAGAAGCGCGTTTTCGACGACATCGTAACGCCTGAGGATAGGCGCTGTCGGGCCGAGGGGAGCGGAGCGGCGCGAGGAGCCGGATACACTCGGGCCCCTAACAATGTTAGGGGAGCGTAACCTGCGCCGACTCTCTCGCTTATTCATGCATGGACAGCAGTCCAGCGCCCCGCGAACCCTCGCTTGTTTCTTGCCCGGTGGCGGATACCACCTTTCGTGGTATGGCGCCGCTGGGCCGCTTATATGCCGGAGTGGACGCGATCTACCGAGGCCGAGGCGCGTCCTCCGCCCTGCCCTCGATTCGTGGCACCGCGAAGCGCCGCGGTGTCCACCTTTTCACGGCGTTTCCCGCCCGCCGCTGGCTCCGGTGGCGGCGGGAAGACGGAGATGGGTCTGCGATCTCAAGCTTCGCTTCGGGCCATGACGCAGCTTGTCGGCGAAGCCGCCGACGGCCGGAGAGGTTGATGAAGAGTGCTGGCGCGCGAACGCCGGATCAGGTTCGCAGAACCTCGACGCCCCCTACCTGGCGCGCCAGAGATGTCGCGGCCGGATGGGTGGCGCGGCACCTATGGGGCCGGGGCCCCTTCGTGTGTTCGGTACGGGGCGGAGGCTGCGCGGAGAGCAGATCGAGGCGATGCACGCTGGGATTTTACCCAGCCGGGCGCGATGGTCGCGCAGAAACCCTCTCGCTGCATTGTGTTGTATTAGATCTTGCTCAAGAATGCGAGCAAGACGGTGGAGTGGTGTGTGACAACCTTCGCGAGGGTAGCCAGTGGTCGAACCCCTTCGCGTGAGTAGCCAGCAGTCGAACCCCCTCTACGTTGTGCATGGGCCTCCTTTTATAGGGCAAGGGGTCACCGACAGGTGTCAACGTGAGGTAGAGGGGTAAAAACGTAAAAGAGGTGGTAGTTGGAATAGTGCGGAACAAAGGCAGCTACGGTGCTTTTACCTACTTTTGACAGAGGGGACAAGGGCATTAAATGCCCGTCGCCGTCGCCCAAAAGCTCCCGCCATTGCGTCTTTTTCGCCACGGCGGCGGCCACCACCGTGGAGTGCCACCGCATTCCTCATGCAGACGCCACCCGCCACGCTCTCGAGAAGGCCGGAGGCGACGCGTGGGCGATGAGCTGGAGGCGGCACGAGCGTAGCTTTCCCGGCAAGCACCTTGCCGGGCCTTGATCTTGCCGGACCCGGGCTTGTCGGGCTCTGGACTTGCCGCCTCGGTCCTCGCTGGGCGCAAGGCGCCGAGGCGTGTCTTCGCGACATGATCTTCTAGTCCTCCCGAGCTCCTCTCGCCGGGATCTGCAGGAGTAATGTAGCCTTGAGCCTGGAATGGCCTTCCCGGCAAGCTCCTCTTGCCGGGGTCTTGAGCTTCTATCTTATATACTTTGTTCTTGAACGGCTTGGTGTGGAGCGGAGATGGTCTCCGGCAAGCATTTGATGGATCTGGCTGCGGGGAGCTGGGGGTGCCCGTGCACAAGTTGGGGTACTGAGGTACCCCTACCTTAGTACACCGACAATATTTGCCAAGATCAATCCTCAGCTCTTTCTTAGACGGGGAAGCAATGTCATCTGAAGAGAAACAATGTCGTCCTCAGCTGTTTTATTTTCCCACCCGCCCACTCTTTTCCTTCTTGGAGCCGGAGTCCCAAATCGAGTATCCATCCTACTCATGCGAAGCCTTTGCATTCTTTCCTCAATTATTTCAACCGGTGAATTCTCATCTCGTTTGACATTCTTCATCGCTTTCTCTTTTCTGATGGACTCAATTCAAGTTTTTCGGGTTGATCATTTTCTTTTCCTTGGATCAAGTGTTCCCCTTGCTCGTTCGCCTCTTACCAGTTTATCCTTCCAGAGTGCTCAAGACATCTCAAGAGATTCGTTTGTGTTCCAATTAATTCGAGGTTGTCATCTCATTCAAATATTTCAATTGTTCCGGTGCATCATCTATCTCTTCAACAATCCTTTTTCAATGGTGTTTTCTTTTAGTGGGCCCTAACCCACATGTCTTTTCCCAGGATCTTACTCGACTCTTCTAATTATTCCGAAGTTATTCTCAAATTCCTTTCAAAGTGTGATGTAAGGAAGGATCCCATCAGTCACATGCCTTCTCCAAGATAAATTTCAAATTCTTTTCATTACTGGCTCAACCTTTACTCTTTTCATTCTCCCGGAGTATCTCAGTAATTTTGGTGGTGTTCCTCGTCGTCTTCTCAACATTTGAAGACCGAAGAAGAGTTTTTCCTCTAAATCTTGTCCGTTCTCCCAAAGATTCGTGGTTCTAGTTTAATGTAATCCTCTCGAATTATTCCGTTTGTCAGATATTCTTTTCTTACCCATCCGGAGTATGCCAGGAACTGTCTTCTGTTTCATTGCACCGAAGGCCATCATTCCAGAAGAATTCTCCGTCCTCACATTCCATCTATCGTTATCCAATTATCCCGGCATATCTGTCAAGTATTCTTTAATAAGCTCGTTATCTATTTGTTCTTTTGCCTCTAAATCCCCTCAAGCATATTTGTTCTTCTAATTCTCATCGGCGATTCATTATCTTTCTTCATTCATTTTCAAATTCTTACGGTGGTTCATTCAAGATTCCTTTTCCTTTGTTTATCATATCAATTTATTCGTTCTTCCAAATCCTACCGGTGTTTCATTGAAGACCTTCCTCAAGGTTGTGCCATATACACCTCAATCCTTTTCCAATAAGAATAAGTAGTATGTGAAATCCATTGCTAGTCATCAATTTATTTTGATGAAGGATAAGCATACAATAAATCTTATTCTTTCCTCAAAGTGATTAATCTTTTCTTTCGGAGTTTGTTCCCGTTATCAATTTCCCAGTTCTAAGTTATTCATCTTTTCTTTTCTGGAGTTCCACGTTTTACTCGCTTCTCTCGTCGGAAGCTCCATCTAAATCAATACAAGGCTTCAATCTTATTATTTTCATCCTTCAATTCTATCTCATCATCCTTTTGTTACCGGAGTTCCTCACGGTGGTTTGTTAAGGATTTAATTCATTCTTTCAAGTTTTCATCAAGATTCTTGTGGAGAGTTCAACTATCTTTTCTTGTGCATCTTAAAGTGCAAATAATTCTCCGTATTCTTTTGAATTGGAGTCTTGCATTTCTTCATTCTTCTATGATATTCAAGTATTTGGTTGTGGCACAGTTTCACCTCAAGTTTTGATATGTTTTTCCATAAGCCCTCAACAAGATGATTCTTTTGTTGTTGATTTTATCAACAACTCCGTTCAATTCTTCCTTCTAAGGATGCTATCGAATTTGTGGTGGAAGTATTTGTTCTCTCATCCATTCTTTTCATTCTATTTCAATTCTTACGGAGGCATTGCGTTGTTCATCCCGTCAAGTGTCATACCATCTGGTAAAGTTCATGTTCTATTCCGTCCATTTTCCAGTCGGAGTGCTGCCGGAATTCTTTTGTTCTTATCCCTTTCCTATCTTATTCTAACCGGAGTGGTTTCAGAGTCTATCTATTCCTTGACCTTTTGATTCTCATCATATTCGTCATTCCTCTTTTCTACCGAGTGCTCTCGTCCTTGTTCATCTTCTCTCTTGAGCACTTGCTTCACCTCATCCTCTTTTTCTTCTGTCTCATTCTGTCGGCGTTCTGGGAACGGGGGTCCCCAAACTTGCTTGCCTGCGGCCCACGGCGTGGCTCCACTAGTGGACCAGTACGGCCCGTCTTCGTCAACCAACACTCAAGACCCTCGCGAGGGGCCAAGCCTCGCGGGGCGGGCGACACAAGGCCTCCTCAGGAGCGGCCTCACCAGGCAGGCTCGCGAGGGAGGCAGAGAGATCAAGGCAACGGGTACCTTGCGAGGTTCCCATGACGCAAGCCATGACGACCAGGTGGGCGCCAGGCAGGCGCCAAGCGCGCGCAGTGTCCTCGTTTCCCCTTTGGTGCTAAGGGGGCAAGCGCAGGCGCGGAGTACCGAGGCATCAGGAAAAGGTTTCCATATCGGTGCAACAAGACCAAGACCAGCAGGACGGCAGGACGGAGGTCACCATGGAGCCCAAGACGACGTTACCACCAGCGCCTTTGACAGGCGAAGACCACCTGAAGTCAGGATAGCTTGTACTAGCTGTCCCCTTTCAAATTGGCCATTGTGGAATCCCTTCCCGCTCAATATTTGGGAAGAGGACCAGGGCCTCTATAAATAGGACTAGCCACCATAGTAGCAGGGGGTCGACTCCTCCCCGAGCAAACCATCCACCAAGCACAAGAACACCCTCTCCTCAGGAGGCTGTTCTTCCCTTGTACTATTCATCATCAACCCAAGAGGCAATCCACCACCACCACACAGGAGTAGGGTATTACACCGCAACGGTGGCCCGAACCTGTATAAATCTTGTGTCTCTTATGTTGTGAGTTCATCGAGCTAAGCTTAGGGATCGCGACGAGGCTGAGAGTGAGATTCGGTAGGGGAAACCTTCACGCGCACCCCAGTCTTCGAACCTCAAGGGTTTTCCCGGAACCCTAAATCCGACATTTGGCGCGCCAGGTAGGGGTGCACCAAAGTCTTCCTTCCGTTGATCCGCATCCCATCGCTTTGTCACATCCATGTCTGACGCCCGCCGAGCCCGCGCTGAGCGCCGGACCGCTCTCGCCGCACGTGTCACCCAGACGGCTCCTGTCGGCGGGCCTCCCCGTCGTTCTCCGTCGCCTGCCTGCAACGCCGCCACTGGCCCGGCGGGGAACGAGCAACAAGCATCCTCGCTGCACCCCTCAGTGTGGCGGGACGGCCGCACCGCCACTCCATCACTGACCCCAGCTGGCTCGTCGTCCCACGCTCGACGCGCCCCCACAGACGCACATGCCACGCTGCTTATGGCATGTGAGCTCCTGCGTTAGCGCCCCGTCGACGACCTCTACGAAGAATGGCTCGCTCGCATCACCGAGCTCGTCAGCGCCGCAGGGGGCTCTCCCGCACCGTCTCTCTTGCTGCCTCGCCCTCTGCCAGGTATGGGCGACGTGGCTCATGGAGCGCCTCCACCACCTCTCCCCCAAGATGGCGCCCTAGCGCCAAGGCGCGCGGCCCTTGGGCGTGACCCCCCGCGTCTAGTGCCCGCGTGGGAAGGAGGAAGCTGTCAAGAAATCCCTCGACCTCAAGAAGGCGCCCCGGCGCTTCCTGCACCAGTGCGACAAGACTGCGTACTGCCGATGGCAGCGATGCGTGGGTACCATTAAGAGCAAGCTCCGCATCAACAAAGGGCCCCGGTGACCACAACAGGTTGCCGCGCCTTCACCCCCAAGCTGCGTAGCGTCGCCTGGCCGACAAGTTCAAGCCGGACCTGCCTCCTTGCTATGACGGCACCCCTACCCCGCGGAGTTCTTGCAGCTCTACGAGATGAGCATCGAGGCGGCCAACGGCAACGTGAAAGTCATGGCGAATTGGTTTCCCATGGCACTCAAGGACGGTGCCCGCTCGTGGCTCCTGAACCTACCTCCCGGCTCGATCTCCTCATGGGACGAGATGCACAACTGCTTCATCGCCAACTTCTAGGGCACTCGCGACCGCCCCCCGGCCGCGGGTGACCTGCGCCGCATCAAGCAGCAGCCCGGGGAGACCCTGCAGAAATACATCCAGCGCTTCAATAGCATCTGCCTCAAGATCCCCAAGGTGACGGACGAGGCTATCATCTCAACATTCTCTGATGGCGTCCGTGACGTCAAGATGAAGGAGGAGCTCGCCATCCACGAGGAGTTGTGTACATCCCTGGAGCTGTTCATCCTGGTGACCAAGTGCGTAAGAGCTGAATAAGGATGCCTCTCCCTCCTCGAGCTCCCAACTACCGACCCATAAGAAAAGAAGACCAAGGCCAAGGACGTGAAGTGCAAGGGAGTGGCTGTGCTCGCGGCAGAACCTGACATGAAGCACGGCAGGGACCAGCCGGAGTCGTCCAAGGGCAGCCGACCGTTCTGCGCCTACCACAACCTCCACACCCACAACACCAATGATTGCCGGGAGCTCAGGGACATTTGAGAAGGACGCTTTGGTCGATGCCCCGAGCACAACGACCGGGGCTACGGCCGAGGATGAGGACGTGGCGGAGGATGATGGGACGACCGTGGCCCTCGCCAGGAGTGGCATGACCGACCTCGTGAGGATCGCAGGCAGGACCAGCCTCGCGAGGGCGCCTAGAGGGATCAGCCTCGCGAGGACCGCCCGCAGGGTAACACATGCCTTCCTCCACTGCCACCGCCGCCAAGAAGGAATGACGACTATCACCAGGAAGAGGGGGCTGGGGGCTTCCAGGAGCCACGTGCTATCGCTTGCATCTTGGGCGGAGCTCAGGCCCCAGCCTCTCAGGGTATCTTCAAGCAGTTTGCTCATGAGGTGAGCGCAGTCCTCCCCAGGCTCGAGGCCACACGCCCGCTCAGGTGGACCAAGTGCACCATCACCTTCAGCTCGGCAGATCAACTCAAGTGCGCGGCTACTGCTGGTGTTCTCCCGATGCTCTGTTCACCAATCATCAGCAACGTGCAAGTCACCAAGACCCTCATTGATGGTGGCGTAGGGCTTAACGTCCTGTCCGTTTAGATGTTCGACAACCTTCAAGTGCCATACGATCAGCTCCAGCCTACCAAGCCTTTCTCAGGAGTTACTGACGGTTCCACCACCCCGATAGGGTAGGTCCGCCTCCCTGCCACCTTTGGATAGCGCGACAACTACCGCACCGAGCTCATCGACTTCGACGTCGCCCACATCCACCTGTCGTACAATGCCATCCTCGGGTATCCAGCCCTGGCCAAGTTCATGGCAGTGACCCACCATGGCTACAACGTCCTCAAGATGCCAGGAAGCGGCGAAATCATCATGGTCCCCTGCGAAGAGAGAGATGCGGTGTGCTCCCTCGAGCGTGCCTTCCAAGCTGCAGCAATCGAGGACCCGGATAGCAGGGGCGAGAACTCTCCTGAGGTCATCCCCAAGAAGAAGAAGCAACCGCTCCGCACAAGGCCTCAGGAGGTCACCATCTCGGGTGGTGCCGCGTCAGGATCAGTGCCCGTGCCTGGGGCGCCTTCTCCCATTGCATAGGAAGGCGCGCCGGCGCCCTCCTCAGGCAGGGCTCGTGGGCTCTCTTCTGGAGGGCCTCAGACCTCGCCAACATCACGAGGGAGGTGCTCGGGCACAACTTGGAGGCGTTCTTCGTGGCACGTTTCCCTCAGGAAGGCACGGGGCAGGGAAAGCCCAACGTTTAGGAGTTCATTGCCAAGACCACTCAGGAGCTTCAGGAAGCAAGGGCCATGCGCGGCGACCGCCGCTTGCCTGGCGTGGCTCCTGATGATGAATAGTACAGAGGAAGAACAACCTCGGGAGGAGAGGTGTTCTTGTGGTGGTGTGGTGTTCTTCTTGTCTCTAGATGAGATGCCATTCTATTGTGGTGGCTAGACCTATTTATAGAGGCCCTGGTCCTCTTCCCAAATATTGAGCGGAAGGGATCCAACAACGGCCATTTCGAAAGGGGACAACTAGTACAAGATATCCTGACTAAAGGTGGTCTTCGACTGCCAAAGGTGCTGGTGATGATGCCGTCTTGGGCTCCACGGTGACCTCCGTCTTGCTGCTCTGCTGGTCTTGGTCTCGTTGCACCAATATGGAAACCTTTGCCTGATGCCCTGGTACTCCGCGCCTGCACTTTCCCCCTTTGCACCAAAGAGGAAATGAGGACACTACGCGGGCTGGTGCCCGCATGATCTTGATCGTCATGGCTTGCGTCACGGGCACCTCGCGAGGTACCCCTTGCCTTGATCTCTCCGCCTCCTTGCGAGCCTGCCCGGTGAGGCCACTCCTGGGGAGGCCTTGTGTCGTCTGCCCCGCGAGGCTTGGCCCCTCGCGAGGGTCTTAAGTGTTTGGTTGATGAAGATGGACCGTACTGTGGCACTGGTTGAGCCATGCAAAGAAGCCGCTGGCAGGCAAGTCTGGGACCCTGCTCCTTAACGCCGACAAGAGCCCCGGGCCCAAGGCGCGCTCGGACTTGGCTTAGCAGCGAAGCCAAAGGGCAAGGGCGGAGTGCCGCGGGCCCCAACAGCCTGCGTCCGTGGTCGAAGGGTGTAGACTGATTGGACGTGGGCGTCTCCGCTTCCCCACGCTGCCTCGACAACTGCCCGATTTGACGAGTCCCTGCTGCATGCGAAAAGAGTCATCATTACCTACGATCGTGGGGGTCGACGGTTGGCCTTCCCTGGACTATAAATGGGGAGGGGCAGAAGCCCCCGTTGCCCATCTTCTCTTGCTCCACCTGCGTCTTCTCCCTCCTTGCTCCTGTTGCTTGCAGTGCCCCATGGCACCCGTGAAGAGGTTCTCGGCCGCGGAGAAGGGGAAGGCTCGCCAGGAAGGGCCTGGCTCTCGTCCGCCCAAGCGCGGCCGTAGTCGTCCTCGCAAGCATCCCGCGACCCCTGCCGTGGCTTCCCGTGGTCGTGGCGGTGGTCCTTCATGCGGTGGTGGCTACCCATGTCAAGGCAGCCCAGTGGGTGGGGGAAGGCGTGCCGTGGCTGCGCGGCCTCCTCGGCCGCGCTTCCATTCGACAGAGGTGCTGCCGGAGTTTGTTGTGTGGTCGGACAACCCGACCGGCAACTGGCTCCAGCTTCCTCGCTTCTTCGCTGATGAACTGTCGGTCGCTGGCCCCGGCGGGCTCTGGTTGCAAGCGGACGACTGCTGCAGCAGGGACTCCTGGGTCGCAGTGGAGATCTCCATCGCGGGAATGTAGCCCTGACCCAGGGCTGGCAGACGTTTGCCCACGCGTGTGGCCTGGGCAGGCGGTGCACCCTTCGCTTCAAGTATGACAGCGACGCGACCCTCTACCCAAGATGGCCGCCGCATTGGGTGCTGCCCCAAAGACGATGATGGCGATGAGGTGCTCGGCCTTGGCGGCGGCCGTGACGAGGGTGAAGGCGAACCTGCTCCCAGAGGCGACTGCAGCTCTTCGAGCTTCAGCGGCTCCTCCTCTGGTGACAGCTCCTCTAGTGGTGGTCGCGATCAGCCACCACGCTGCCGCGCCCGCTTCGAGGGCGGTAGCGGGTCGTCCGGTCTCCACGCTCTGGTGAAGCACGAGGCAGAGTCTGATTGAGCTTGGGAAGACGACGCAGATCCCTCCTCGCGAGCTATCGCAAGGCGTGTGCCGCTTTTATTTTGTTTTCCTCCTTTTCCTGCATCGAGAGAGAGAGAAATATGGGGCCCCGCGGGGGCGTGCAACAGATTATGATCCCCTAATTATCGTACTGCATTTATTGTTCCTGTGCTATGTTATGGTGTCATTGTTATGTGCCTGCGAGTAGGAACAACTTAGCTCGGGACGTTTGCAGTAGTTTCCGCCTCGTGAGGTGCCTGCCTGAGGCCTCGCTGGGCGCCATAAGAGCTGCAAAAAATCTGATGGGAGAATCATTTCCGTACCTTGGTCGCGAGGGTTGCCGGCTATGGCCCAGTGCTTTGCGTCGTGATGCCCGAGGGGCATGGACTGGGAGGGGTGCTCCCGCTGCGAACTCGAATGAGAGAGCCTCACAAAAAACAAGAGAGGAAGGGCTCACGAGGGCGCTCGCGCAGCCCCCTCGCGAGGTTTGCAAGGGAGAGAACGAGTCAGACGAAAGCTGAAAACAGAGAACAGGGGCAGAACACGACAAATAACACTAGAAGCAACTTCAATAAAGGTTCAAAAAAGGGAGAACAAGCCAACTGCAGAAAGCAAATGAAAAGCCGCGTCCGACACCTAGTCTAGTCTTTGGCGTCTTCTCACCAGCGCGGAGCTAAGTGCTGCCACTAGGCGTGGGTGGGAGCCCCCGAGGCCCGAGGGCGGATCTCCGGAGACTCCGGGGCGTGTACAGCCCCAACTCGTTATTATGTGAGAGTGTCACGGGCGGCGAGCTTCACAGGCACTGGGCCTTCTTCACAGGCACCAGGCCTTTCTTCGGGCGGCGAGCTTCACAGGCACCGGGCCTTTCTTTAGGGGTAAAACTTCCGGAGATGCTGGATGTTCCAGGCGTTTGGGATGGGTACCCCCTCCCGAGTCTCTAGGCGCACGGTGTCAGGCCTGGAAACATGAACAACCTTGAACGGGCCCTCCCACATGGGCGAGAGCTTATGCAACCCCTCCCTAGAGAGCACCCGCCCGAGTACGAGGTCACCTACCTCGAGAGTCCTGGGGCGGATGTTGCGACAGTGATACCGCCATAGCGCCTGCTGGTATCTTGCTGCTCGCAGTGTGGCTTCACGACGGTGCTCCGCCGCCAGTACGAGCTCCATCCCCCGCATGGCATCCTGTTGCGCCTCATCAAACGCTAGGACCCACGCAGAGCAACGCCTGACATCGTGAGGGAGGACCGCCTTCGCTCTGTAGACGTGGCGGTAGTGCGGATGGACCACATCATGGACTGAAGCTCATTGTGCCAGCCTCTGCTACAGGCCTCCAGCTTCTTCTTGAATGTCCTGGTCTTGAGGCCCCTCAGGACATCCGCGTTGGCGCGTTCGGCCTGGCCGTTACTCCGGGGGTGCACCACCGAAGCGTAGCATATCTGGGTTCCAAGGTTTGCACAATATGTTTTGAAGAGATTGCTGGTGAACTGCGAATTGTTGTCGGTGATGATGCGATTAGGGACCCCAAACAAGCTCACGAGGCCCTTGATGAACTTGACTGTGGAACCGGCTGGGATGGTGCGGACGGCTTCCACCTCTGCCCACTTGGTGAACTTGTCGATGGCGACGTAGAGGTAGCGGTAGCCCCCAGGCGCTCGAGGAAACGGGCCCAAGATATCTAGCCCCCAGACCGCGAACGGCCACGAGAACGGGATGGTATGCAGGCCCTGAGCTGGCCGATGAATCTGCTTGACATGAAATTGGCAGGCTTCGCAGGACTTCACCAGCTCGATCGCGTCGTTGAGTGCCGTAGGCCAGTAGAACCCACTGCGAAACACCTTGCCGACGAGGGTCCGCGATGATGAGTGGTGTCCGCAATCTCCACCATGTATGTCAGCCAGCAATTCCTTCCCCTGTTCCCTGGAGACGCAATGTAGGGAAACATCATTTGGCCGCTTCCGGTATAGCTCACCGTCCTGGATGCAGTAGGCCGTGGCCTGTCGGGCCACGCGTTCCGCGTCCTCCTCCTTCTCTGGCAGCGTCCCTTGCATCAGGTAGTCCTTGAATTCCGTGGTCTAGTATCCCTCCTGAGGCTCAAGCGCCTAGAATAAGCGTTCTCCGGAGGTCGGGCCACAGGTCGGGGCTCCCGTGGCAGGTGGCTGAGGGAGTTCTTCCCAAGGCTGTGCTATGCTTGAAAGTGTCGGTGCCGCCGATGGCTTGAAGAGCTGTTCCTTGAAAATGCCAGGCTCCTGAGGCAGCCGCCTGGACGCCCTCTTGGCGATGTCGTCAGCTTCTTGGTTGGTGCCGCGGGGCACATGCTGCAGCTTCAGCCCCCAGAACTGCTTCTCCATCTTGCGTACTTCCGCGAGATACGCCTCCATGTGCTCGTCCCTTGGCTCGTACACCTTGTTGGCGAAGTTGACGAGGAGTTGTGAATCGCCCTTGATGATGAGGCGCTTCACTCCCAGTGTTGCTACGGCTTTCAGGCTTGCTATGAGGCCCTCATATTCAGCTATGTTGTTGGAGACCTCGCCCTGCTGGAAATAGAGCTGTACAGCATAGTAGAGTCTATCCTGAGTGGGGGATATAAGCACTGTACCAGCCCCCGCGCCGTGCCACGAGAATGCTCCATCGAAGTACATGACCCATCCATCACGTGCTTCACTTCCTTGGGAGAGAGAGCGATCTTCGCCCGCCTTGAGCCTTGGTGCTTCTGTCCATTCTGCCACAAAATCAGCAAGCGCGGCTCCCTTGATGAACCTGGTTGTGCTGAATTCCAACTGAAACACTTGCAACTCGATGTTCCATTCGGCGACCCTTCCAACGGAGTTGGGGCTCCTGAGTACCCTTTCCAATGGGTAGGCTGAGACGACCTTGATTTTGTGACCTTGGAAGTAGTGGCGCAACTTATGCAAGGCCGCCAAGAGCGCGAGTAAAAGCTTGTTAGGCATGGGGTATCGTGCCCTTGCGTCCCGCAACACCATGCTGACGAAGTACACCGGGTGCTCGACGAGGGTGGGTGCACTAACAGAGCCCGTGTCCTCCGGAGGTTGAGGCGCCTCCTGAGACGAAGGAGCCCCCAGCGCCTGGTTGCTCGGTGCGGCCTCTTTAGCCCTGGGGGCGTCTTCCTGCTGAGGCTGGTCTCCGATTGCCGAGGTCATAGTCCTCGTGAGGCCTTCTTGGTCTTGTGCCGCCACGGCTGAGGCCGCGGCTGGGCGTGATGCGGCCTTGGCCTGGCGTTCCTCCCGAACCACCACCAGGGCTGCGCTGGTAGAGTAGGGAGTGGCGGCGAGGTAGAGCACCAAGGACTCGAGAGGGCGCAGTGCCACCATCACCGGAGGGCTGGTCAGATATTTCTTGAGGTCTTGAAACGCTTGGTCGGCCTCCTCTGTCCACTAAAACCGGCCTTTCTTCTTCATCAGCTTGAAGAACGGTAGGGCACGCTCCCCCAACTTGGAGATGAAGCGTCCTAACGCAGTCACGCGGCCGGCGAGCTTATGCATTTCTCTGAGGGTTTGTAGTGGACTCAGGTCTTTGATTGCCTTGACCTTCTCTGGGTTGGCCTCAATCCCTCTGCGGGACATGAGGAAGCCCAACAGCTTGCTTGGAGGGACACCGAACACGCACTTCTCTGGGTTGAGTCGCAGGTCCACCTGGCGGAGGCTCGCGAAGGTCTCCTCCAAATCATGGATCAAGGTCCTTGCCACCCGAGATTTCACCACAATGTCGTCGACATAGGCCTCGGCGTTTCTCCCGAGCTGCCGTCCCAAGGCGATGTGCATCAGTCACTGGAAGGTTGCGCCCGCGTTGCGCAACCCGAATGGCATGCAAGTGTAGCAGTACACCCCACATGGGGTCAGGAAGGATGTCTTCTCCACGTCTTCCACCGCCATCTTGATTTGGTGATAACCTGAAAACGCATCCAAGAAACACAGCAGGTCGCACTCGGCGGTGGAGTCAACAATCTGATCGATGCGGGGGAGCGGGAACGGATCTTGAGGGTGGGCCTTGCTGAGGTTGGTGAAGTCGACGCACATGCGCTCCTTTCCTCCCTTTTTGGCACGACAACGGGGTTCGCCAACCATTCGGGGTAGTGAACCTCGCGAATAACACCCGCCGCCTCCAGCTTACGGGTTTCTTGGATGATGAAGGCCTGCTTCTCGGTGGATTGCCACCTGGCTTTCTGCTTCACGTGGCGTACATTGGGGCACACATTCAGGTGATGCACAATCACCTCCTTTGGGACCCCTACTAGTTGCTTGGGTTCCCACGCGAACACCTACTTGTTCGTGCGCAAGAACTTTACCAGCGCCTCCTCCTGATCGGGGTCGAAGTTGGCACCTATGGTGATGGTGGCTCCCGAGGACCCATTTTCCTCAACTGGCACCTGCTTGGTCTCAGCCTTGTCCTGAGTGAACAGCTGTGTCACGCCCAATATGCGATACTATGCTAAAGAGACTCAAAGGTCCCACCAAGGATAGAACCGCATATTGATACACTTTTGCAAGGTGGATATCATTACATCAACATTACATAATAGATGGGGATACATACAAAAGGCATACAATGCCACATGAATACAACATCATACATAAGATCACCATCCGACTACGGATGAAACACAAACGACCTCCACCCTGCTAGCCCAGGCTGCCGACCTGGAACCTATCCCCTGATCGAAGAAGAAGCAGAAGAAGAACTCCAAAACAAGCAAACATCGCTCTCGCGCCATGATCATCGTGATAACCTGTACCGCAATCTGTTGTTGTAGTAATCTGTGAGCCACGAGGACTCAGCAATCCCATTACCATGGGTATCAAGACTAGCAAAGCTTAAAGGGAAAGGAAGGGGTAAAGTGGTGAGGTTGCAGCGGCGACTAAGCATATATGGTGGCTAACATACGCAAAAGAGAGCGAGAAGAGGAGCAAAGGAACGGTCGTCAACTAGTAATGATCAAGAAGTGATCCTGAACTCCTACTTACGTCAAACATAACCCAGAAACCGTGTTCACTTCCCGGACTCCGCCGAGAAGGGACCATCACGGCTACACACGCGGATGATGCGTTTTAATTCGGATCTGGTGTCAAGTTATCTAGAACCGGACATTAACAAATTCCCATCTGCCACATAACCGCGGACACGGCTCTCAAAAGTTTATACCCTGTAGGGGTGTCCCAACTTAGCCCATGATAAGCTCTCGCGATCAACGAAGGATATACCTTCTCCCAGGAAGACCCGATCCGTCTCGGAATCCCGGTTTACAAGACATTTCGACAATGGTAAAACAAGACCAGCAAAGCCGCCCGATGCGCCGACAATCCCGATAGGAGCTGCACATATCTCATTCTCAAGGCAACACCGGATGAGCAATCCGTACAACTAAAACCAGACCTCAAGTTTCCCTGAGGGGCACTGCAAAGGGCTCTGGTTCGGACCAGCACTTAGAGAAGCACTAGCCGGGGGGGGGGGGGGGCTAAAATAAAGATGACCCTCGGGCTCCGGAAACCCAAGGGAAAAAGGGCTAGGTGAGGCAAATGGTAAAACCAAGGTTGGGCCATGCTGGAGGAGTTTTATTCAAAGCGAACTATCAAGGGGGTCCCATAAATGACCCAACCACGTAAGGAACGCAAAATCCAAGAACATAACACCGGTATAACGGAAACTAGGGTGGTAGAGTGGAACAAAACACCAGGCATAAGGCCGAGCCTTCCACCCTTTACCAAGTATATAGATGCATTAATTAAATAAGAGATATTGTGATATCCCAACATAACCCTGTCCACCATGGAGCAATCTTCAACTTCACACCTGCAACTAACAACGCAATAAGAGGGGCTGAGCAAAAGTGGTAACATAGCCAAACAACGGTTTGCTAGGAAGGATGAAAAAGGTTAGAGGCTGACATGGCAATTTGGGGGGCTTGAGGAGCAAATGATAGGTAGCGCAGCATAGCGATAGACCGAAGCAACTAGCATAGCAATGATAGTAATGAGATCCAGGGTAGCGGTCATCTTGCCTGAAATCCCGCTAGGAAGAAGAACAAGTCCATGAAGAAGATGAAGCCACGAAGACGAACCAAGCATAGACGAACGAATCCACACGATCGCAACGAAACGGGAACTATCGAGAAGAAGCACACAACATGGTAAACACACCACACATAACAAGACATGATGCTCAACCAAGTATGATGCATGACAAGGCTATATGCAGCTACTCATGGCAAGAGATGATGCATACAAGAGCAACATATCGAAGCAAGTTTAAATGAGGTCGGAAACAACATAGAACAATTACGGTAAGTCCTCATATGCAAGTTTCAAAGTTGGTCCAGATCTGAACAAACATTAAGTTGAAGTTGTTAAACAGCAAGTTAAAGAGCACCAAAAGGATCTACATGAAATTCTAGTCAAGATACATATAAAGTTCATTTAATTCGGAGCTACGGCCTAGAAGATATGAGCAAAACAAGTTAAACATGGCAATGATGCAAAATGCATGCAAACATCAAGCAAACACTCTTAAACCTGGATGCAACATGATAATATGAAACTACATGCAAATATAAGCAAGTTTCATATAGAGCACACTCAAAACGGAGCAACGGTTCAACACATACACTCCATACAAGTTTAAAGGACAAGTTGTCCAAAACAGCAACTAGGGATATAGCAAGCATCAAAGCAATATGCTACAACTTCTCAACGTGAAAACAAAAGGCATGGGCATGAAGTACAGGTAAAGCATGACAAAACATGAACACCGAGCTATCTCCAGAAAACACTAGAACATGCTCAAAAGCACATGGCAAGATTGCAAATAATAACAGTTTCAGACTTGGCAGAAATAACATCAGGTTGCAATGTTTAGAGCTATCAAAAAACATGTTACAGAAAGTTATCATGGAAAACAAAGGCATGGCATGAATCTACTAATTGCATATAACAGAAGTCCCTTAATGACCATGAGCCAAAAAGGACCAGAAGATATGATGGCACCCATGTAAACATGGCAAATAATATGACAGATTCAAACATGGCAGAAACCACAATAAGTAGGCATGTTGGTGAGCTTGAACCACTCACCACAGGGCAATACATGGCATGTCAAGGCAACCAACAGTAAGAAGACATGTTTGTGAAGCTAAGCATGGCAATAACAAGTTCATAGGGTGCATGGATCACTAGCTAAGCACATGGCAAAACTGAACTTAAAGTTAACAGGCTGACAGCAACATTATTTAGCAAGTTTGGAGCAAGATAACAACAAGCTACATCAGGCTATAAATGCAACCAGGTGCATGAATGGATAGATCATGACATGCATAACAAATCATCCTTAGTGAACATCTCCAGATTATGCATACAATGACTTGTAGCAGTAGGTTAACATAGCATCATGATATAGCAGATTCAGACTAGCAAAACAGCAACAACAAGTGCCCTACTTAACAAGCTCGATGCACTCAGTACAAGACTCACAAAAATACATGGATGGCACCACTGTGAAGATGGCATGATGTAGTACAAAACACATGTAGAGCTCATGCTCATAGGATGCACACACAAAACACAATGAAAAAGACAAAACAACAAGTTATAACAGTTTCAGCAGGTTAACATCATATAGCACTCTTGCAATGATCATTAGCGCATCAAGATGACCTCGAACAAACATGGCACAATGGATTGTCATGAAGAGCATCTCGTGGCGAACATTTTGATATATCATATGCATGAAACGGAGCAGTATGCAGAGAGTTATGATGCGATGAACATGGCAATAAAATGTTGCAGATCCGGGAACTTAGACGAAAAAACGGAGTCAACCTTAGTGGATTTGGATCGGGCATGGATTCCGAGGCTCGCCGGAGTTCACGCCGGAGATGGACGTGGGGAGGTCGGAGGAGGCGGCCCCGGCGGGGTCGGAGCGGGGCGGATCCGGGCGCGGCCGACGAGGGCTGGCCTCGACGACGGAGGAGGCGGCGCCAAGCCGCCGGTGGCCGGTCTGCGTGGGGCGCCAGCAGACCGAGCTAAGCCGGGCGAGGGGCGGCGGAGGCGGTGGCGCGTGCCGCCCGATGGCGGGCGCGGAGGCGCGAGCCGGGAGGCGCGGACGCCGGACCGGCGGCGGCGGCGGAGGTAGGAGAGCGCCGAGCGGCGCATCGGAGGCGGCGAGTGGGAGCGGAGGCGCTGGTGGACGGGCGGCCGTCGCGGAACTGGGCGGGCAGCGCCTAAACCCGGCGGCGGCATGGGAGGAGAGGGCGCGACGCTAGTGACGTGGCGGCATGCGATTGGGCGAGGCGGCGGCGCTGCTGATGTGTCGCGTGTTGAATGGCTCGGGTGAGGTGGCCGGTGGACGCGTCCGGCAAAGTTGGACGTGTCCGGCGGTGCGGGGTGGATGGAGGCTAGGGTTTCGGGGGATTCATCCGCGAATTTCGGAGGGAGGGGCTAATTTATAGATAGAGGGAGCTAGAAGAGTCCAAATGGAGCATGGTTTTTGCCCACATGCTCGTGATCGAACGACCGAGAGCATGAAGGGGGTTAGGATGGCTTATGGGCCACTTTGGAGGGGTGTTGGGCTGCAACACAAAGAGCGCTTTCACGGTACCCCGGTTAACCGTTGGAGTATCAAACGACCTCCAAATGGCACGAAACTTGACAGGCGGTCTACTGGTGCTATACCAAGGCCGCTTGGCAAACCTTGGTCCATTCCGAGAATGTTTAACACCCGCTCACAATGAGAGACAAAAGGGGGACGCCGGAGGACATAGGAGTGCCGGATTGCAAAACGAACAACGGGGAAAATGCTCGAATGCATTAGACGAACACGTATGCAAAATGAGATGCACATGATGACATGGCAAAATGCAACACGCAAGCAAATGACATGGCAATTATGGCGAATAACTGGCAGACACCTGGCGCATCGAATCCGGGGCATTACAACACTCCTCCACTAACAAGAGATCTCGCCTCGAGATCTTAGGACCGAGACGGAAGGGAAAAAGGATGAGGTGAAACAAGAACTCAAGAGAAGAAACAAAGAATCGAGAGCACTCAAGAAGAAGAGAGGAACGGCGAGAATGACAAGAATCGAAAGCTCATGGAATCAGATAGACTATGAAACCACTCTGGTTAGAAAGAGATAAGAAACGAATAAGACTGAAAGGATTTAGGCAGAACTCCGGCTGAACATGGAAAGAATAGAACATGAACTTGAGAAGATGGAATGATACTTGCCGAGAGGAACGACACAATGCCTCTGGAAGAATTGAAATAGTTGAATGAAAAGGAATGAAGAAGAAGAAGACAACTTGTGCCACGAATGAAATAGAAAGCAACCATAGAAGAAAGGATTGAACGGAGTTGTTGAGAAAATCAACGACGAAAGAATAAGCTTGTTGTGGTCTTATAGATAACATCTCAAGATCATAAGGTGATAACCGGCCACAAACGGAAATGATTGGATAGCTGAGAAGAACGAAGAAATGCAAAACTCCACTTCAAAAGAATACGGAGAATTAATTGCACTTCGAGACGCGAGAAGAAAAGATACTTGAATTCCACCAACAAGAATCTTGATGAACTCTTGAAGAATGAATTAAATCATGAAGAACCAACGTGAAGAACTTCGGTGACAAACGGATGATGAGATAGGATGAAGGAAGAAAAGAATAAGACTAAAGCCTTGCGTCGATTAAGATGGAGGTTCCGACGAGATGGCCGAGGAAATTTGAACTCCGGAAAAGAAAAGATGAAAAGACTTGGAACTAGAATTTATTCACCAAGAACAAACTTCGAAGGAAGGGATTAATCACTTGGAGAAATAAGAATAAGATTTATTGTATGCTTATCCTTCGTCAAATTAAATTGATGACAAGCAATGGATTTTGCATACTACTTATTCTTCTTGAAAAGGATTGAGAAGTGACATATCTCAAACTTGAGAAGGTCTTCATGAACCACCTGTAGGATTGAAAAGAACGAAAGGATTAAAATGATAATCTAGGAAAAAGAATCTTGAACGAACCACCGTAAAAATTCAAAATGACTGACGAAAAAGGATGAATCACCAGGAAGAATTAGAAGAAGCAATATGCTAGAGGGAATTTAGATGCAAAAGAATGAAGAGAACATGAGCTGATTAAAGAACACTTGAACGAAGCGCCGGGATAATTGGATAACGGTAGCTGAAATGTGAGGACGAAGAATTCTTCTAGAATGATGGCCTTCGGTGAAAAGAAACGGGAAAACAACTTCTGACATACTCCGGATGGGTAAGAAAAGAATATCTAACAAATGGTATAATTTGAGACGGTAGCATGAAACTAGAACCGTGAGTCTTTGAGAGAACGGGCAAGATTTAGAAGGAACTCTTCTTCGATCCTCAGATGACGACGGAAAACACTACCAAAGTTACTGGGATACTCCGGGAGGATGAAAAAAGAGGAAGGGTTGAACCAAAGATGAAAAGAACTTGAAAGAGATCTTGGAGAAGGCATCTGACTGATGAAATTCATTCTTACGTCAAACTCGAAAAGAATTAGGAATGGCTCCAGAATAATTAGAAGAGTCAGGTAAGATTCTGGGAAAAGACCTATGGGTTAGGGCCCACTAAAGAGAAAAACACCATTGGAAAGGGATGTTGAACAGATAGATGATGCACCGGAACAATTGAAATATTTGAATGAGGTGATAACCTCGAATTAATTCACACACAGACGAATCTCCTGAGATGTCTTGAACACTCCGGAAGGATAAACTGGCGAGAGGCGAACAAGCAGGGAAAACACTTGAGCCGAGGAAAAGAATATGATCAACCCGAAAAACTTGAACTGAGTCCACCAGAAAAGAGATGAAGAATGTCAAACAAAAGAGAATTCACCGATTGAAACAATTGTCGAAAGACTGAAGAGGCTCCACACGAATGACATTGATGCTCGAAAGAGACTCAAGCTCCGTTAAGAAGAGGGTGGGAGGGCGGGAAAAACAAAGACACTTGGAAGGGGGAACCGACGAATATCTTGAAGAGAAAACACCAGTTGAAAGAAAACAAAGGCTTCACACGAGTAGGATGGATACTGACATGCATCTGCCCGAGAAGAAAAATGGGTAGGCGGGTGGGAAAAGAAAACAACTGAGGATTGAACTTGGCAAAGATGAAGAGGCTCGAGTCAACTTGACGAGAAATGCACCGGATGAAAAGAGCTGAGAACCAACGATCGGAAAACCAACTGCGTGAACCTAAAGAAAAATTTGAATGGGAAGAAGAGTAATTCAAAACACCTACGTCAAGATTCCTTACCAGAGCGACGAAGGGGCTGAGGAGTAAAAAGAATTCCTACTCTCCGATATAACTAGACTCCAAAAAAGTTTTTTTTCTAGACTCAACAACGGCCAAGCTACACGATCAATCAAGGGGGCTCCAAAGGTCGGTTGAGGCTCTGATACCAACCTGTCACACCCAAGATGCGACCCTATCCTAAAGGAACTCGAAGGTCCCACCAAGGATAGAAGCGCATCTTGGAGACGCTTTTGCAAGGTGGATATCAGTACATCAACATTACATAATAGATGGGGATACATACAAGAGGCATACAATGCCACACGAATACAACATCATCTTACATAAGGGCACCATCCGACACGGATGAAACACAAATGAAACTCAAGAGACATCCACCTCGCTAGCCCAGGCTGCCGACCGAACCTATCCCCGATCGAAGAAGAAGCGTAAGAAGAACTCCAAAACAAGCAAACATCGCTCTCGGCCATGATCATCGTGATAACCTGTACCTGCAATCTGTTGTTGTAGTAATCAGTGAGCCACGAGGACTCAGCAATCCCATTACCATGGGTATCAAGACTAGCAAAGCTTAAAGGGAAAGGAAGGGGTAAAGTGGTGAGGTTGCAGCAGCGACTAAGCATATATGGTGGCTAACATACGCAAAAGAGAGCGAGAAGAGGAGCAAAGGAACGGTCGTCAACTAGTAATGATCAAGAAGTGATCCTGAACTCCTACTTACGTCAAACATAACCCAGAAACCGTGTTCACTTCCCGGACTACGCCGAGAAGAGACCATCACGGCTACACACGCGCTTGATGCGTTTAATTTCGGATCTGGTGTCAAGTTATCTACAACCGGACATTGACAAATTCCCATCTGCCACATAACCGCAGGCACGACGCTCAAAAGTTTATACCCTACAGGGGTGTTCCAACTTAGCCCATGATAAGCTCTCGCGATCAACGAAGGATATACCTTCTCCCAGGAAGACCCGATCAGTCTCGGAATCCCGGTTTACAAGACATTTCGACAATGGTAAAACAAGACCAGCAAAGCCGTCCGATGCACCGATAACCACGATAGGAGCTGCACATATCTCGTTCTTAGGGCAACACCGGATGAGCAATCCGTACAACTGAAACCAGACCTCAAGTTTCCCCGAGGGGGCGATGCAAAGGGCTCTGGTTCGTACCAGCACTTAGAGAAGCATCGCCCCGGGGCTAAATAAAGATGACCCTCGGCTCCGGAACCCAATGGAAAAGGGCTAGGTGAGGCAAATGGTAAAACCAAGGTTGTGCCTTTGTCGGAGGAGTTTTATTCAAAGCTAACCGTCAAGGGGGTCCCATAAATCACCCACCGCAGTAAGGAACGCAAAATCCGGGAACATAACACCGTATAACGGAAACTAGGGCGGCTAGAGTGGAACAAAACACCAGGCATAAGGCCGAGCCGTCCACCCTTTACCAAGTATATAGATGCATTAATTAAATAAGAGATATTGTGATATCCCAACATAACCCTGTCCACCATGGAGCAATCTTCAACTTCACCTGCAACTAACAACGCTATAAGAGGGGCTGAGCAAAAGCGGTAACATAGCCAAACAACGGTTTGCTAGGAAGGATGAAAAAGGTTAGAGGCTGACATGGCAATTTGGGGGGCTTGAGGAGCAAATGATAGGTAGCGCAACATAGCAATAGACCGAAGCAACTAGCATAGCAATGATAGTAGTGAGATCCAGGGTAACAGTCATCTTGCCTGAAATCCCGCTAGGAAGAAGAACAAGTCCATGAAGAAGACGAAACCACGAAGACGAACCAAGCGTAGACGAACGAATCCTCACGATCGCAACGAAATGGGAACTATCGAGAAGAAGCACACAGCATGGTAAACACACCACACATAACAAGACATGATGCTCAACCAAGTATGATGCATGACAAGGCTATATGCAGCTACTCATGGCAAGAGATGATGCATACCAGAGCAACATATCAAAGCAAGTTTAAATGAGGCCGGAAACAACATAGAACAATTCCGGTAAGTCCTCATATGCAAGTTTCAAAGTTGGTCCAGATCTGAACAAAAATTAAGTTGAAGTTGTTAAACAGCAAGTTAAAGAGCACCAAAAGGATCTACATGAAATTCTAGTCAAGATACATATAAAGTTCATTTAATTCGGAGCTACGGCCTAGAAGATATGAGCAAAACAAGTTAAACATGGAAATGATGCAAAATGCATGCAAACATCAAGCAAACACTCCCAAACCTGGATGCAACATGATAATTTGAAACTACATGCAAATCTAAGCAAGTTTCATATAGAGCACACTCAAAACGGAGCAACGGTTCAACACATACACTCCATACAAGTTTAAAGGACAAGCTGTCCAAAACAGCAACTAGGCATATAGCAAGCATCAAAGCAATATGCTACAACATCTCAACGTGAAAACAAAAGGCATGAGCATTAAGTACAGGTAAAGCATGACAAAACATGAACACCGAGCTATCTCCAGAAAACACTAGAACATGCTCAAAAGCACATGGCAAGATTGCAAATAATAACAGTTTCAGACTTAGCAGAAATAACATCATGTTGCAATGTTTAGAGCTATCAAAAAACATGTTACAGAAAGTTATCATGGCAAACAAAGGCATGGCATGAATCTACTAATTTCATAAAACAAAAGTCCCTTACTGACCATGAGCCAAAAAGGATCAGAAGATATGATGGCACCCATGTAAACATGGCAAATGATATGACAGATTCAAACATGGCAGGAACAACAATAAGTAGGCATGTTGGTGAGCTTGAACCACTCACCACAGAGCAATACATGGCATGTCAAGGAAACCAACAGTAAGAAGACATGTTTATGAAGCTAAGCATGGCAATAACAAGTACATAGGGTGCATGGATCACTAGCAAAGCACATGGCAAAACTGAACTTAAAGTTAATAGGCTGACAACAACATTATTTAGCAAGTTTGGAGCAAGATAACAACAAGCTACAACAGGCTATAAATGCAACCAGGTGCATGAATGGATGGAGCATAACATGCATAACAAATCATCCTTAGTGAACATCTCCAGATTATGAATACAATGACTTGTAGCAGCAGGTTAACATAGCATCATGACATAGCAGATTCAGACTAGCAAAACAGCAACAACAAGTACCCTACTTAACAAGCTCGACGCACTCAGTACAAGACTCACAAAAATACTTGGATGGCACCACTGTGAAGATGGCATGATGTAGTACAAAACACATGTAGAGCTCATGCTCATAGGATGCACACACACAAAATGCAATGAAAAAGACAAAACATCAAGTTATAACAGATTCAGTAGATTAACACCATATAGCACTCCTGCAACAATGATTAGCGCATCAAGATGACCTCGAACAAACATGGCACAATGGAATGAAATGAAGAGCATCTCATGATGAACATTTTGATATATCATATGCATGGAACGGAGCAGTATGCAGAGAGTTATGATGCGATGAACATGGCAATAAAATGCTGCAGACCCGGGAACTTGGACGAAAAAACGGGGTCAACCTTAGTGGATCTGGATCGGGCACGGATTTCGAGGCTCACCGGAGTTCACTCCGGAGATGGACGTGGGAAGGTCGGAGGAGGCGGCCCCGGCGGGGTCGGAGCGGGGCGGATCCGGGCGCGGCCGACGAGGGCTGGCTCGGCGACGGGAGGAGGCGGCACCGGCTTCGCCGGGCTGGCCCCGCGAGGGGCGCCACGACGGAGCTAAGCCGGCGAGGGGCGGCGGAGGCGGTGGCGCGGTGCCAGCCCGATGGCGGGCACGGAGGCGCGAGCCGGGAGGCGTGGGACGCCGGACCGGGCGGCGGGCGGCGGAGGTCGGAGGGCGCCGGGCGGCGATCGAGGCGGAGGCACTCGGCGGGCGGCGGCCGGAGGCGGCGAAGGGAGCGGAGGCGGGTGGACGGGTGGCCGCGCTGGCTGGCTGGCTGGCGCGCCGGTTCAGCGGGCGCAGCGCGTGTGAGGAGAGAGGGCGCGACGCCGGTGACGTGGCGGCATGCGACATGAGGAGGCGCGGTGCTGATGTGTCGCGTGTTGAATGGCTTGGGTGAGGTGGCCGGTGGACGCGTCCGGCAAAGTTGGACGTGTCCGGCGGCGCGGGGTGGAAGGAGGCTAGGGTTTCGGGGGATTCATCCGCGAATTTCGGAGGGAGGGGCTAATTTATAGATAGAGGGAGCTAGGAGAGTCCAAATGGAGCATGGTTTTCGCCCACACGATCGTGATCGAACGACCGAGAGCATGAAGGGGGTTAGGATGGGTTATGGGCCACTTTGGAGGGGTGTTGGGCTGCAACACAAAGAGGGCTTTCACGGTACCCCGGTTAACCGTTGGAGTATCAAACGACCTTCAAATGGCACGAAACTTGACAGGCGGTCTACCGGTGCTATACCAAGGCCGCTTGGCAAGCCTCGGTCCATTCCGAGAATGCTTAACACCCGCTCACAACGAGAGACAAAAGGGGGACGCCGGAGGACATAGGAGTGCCGGATTGCAAAACGGACAACAGGGAAAATGCTCGGATGCATGAGACGAACACATATGCAAAATGAGATGCACATGATGACATGACAAAATGCAACACGCAAGCAAATGACATGGCAATGACGGCGAATAACTGGCAGACACCTGGCGCATCGAATCCGGGGCGTTACATATGCATATTTTGAATTTGGTACTGTTCTGCCCTAAAACATATTTTATTGTTGTTAAACAGGAAAATTAAGTCCACCATGTTAAACTAGGAATTTTCCCACCCCATTTACATATAAAGTTTATTTAAAACCGAGCTACGGTTATTTAGTTATGAAATAAAACATTTTAACATGGCATTTATGCAAAATTAAACAAACAACAAGTTTAAGCATTTTAAACATGGATTAAAGTGAGATATTATGAAAGTACATGCAATTCCAAGCTTTTTACATGTTTAACTCTTTTTAATCCGATGCACGGTTTGTGAGATATTAAATGCATGACCATGAGGGTAAATCTGTAAAACAACGTTCCCGTGGATAAATGATAAAATCACCACAGAAAAAAACGACATGGGTCGAAACTACTGGCCCAACAGCGGAAAAAAATAGGAGGGCGCTGGAGGTGGCCTCACCATGGGCCTTGGCCCGGTCGGTGGAGAGGTGAGGCCGGCAGGGTGCTGCATTGGGCCGGCTGCAGGATGCGATCCACGCGGGCACGAGGAGGCCGGCTCGGATCGATGCTGCGCTCAACGATTGATGCAGGGAAGCAGGGCGCGGTCCTCTACTCGACTGGGAGTAGAAGCAGAGTAGCGGCGTCGGGGAGGCAGCAACAGCAGCGGGACTTGGCGCGGGGTCTTGGGGCTCCGGCGAGCTGAGAAGTCCGGCAACCACGGGGATGGCATGGAGGCGAATGGAGGCCGGGCGTTGGACGACGTAGGCAAGCTAGGCGGCTGGATCCGGGCGCGAGCAAGGCAGGGGAGGCATCTCCCCTCGGTGGTCATGGTGGCGCTGCAGCGAAGACAGAGAGAGCAGTCAAGAGAGACGAACATGAGAGAAATAGAGAAGGAGAAGAAAGGAACTGGCAGGGAATGCGGCCTGGTGGTTGATGTCCCTTGTGGTGGTGCTCCGGTGGCGCCGAACTCCGGCAAGGCGGGCTGCAGGAGGAGAGCACGGGAGGGGCTCCAGGAGAAGGTAGGGCGCGAAGGTCGACCCGGAGGGGCGGCGTGCTCGTTGCTGGCCTTCGGGAGGAGCTCGGGAGGGAGGCGCGGGCAGCGGGAATGGAGCCGAGGAGGAGGCCGGCTTGCTCCGACGAGATTCGGGAGGAGGCTGAGGAGGCGTCGGGCGCTGCTTCTGATCTGTCCTGGATCGAAGCACAGGAGGAGGGGATGAGGCGCTCGGGCCTTGCGGCGCTGCGCGGCACTGCGGAAGGAGGAGGCGCGAAGAACAAGGGAGGTGGTCAGGGGCTGGCTGGGATTGGGCAGTGGATCGAGGAGATCACCGCTGGTTAGCTGGTTGGGGAATGGATCCCGATGAAGGTGGAGGCTGGTCGGTGGTGGATTGGGCAGGAGAGGAAAACGAGGAGGTGGGTGGCGACGGATCTGGGTGATGGGATGGAGAACAGAGGCGGCGGCTGGGACGGGACAGATGGGACAAGCTCCCTAGGATCTAGGGTTCATCTGTTTATATAGCAAGTAGGTAATAGGAGGGAGGATTTGGATCATCGGATCGGGATCGGGCGGATGAAAATATGCCTAGGGAAGTCCAACAAAGAAAACGGAGATGTTTTGTAGATGTTCGGGGATGATCCGAAACCAACGGTAATGACAGCCTGGGTCGGGTTCGGGGAAGTTTTCGGATGCATGCAAGAGGGGGTCGGTGGTTGTGCAGAGAGGTTAGGTCGTTTGACAAGAGGGCAATGAAAACACGGTTGGTCTCGAAACTGTCAACAAACGCAATGGAGAGAGGCGAGGAACGGCAACTACGAGGGGATGCAAGTTTTAAGAAAACAATTTCGTTGTAATGCGAATGATGACATGAAGAAATGCAACAAACAAAATTAAAACACACGACAGCAACGAAAACAATATGGAAGGCGTCTGGAGCGTCGGTCTCGGGGCGTTACATCTCTCCTCCACTAACAAAAGATCTCGTCCCGAGATCTAGGATGGCACCAGAGAGAAACCGAAGAGGAAGAGAGGACGTAGAACTAAGTTGCTTCTTTGACAAAAGAGTGAAACCAAAGAACCTTGAGAGGTTGAACAAATTGAAAGAAACAAAACAACGGAGATGACCAAGATTGCAAACAGTCCGTTGGACAAGAGGAACAAGGAATATGATAAGAACCAAGAGCTTAGGGGACAAGGTAGACTTTGAAGCCACTCCGGTTAAAATTAGCTGGACAAGGAATAAGAATAAAGAATTCGGGCAGCACTCCGGTTGAAAAGATACGCATGACTTGATAAGATGAAAAGAACTTGAAGAGATAACACAGCGCACCGGTTAAATGGATAAGCACGAAAAGAACACGATCCTCACAAAATGAGGTGATGGGTGAAGATCACAACATCACAATGCCTCCGTAACGAAAGAATAGAAGCTAGACCGTTGGGATAAAGGGACGGAGAAGAAAATGACAAGTTCTGCCACAAATGAGCTCGGAAAGCACCCTTCCAAGAAGGTTACAACGGGGTTGTTGGAAAACCAACAACAAAACGAATAAGCTTGTAGTGGGCTTATGGAAAACTTCTCAAAATTGAGGCAAAAATTCTGCCACTACGAAAACAAATAATATAATTGATAACACCAACGAGATGGAAAACTTCTTCCACCAAGATGATAGAGAGATAACTTGGATCATTGATAAACACCATAATAGTAACATTCCTTAGGGAAGGCTTAAGGTGAAATATAACCCAAGATACTCCAACAAAGAAATTGCTGGGTTGAAAAGATCTCATGATCGAAGAGAAAAATGATGGTTTTTAAAATATCTCATTCTTGACAACTTGTGAATCATAAAACTTGAAGGGAAATTATCAAGAATGACATACCACCACCTCAAAAGATAAGTAGAAAGAATTTCACTTGGAAAATGCAAGAAAAATAATACTTGAATGCCTCAAAACAAAACATGTGTTGAGCACCATGTTTAATTTTGAGTATAGCTTGGCGGATCATCACCTCGAGAGAAGTCTTGAAGAACAAATGAAGAATGAAAGGAATCCTTGACGAACCACCATGTAAAGCCTCCATGAAGAACTCTGGTAATAAAAGGGTGATAGAAAGGAAGAGAAGTTGAAAACACAAGGTGAAGGCTTGCAATAGTTTAGGTGGAGCTTCGTGATGAGATAATGCGGAAAACTTGGAACTCCGGAAAAGAATAGATGAAGCATCTCGAACCGAGAAATGTGACATGGTGAACAACTCTGGAAAGAAGAAACTAGATCACTTGGATGAAACAATAATAAGAATTACGTTATGCGTATCCTTCACAAATTTAATTGATGACAAGCATCGGATTTGGCATACTACTTATTCTTCTTGAGGGATTAAGGATAGAGGTAGCGCAAACTTGAGAAGGTATTGATGGAACCACCCGTGGGATTTGGAAACAACGAATGAATTGATATGATAACAAAGGAAATGAAATCTTGAACAAACCACCGTAAAAATTGGAAAAGAGAGTAGCAAGGGAACAATTCACCGGAAAGAATTTGAAAACGAATGGAGATACTTGAAGGGATTTAGATACATGAGAACAAAGAGAACATGAACTGATTAGAGGATATTTGAATGATTCACCGACAAGATTTGGAGAATGATAGCTACACGCTTAGAATGAAGAATTATGACATGATGGCCTTCGGAGGAAAGAAATGGAAACAACTCATGAAATACGTCGGATGGGTGAAAGGAATTCTCACATTCGAAAACAATTATGAGAGGATGGCATCAAGGTAGACCTACGCATCTTTGGAAGAACGTGTAAGGATTTAAGAGGAACTCTTCTTCGGTCTTCAAAATCCGAGAATGACGACAAGAAACACCACCATGAATTGTTGAGACATTCCAGAATTAAAAACAAAGAGGTTGAGCCAACACTGAAAAATAATTTGAAATCGATCTTGGAAAACATTTGATTGATGAAATTCATTCTTACGTCAAACTTCGAAAAGAATTTGGGAATGGCTTCAGGAAAATTAGAAGAGTCAGGTAAGATCCTGGGAAAAAACCTGTGGGTTAGGGCCCACTAAAAGAAAACACCGTTGAAAAGGATTGTTGAACAAATAGATGATGCACTAGAACAATTGAAATATTTGAATGCGGTGATAACCTTGAATTAATTCGAACACAAACGAATCTCCTGAGATGTCTTAGCACTCCGGAAGGATAAACTGACTAGAGGCGAACAAACAGGGAAAACATTTGATCCAAGGAAAAGAATATGATCAACCCGAAAAACTTGAATTGAATCCACCGGAGAAGAAAATAACGAAGAATGATGAACTCAAAGCTCCGTTAGTATCTTCCTGAGAATCACCGGATAAGAACATTGACGGGAAAAGAATGGAGCAACTTCACATCCATAAGAAGGATACTTGATTAAGATATCTGAGTCCTTGAAGAAAAGGGTGGGAGGGCGGGAAAACAAAGGCAACTTGGGGAAGATGGAACAAACACCGTTGAGGAGACTTAGGATTGATCTTGCGGATGTAGAAAATGATCGGATCCACTTGAAGAGAAACACACCGGTTGGAAAAGAGTTGACATGACAACCTCAGTGATCAAGAAGGATTAGTACTCCTATAGAAATACGAGAACACTGTTTAGAAAAGGTATGGAATCAACACCTGACATTGAAGCAACTCGAATACCACAAATAAAACAAAACAAAGGATTTGGCTTACAGAATAAGCCGGAACAAACATATGATAGAGATTTTGTCCGAAGTTTTCATGGTGAGGCCCACACGGGCTCGATCGTACAACACCATCATGTACAAGGCAATGCACATGACATACGAAGTGTCCCCGAACCAGCATAGCCAAGGGCTCTTTAAGACACAACAAGACCACTGTAAAAACGACCGTGGATAGGCGGACCACTAGACGTCGAACCCCAATCTCATATCATGCATCTGTCAGACAGATATTCTAGGAGCTACTTGAATTCCCACCTATAAACTCTTCAAACTTTCTGGTTATGCAATCTGGTGTTGGGGATACAGGGGAAGCAATATATCTCACCCAAACTAACAATCCCTACATCCAGCTGTATCCATCCGTCAAGACATAACCAAGAAAACTCCAGAAATCGTGTACGTCAACCTTTGAAAAGCATCCGTTATACGAGCTATGGCAATACTCCCGAACTCCCCAGTACTGGGTGGCGTCGAGGTTATCTCACCAACAACTGCATAAAAGAGATTTTCGATGTCGGCAAACCTTAGGTATTCCAAAACTGCAACGATAAAATTGTGACGTCAACACCTCGGAGCTCAACTCCCCGGGACACTGCCACAACCCCTAAATGTCAGGAGGCACCAAGAACAATGTTCTTGTCACAAGAATATCGGAACGATCCCAATATACCCGCGTGATCCTAAAAAAAATTGTGAAAAAATTAAGGAGAGGAAAGACAAAACATCTACGTCGAGAGTCCTCACCAGAGCGACGAAGGGGGCTGAGGAGTAAAAAGAATCCTACTCTCTGATATATATAATCCTAAGACTCAAAATAGTTTTCTTCTAGACTCAACAACGGCCAACAATCAAGGGAGCTCCTACGGTCGGTCGAGGCTCTGATACCAACTTGTCATGCCCAATATGCGATACTATCCTAAAGAGACTCAAAGGTCCCACCAAGGATAGAACCGCGTATTGATACATTTTGCAAGGTGGATATCATTACATCAACATTACATAATAGATGGGGATACATACAAAAGGCATACAATGCCACACGAATACAACATCATACATAAGATCACCATCCGACTACGGATGAAACACAAACAGAAACTCAAGCGACCTCCACCCTGCTAGCCCAGGCTGCCGACCTGGAACCTATCCCCTGATCGAAGAAGAAGTAGAAGAAGAACTCCAAAACAAGCAAACATCGCTCTCACGCCATGATCATCGTGATAACCTGTACCAAGAATCGTTGTTGTAGTAATCTGTGAGCCACGACGACTCAGCAATCCCATTACCATGGGTATCAAGACTAGCAAAGCTTACCGGGAAAGGAAGAGGTAAAGTGGTGAGGTTGCAGCAGTGACTAAGCATATATGGTGGCTAACATACGCAAATAAGAGCGAGAAGAGAAGAAACGGAATGGTCGTGAAGCTAGCAATGATCAAGAGGTGATCATGAACTCCTACTTACGTCAAACATAACCCAAAACCGTGTTCACTTCCCGGACTCCGCCGAAAAGAGACCATCACGGCTACACATGCGGTTGATGCGTTTTAATTAAGTCAAATGTCAAGTTATCTACAACCGGACATTAACAAATTCCCATCTGCCACATAACCGTGGGCACGGCTCTCAAAAGTTTATACCCTGCAGGGGTGTCCCAACTTAGCCCATTACAAGCTCTCATGATCAACGAAGGATATTCCTTCTCCTAGGTTGACCCGATCAGTCTCGGAATCCCAGTTTACAAGACATTTCGACAATGGTAAAACAAGTCCAGCAAGACCGCCCGATGCGCCGACATCCCGATAGGAGCTGCACATATCTCGTTCTCAGGGCAACACCGGATGAACACTACGTACAACTAAAACCAGCTCTCAAGTTTCCCCGAGGTGGCGCTGCAAGTGGCTCTAGTTCGGACCAGCACTTAGAGAAGCATTAGCCCAGGGGGGCTGAATAAAGATGACCCTCAAGAGAGCGACTCCCAAGGGAAAAGTAGGTGGTGGTGAGGCAAATGGTAAAACCAAGGTTGGGCCTTGCTGGAGAAGTTTTATTCAAAGCGAACCGTCAAGGGGGTCCCATAAATCACCCAACCGCGTAAGGAACGCAAAATCCGGGAACATAATACCGATATGACAGAAAACTAGGGCGGCAAGAGTGGAACAAAACACCAGGCAAAAGGCCGAGCCTTCCACCCTTTACCAAGTATATAGATGTATTAAAAATATAAGAGATATTGTGATATCCCAACATAATCTTGTCCACCATGGGGCAATCTTCAACTTCACCTGCAACTAACAACACTATAAGAGGGGCTGAGCAAAGTGGTAACATAGCCAAACAACGGTTTGCTGGGAAGGGTGAAAAGGTTAGATGCTGACATGGCAAATTGGGAGGCTTGAAGAACAAGTGATAGGTAGCACAACATGGCGATAGAACGAAGCAACTAGCATAGCAAGGATAGTAGTGAGATCCAGGGTAGCAGTCATCTTGCCTGAAATCCCGCTAGGAAGAAGAACGAGTCCATGAAGTAGACGAACCAACGTAGTCGAACGTATCCTCACGAACGCAACGTTACCGGAACTAAGAAGCAACACCGGAAAGAAGCAAGCAACATAGTAAGCAACCATCACATAAACATGGCATGATGCGCAACCAAGTATGATGCATGTCCGGTTTAAAGAGGCATGGCATGGCAAAATGCAACAAACAATACTACAAGTTAAGTGGAGCTCAATATGCAACGAGTTGCATATTGACGAAACACCACATCTGAGTTATTTAGTTCGCTCTCGTTTAGGTACACAATAATGTTAAATGTTGTTAAACATGGCAAAGGGTGAAGCATAATTAAGCTATCTATCTAGGCAAGTTTAAATGAGGCCGGAACAATAAACAACAATTCCGGAAAATCCTTATATGAATATTTCGAATTTGGTACTGTTCTGCCCTAAAACATATTTTATTGTTGTTAAATAGGAAAATAAAGTCCACCATGTTAAACTAGGCATTTTTCCACCCCATTTACATATAAAGTTTATTTAAAACCGAGCTACGGTTATTTAGTTATGAAATAAAACATTTTAACATGGCATTTATGCAAAATTAAACAAACAACAAGTTTAAGCATTTTAAACATGGATGAAAGTGAGATATTATGAAAGTACATGCAATTCCAAGCATTTTACATCTTTAACTCATTTTAATCGGATGCACGGTTTGTGAGATATTAAATGCATGAACATGAGGGTCAATGTGTAAAACAATGTTCCTGTGGATAAATGATAAAATCGCCACAGGAAAAAACGACATGGGTCGAAACTATTGGCCCAACAGCGGAAAAAAACAGGAGGGCGCTGGAGGTGGCCTCACAATGGGCCTTGGCCCGGTCGGTGGAGAGGTGAGGCCGGCAGGGAGCTGCGTTGGGCCGGCTGCGGGATGCTTTCCACGCGGGCACGGGGAGGCCGGCTCGGATCGATGCTGCGGTTAATGATCGATCCAGGGAAGCACGGCGCGGTCCTCTGCTCGACAGGGAGCAGAAGCAGAGTAGCGACATCGGGGAGGCAGCAGCAGCAGCGGGACTTGGCGCGGGGTCTTGGGGCTCCGGCGAGCTGAGAAGTCCGGCAACCACGGGGATGGCATGGAGGCGAACGGAGGCCGGGCGCTGGACGGCATAGGCGAGCTAGGCGGCTGGATCCGGGCGCGAGCAAGGCAGGGGAGGCATCTCCCCTCCGTGGTCATGGTGGCGCTGCAGCGAAGACAGAGAGAGCAGTCAAGAGACACGAACATGAGAGAAATAGAGAAGAAGAAGAAAGGAACGGGGCAGGTGAGGCGGCCTGGTGGTTGATGTCCCTCGTGGTGGTGCTCCGGTGGCGCCGAACTCCGGCGAGGCGAGCTGCAGGAGGAGAGCACGGGAGGGGCTCCAGGAGAAGGTAGGGCATGAAGGTCGGCCTAGAGGGGCGGCATGCTCATTGCTGGCTTTCGGGAGGAGCTCAGGAGGGAGGCACAGGCAGCGGGAATGGAGCCGAGGAGGAGGCCGGCTTGCTCCGACGAGATTCGGGAGGAGGTTGAGGAGGCGTCGGGCGCTGCTTCGGATCTGTCCTGGATCAAAGCAAAGGAGGAGGGGACGAGGCGCTCGGGCCTTGCGGCGCTGCGCGGCGCTGCGGAAGGAGGAGGCGCGAAGAACAAGGAAGGTGGTCGGGGCTGGCTGGGATTGGGCAGTGGATCGAGGAGATCACCGCTGGTTAGCTGGTTGGGGAATGGATCCCGATGAAGGTGGAAGCTGGTCAGTGGTGGATTGGGCAGGAGAGGAAAACGAGGAGGTGGGTGGCGACGGATCTGGGTGATGGGATGGGGAAGAGAGGTGGCGGCTGGGACGGGACAGATGGGACAAGCTCCCTAGGATCTAGGGTTCATCTGTTTATATAGCAGGTAGGTAATAGGAGGGAGGATTTGGATCATCGGATCGGGATCGGGTGGATGAAAATATGGCTAGGGAAGTCCAACAAAGAAAACAAAGATGTTTTGTAGATGTTTGGGGATGATCCGAAACCAACGGTAATGACAGCCTGGGTCGGGTTTGGGGAAGTTTTCGGACGCACGCAAGAGGGGGTCGGTGGTTGTGCAGAGAGGTTAGGTGGTTTGACAAGAGGGAAACAAAGACACGGTTAATCTCGAAACGGTCAACGAACGCAATGGAGAGAAGCGAGGAACGACAACTACAAGCGGATGTAAGTTTTAAGAAAACAATGCCGTTGTAATGCGAATGATGGCATGAAGAAATGCAACAAACAAAAGTAAAACACATGACATCAACGAAAAAATATGGAAGGCGTCTGGAGCGTCGGTCTCGAGGCGTTACAAGCTACTTCTTCTTGGTCGGTGCAGCCCCCTTGGCCTTGGAGGTGTCCGTGCCGGCAAGTTGCGTCACCGCGGCGGTCTTGAGGGCGAGCTTGAGCGCCAACAAGGCCTCCTTGGTGTCTCCAGTTACGGTGAGGACGCCGCTGCTCTCGGGCATCTTCATGAGGTTGTAGGCCGGATGGGTCGTTGCCATGAACTGAGCGAAGGCGGGGTATCCGAGGATGGCGTTGTACGGGAGGCTGATGTGGGCGATGTCGAAGTCGACCAGCTCCGTGCGGAAGTTGTCGTGGGTGCCGAAGGTAACAGGAAGGCGGATCTGCCCCAGGGAGCTAGAGGATCCGCCTCCGACGCCCAAGAAGGGCTTGCTGGGTCGGAGCCGTTCCAACGGTACATGGAGGAGGCTGAAAGCCTCCACCGAGAGCACGTTGAGGTCGGTGCCCCCGTTGATGAGGGTCTTGGTGATGGCCACCTGGCAGATGGTGGGCGTGCAAAGCATTGGGAGCGCGCCCGAGCAGGCGGTGTTGACGGGGTGATCATCCGAGTTGAAGGTTAGGTCGGCCCTGGGTGCCGCCCAACCCGGAGGAGCTCCTTGTTGCGTGAGGGCGGCGCCGATCCGGCGAAAGAACGGCTTGGCATGGCGGTCTGAGGGTGGCGCCTGCGAGCCGCCCAGGAGAGCTGCGACGACCGAGGGCGCCGGCGCCGCTTAGTGGGGGAGGAAGAGGTCGCGCAGCTCCTCCTAGGAGGCCACAGAAGATGTCGGCAGGTTGAGCGGCCAAACACGTGGAATGCTAGTGAGGGCCATGGGAAACCAGTTGGCCATGACCTTGTCGTCGCCTCCAGCCTTGAGGACGGCCTCCTCGTATGCCAGCAGGAAAGGCTGGGGGTCCGCCACGCCGTCGTAGCATGGCGACATTTCTGGCTTGAACTTGTGCGGCCACTGCACCTGCCGTAAGGCAGGGGCCAAGGCTCGGAGCTCCATGGCCCCTGCGCTGGCGCTGGCTGCCAGAGCCGGAGGCGCGTGTCCGCCATGAGGGCGAAGCGCGGTGTTGGTGGAGAGCGGGTCGACGGAAGGAAGAGCTCCGGCGCACCCCTAACTGGCGCGCCAAATGTCAGATATCGGGTTCCGGCAAAACCCCTAAGGTTCCAACACTGCGGTGCGCACGAAGGTTTTCTCCCTACCAAATCACGCCCTCAGCCTCACCGCGATCCCTAAGCTAGATCGATGAACAACACAAGAGACACGAGGTTTATACTGGTTCAGGCCACCGTCGTGGTGTAATACCCTAATCCAGTGTGTGGTGTGGTGGATTGCCTCTTGGGCTGATGATGAACAGTACAGAGGAAGAACAACCTCGCGAGGAGAGGTGTGATACGTCTCCAACATATCTATAATTTTTTATTGTTCCATGCTATTATATTACCCCTTTTGGATGTTTATGGGCTTTATTTTACACATTAATATAAATTTTGGGACTAACCTACTAACCAGAGGCCCAGCCCCGTATTGCTATTTTTTTGCCTGTTTCATTTTTCGAAGTTTTGAGTTGTAAATCAATAAAAGTGTGATGATTTTTATTATTAGAGCATTGTCCCAGTGAGGAAAGGATGATGGAGACTATGATTCCCCTACAAGTCGGGATGAGACTTCGGACTTTACAAAAAAAAAGGCCAAAAAAAAGAAAAGCCAAAGAAAGAAAAGAGAAAAAGAAAAAGAAAAAAAAGAAAGAAGAAAAAAAGAGAAAAAAAGAGAGAAGGGACAATGCTACTATCCTTTTACCACACTTGTGCTTCAAAGTAGCACCTTGATCTTCATGATAGAGAGTCTCCTATGTTGTCACTTTCATATACTAAGTGGGAATTTTTCATTATAGAACTTGGCTTGTATATTCAATGATGGGCTTCCTCAAAATGCCCTAGGTCTTCGTGAGAAAGCAAGTTGGATGCACACCCACTTAGTTTCTTTTTTTGAGCTTTCATACATTTATAGCTCTAGTGAATCTGTTGCATGGTATCCCTACTCACTCACATTGATATCTATTAATGGGCATCTCCATAGCCAGTTGATACGCCTAGTTGATGTGAGACTATCTTCTCCTTTTTGTCTTCTCCACAACCACCATTCTATTCCACATATAGTGCTATGTCCATGGCTCACGCTCATGTATTGCATGAAAGTTGAAAAAGTTTGCGATTACTAAAGTACGAAACAATTGCTTGGCTTGTCATCGGGGTTGTGCATGATTAAATACTTTGTGTGATGAAGATAGTGCAATGTACCACGGACTATATGATTTTTGTAGGATAACTTTCTTTAGCCATGTTATTTTGAGAAGACATGATTGCTTTGATTAGTATGCTTGAAGTATTACTATTTCTTATGTCAATATGAACTTTTATTTTGAATCATTTGGATATGAACATTCATGCCACAATAAAGAAAATTACATTGAGAGTTATGCTAGGTAGCATTCCACATCAAAAATTCTGTTTTTATCATTTACCTACTCGAGGACGAGCAGGAATTAAGCATGGGGATGCTTGATACGTCTCCAACGTATCTATAATTTTTGATTGTTCCATGCTATTATATTACCCCTTTTGGATGTTTATGGGCTTTATTGTACACATTTATATCATTTTTGGGACTAACCTACTAACCAGAGGCCCGGCCAGTATTCTTTTTTTTTGCTGTTTCAAGATTTCAAGAAAAGGAATATCAAACGGAGTCCAAACGGAATGAAACCTTCGGGAGCGTGATTTTTGGAACGAACATGATCCAAAGGACTTGAAGTGCAAGCCAAGAAGCAGCAGAGGCGGCCACAAGATAGGAGGGCGTGCCCACCCCTGCAGGGCGCACCCCCCTGTCTTGTGGGCCCCTCGGGCGGCCACCTACGTACTTCTTTCTCATATATATACCCACGTACCCTGAAAACATCTAGGAGCCAACGAAAACAATTTCCACCGCCAGAACCTTCTCAGATCCGCGAGATCCCATCTTGGAGCCTTCGTCGGCGCTCCGCCGGAGGGGGAATCGACCATGGAGGGCTTCTACATCAACACCATAGCCCCTCCGATGAGTTGTGAGTAGTTTACCACAGACCTTCGGCTAAATAGTTATTAGCTAGATGGCTTCTTCTCTCTTTTTGGATCTCAATACCATGTTCTCCCCCTCTCTTGTGGAGATCTATTCGATGTAAACTCTTTTTGCGGTGTGTTTGTCGAGATCCGATGAATTGTGGGTTTATGATCAAGTTTATCTATGAGAAATATTCGAATCTCCTCTGAATTCTTTTATGTATGATTGAGTTATCTCTGCAAGTCTCTTCGAATTATCAGTTTGGTTTGGCCTACTAGATTGATCTTTCTTGCAATGGGAGAAGTGCTTAGCTTTGGGTTCAATCTTGCGCGCCCTTACCCAAAGGATGTGAGGGTTGCAAGGCATGTATTGTATTGTTGCCATCGAGGATAAAAAGATGGGGTTTATATCATATTGCTTGAGTTTATCCTCTACATCATGTTATCTTTCTTAATGCGTTACTCTGTTCTTATGAACTTAATACTCTAGATGCATGCTGGATAGCGGTCGATGTGTGGAGTAATAGTAATAGATGCAGGCAGAAGTCGGTCTACTTGTCGCGGACATGATGCCTATATACATGATCATGCCTAGATAATCTCATAATTATTCGCTTTTCTATCAATTTCTGGACAGTAATTTGTTCACCCACCATAATACTTATGCTATCTTGAGGGAAGCCACTAATGAAACCTATGGCCCCCGGGTCTATCTTTTATCATATAAGCTTTCAATCTACTTTTATTTGCATCTTTACTTTTCCAATCTATATTATAAAATACCAAAAATATATTTATCTTATCATACTATCTCTATCAGATCTCACTTTCGCAATTGGCCGTGAAGGGATTGACAACCCCTTTATTGCATTGGTTGCGAGTTCTTTGTTTGTTTGTGTAGGTGCGTGGGACTTTTGAGGAGCCTCCTACTGGATTGATACCTTGGTTTTCAAAAACTGAGGGAAATACTTAGGCTACTACTGCTGCATCACCCTTTCCTCTTCAAGGAAAACCAACGCAAGCTCAAGACGTAGCAAGGTGTTCTTGTGGTGGTGTGGTGTTCTTCTTGTCTCTAGATGAGATGCCATTCTATTGTGGTGGCTAGCCCTATTTATAGAGGCCCTGGTCCTCTTCCCAAATATTGAGCGGGAAGGGATCCAACAACGGCCATTTCGAAAGGGGACAACTAGTACAAGCTATCCTGACTAAAGGTGGTCTTCACCTGCCAAAGGTGCTGGTAATGACACCGTCTTGGGCTCCACGGTGAGCTCTGTCCTGCCGCTCTGCTGGTCTTGGTCTCGTTGCACTGATATGGAAACCTTTGCCTGATGGCTCGGTACTCCGCGCCTACGCTTTCCCCCTTTGCACCAAAGAGGAAACGAGGACATTGCACGGGCTGGCGCCCGCCAGGCGCCTGCCTGGTCTTGACCGTCATGGCTTGCGTCACGGGCACCTCGCGAGGTACCCCTTGCCTTGATGTCTCCGCCTCCTCGCGAGCCTGCCCGGTGAGGCCACTCCTTGGGAGGCTTTGTGTCGTCCGCCCCATGAGGCTTGGTCCCTCGCGAGGGTCTTGAGTGTTTGGTTGATGAAGATGGACCGTACTGGGCCACTGGTTGATCCACGCAGTAGGCCACATGCAGGAAAGTCTGGGGACCCCCATTCCCAGAACGCCGACACTTTCGGCCTGCCGAACACGGCTGCCACCTACCAACTTCACCTGCGGAGCATCCTGGCGGCTCAGAAGGCTAGGCACCACGCGTTCCTAGCAGAGATGGAGGCGGTCCTCAAGGAACCACCTAGACCCCCAGAGCCTCCTGAGGCTCAGGGCCGAGGTGGCTCGTGAGGGTCGGCCCCTTCACCGCGCATCTTGAGCTGCCCCAACACCCCGTGTACAACGGAACCAGGTGACATTTCCCAAGTTCATTTCAGCTGGGAGCGCCCTTAGGGCTGCATTATTCCCAGGCTGCGTGGGTCCGTCCCCGCAGCATGTATATCTTTTTATGTCTTTAGCTTACATTGCTGGGGGAGCCCCTCGGGCTGCATCATCCCCAAGCCGCTTGGGTGCAACCCAGTGGCATGTATCCATCCTGCATTTACCTAAGCTGATTTGACTTTCACGCCTAATTTACCTAAGATTATCACCTGTTCGACTGCCTCCTACCACGGGTCCCTCCCTCTCTCATGCAATTCGCTTCTGCGTTAAAAGGGGGGCTCCTGAGCATCGCGACTCAGGAGCTCTTACTGGCTCTCCAACCCTCACCCCCTGGCCTTGACCATGGCATCGCGACCTGGCATACCAGCGGCGCCTGAGCTCGCTCGAGGGCCGGGACCTGAGGATGTAGAGCATTTATACCTAACCGTCTTGCAGGAACACACAGCTGTCAAAGACTCCAAGACCCAAAGAACCCGCCTTTGAGGTAGTGCTCGTGAGTCCTGCTACTGTCTCACGAAAGTGCCAGAGACATGGCTGCCTAGCCTGCCGTGCAAGCCACATGTCAGGGCGGGGCTATACACGCCCCGGGGGCTCTCCTTGGAGGGAGCCACCCTCCCATGCACCAGTGGAAGCACCATGCTCCACGCTGGCTGACGACACTGCCGAGGAGCGGCTATGCCCATACACATACGAAAGTGCTATGCTCTGCGCTGGTGATAAACAACCGAGGGCGGCTACACGACCATATCAACCTCAAGGAGCCCCAGAGCTCAGTGTCTGGCCTCATCGCAACACCTCCCCTCGGGAGTGTTGCGCGAGGGGGTTGGGCACGGGGGCTGCGCCCGGGTCACGCCTGAGTGTACGCCACCCAGCCAGGTCCTCCGGACCTGGTCGCTGCGCGCCCCTCTCCGAGCCGAGCCAAGGTATGAAGGTCGTTTGAACGTCAAGGGGGACTCCTGAGCATCGCGACTCAGGAGCCTAACTGGTCACGTAGCCCCTCACTCCTTGGTCCCGTCCTGGTGATCCGGTTGAGGCTAACAGCGGTTGAGGTATGCACGGGGCCGGGCTCTGCTGATGTACAATGCTAGATCTACCCCTACGTTTCCTTCCTATAAGCTGTTTGCGCGTCAAGGGGGACCCCTGAGCATCGCGACTCAGGAGCCTAACTGGTCACGTAGCCCCTCACTCTTTGGTCCCGTCTTGGTGATCCGGTCGGGGCCAACGACGGCTGAGGTATGCGCGGGGCCAGGCTCTGCCGACGTAGAATGTAAAGCAAATAGGAAGAAAACTGCAAAATCTTGAAGCAAATATTACAAACTATAATTGTCTTCGCAATACCAGACGCAAGTTTAAAACCTCCACGGGGCATGGTGCACATTGTAGGAATTAAATAGGAAAGAAGCCATCACCCTTGGACATCGCCGTCGCCCGCCAGGGACTCTACCCCCATGGTGGCACCACTCGGGGGCACAGGATCAGCAGCATTGCCTGCCACGGGCGTAGGAGCGAAGGCGCGGAACTTCCCCAGCAAGGCCTCCACCTGGCTCTTCACGGCTTCAGCGGCAAAGCAATCGCCGTCCACGGGCTCCAGCAGCTCGTCAAGATTGGCGTCAGGGTCTCGGAGGTGGAGGTGGCTGAAGACGCGCGTCAGCGCCGCGGAAGAAAGGACGCGAGCTTCTTCCTCTGCCATGAGGCCTATGCCGCTCACGACTTCCTCAAGCGCCTCGACCAAGTAAGGAAGCAGATGGGTGGGGCCGTCCTTGTCGGTAGCCAGCGGCTTCTCCAGGCCCTTCTCATTGAGTGACTTCAGCGCGACGCGATACCTCCTCGAGGAGTGCAAAGGCCGTGCGGTCCTCGGCCAGGACCTTCGCCTTGGCGTCAAGCTCGGCCTTCTCCGCCCTCACCTTCTGCTCCAACATTTCTAGCCGGCCGCACTTAGTGGTCTGCGCCTCTGCCAACCGCGCTAGCTCAGTGTCGCGATCCCTGACGGTGTCCTCCCGAGCCTTCATCTTCCTCTCCTCCGCCTGGTGGTCACGAGCTTCTTTGGCGCGCTTGTCGCACAAATCCTTCAGCTCGACCTCCAGTGCCTTGCAGCAGTCCTGGGCGGCCGCGACATCCTTCAACGCTGCCTCGCGAGTGGCTGCGGCTTGGGTGGCGGCCTGCTTATCCTTCTCAGAGGCCGCCGCGACCCGCCTTAGCGCCGCTCGGACAGAGGTGTTAGAGTGAAGCCAGCAACCAGCTCCAGACGCCGGGCTACCAGATGGGAGTCGGTGCCCTGGAGGTCTTCTCGCAGCTGAGCGATTTCGGAAAGGGCATGTTCCAAGACAGCAGAGGAGGCAGAAGGACATGGAACCAGCGGCACAGCAGAAGGAGGAGGCGGCAGCGTAACCATGGCTCGGGAGACTGGGGGCTCCTGAGCCTTGGGCACCTCCGCAGCAACATCAGGTAATGGCACCTCCGGAGCCAGCAGGACCATGGGGTCTGACTCTTCTCGAGGACGCTCTACCGGGCCTTGCGAGGATGACTGGGCAGGGGAGGTGCGAACTCTGTCGCCTCTCCTCCCCATGGACGAAGGAGCGGCCGTGGCAGATGAGTCGGCCCCAGATGGCATCACCGCGTCCCCCTTCCTCTTCTTCGCCACGGGCGGCGGCCTAACCAATCAATGGAGAACGTCAAGTACCAGCAGCATAATCAGGAACAAGATGGAGCACGGACACTTAGTGGTCTACCGCGGAGTAGTTCACCTTCCTCTTGCTGAGCTTGAAGCCCGAGAGCCTCGTGGCTCGGGGCGCAGCCGTAAGGGCTCTAGGAACGGGGGAAGGCGCAGCAGAAGGGTTGGAAGCGGATCCAGGTGGCGTCCGGGCAAAAGCAGCCTCTCGGGAGATCAGCGCCGACCTGTCCTTCTTCGGGATCGCGGGCGGATCCTCCTCCTCTTGGGTGGCGTCGGCCTCGTCGTCGTTTGGAAAGGTGTGGAGAATGTCGGTCCTGCGCGAGGGGGAGGTCTCCCCCGTCCCGTCGAGGGTTGCCTCCGAGTCGTGCTCCTCGTCTTCCTCCTCTTCTTCTCCCTCGCAGGAGTCTCCTGACGACAGGTTCACCGGCGCCGTCATCTCCGGGACCGTGGGAGGCACTGGCAGCACTAGGCTGCGCCCATCAAAGGTGGGCATAGCAGCCACCACCTGCGCCCCGTCCTTGCGAAGGAACAAGAGGACAGTGGCACTCAACGGATACTCCTGGTTGTCCCAGACCAAGAGGCGGAGAGCTGCAGCCAGCTCCTCCCCAGCTAGAGCCACCGGATTCAGGCGAAGCTTGTCGTCTGCACCCCCAAGCATCCATAAGGGGCGTGAGCGCGCCTGAAGCGGAGCCACCCGCTGCGTCAAGAACTCCCTCAGGAGCACGACCCCCATCAGCTTCGCCGCCTTCGTGTTGCCCGGCTTCAGGTCGGTGTTCATCTTCTCCAGCACCAACTTCGCCCGATCGTTAGGGAGCTTCACGCGAGACCACCCTTTGTCAGGCTGGGGCATCTCCGTAGGCAGCACCAACCGGGGGTGGACAGACTTGGCGTCCATCATGACCCACTTGCTCGGGAAGCCGTCAACCCTCTTCCTGGCCTTCGAGATTGCGTTGGCCTTGCCGTACGCGATGAAATTGGCGCACACCAAGGTGTGGTCGTGGTTGGTTAGGAGGAGGAAGAAGTGGCGCAGCAAAGCCACGAACGACATCACCCCAACATGCGCCTCACAGTAGTAGGCAAAAATCGACAAGAGAAGAATGGAGTTGGGATGGAGATGAAGGGCCCACAACCTGTAATGGCGGAGGATGGCATAGAAAAAGTCGGAGAAGGGGGGAACTTGGCCTGCAACAACGGCGGTCGTGAAGAAGGGATAGAAAGTGCTCCCCTGGGCCTCTGGCACAATGGAGCCAGCCCGAAGTTCGGTCTTCCCCTTTTCGTTGCTCTGCACCGCCGTTAGTAGGCGCGTGGCGGTGAGATTCTTCTCCGACACGGTGGGGGCATCCAGGACCGGCGCGTACCAAGCTGGCAGCACATCAACCTTGGCCTTGCGGGGCGCCATCGCTCGCTGAAAGGGAAGGGATCGAAGCGAATATGGAGATTTCGGAAGCAAGGAGCAAGGAAGGGGATCTGGAGCAAGACGAAGGAAAGCAATGAAGGCAAGCCTTGCCCATGCCAGCCTTTTGTCAGACGGGCAGTTGCTGAGGCAGCGTGGAGAAGCAGAGACACCCACGTCCAATCAGTCGCCACACATCGACCAAGGTTGCAGGCTGTTGGGGCCCATGGCGCTCCGCACTTTCCCTTTGGCTTCACCGCTAAGCCAAGTCCGAGCGCGCCTTGGGACCGGGGCTACTGTCGGCGTTCTAGGAACGGGGGTCCCCAGACTTGCTCGCACTGCGGCCGCGGCGTGGTTTCCACCAAGGCCAAGACGCCCGTCTTCGTCAACCAACAATCAAGACCCTCGCGAGGGGCCAAGCCTCGCGGGGCGGGCGATAGAAGGCCTCCTCAGGAGCGGCCTCCCCAGGCAGGCTCGTGAGGGAGGCGTAGAGATCAAGGCAAAGGGTACCTCGCGAGGTTTTCGTGATGCAATCCATGGCGACCAAGGCCAGGCGGGCGCCAGCGTGCGCAGTGTCCTCGTTTCCCCTTTGGTGCTAAGGGGGCAAGCGCAGGCGCGGAGTACCGAGGCATCAGGCAAAGGTTTCCATATCGGTGCAACAAGACCAAGACCAGCAGGACGGCAGGACGGAGGTCACCGTGGAGCCCAATACGACGTCACCACCAGCGCCTTTGATAGGCGAAGACCACCTTTAGTCAGGATAGCTTGTACTAGCTGTCCCCTTTCAAATTGGCCGTTGTGGAATCCCTTCCCGCTCAATATTTGGGAAGAGGACCAGGGCCTCTATAAATAGGACTAGCAGGCTGTTCCCTGAGCAAACCATCCACCAAGCACAAGAACATCTCTCCTCAGGAGGCTGTTCTTCCCTTGTACTATTCATCATCAGCCCAAGAGGCAATCCACCACCACCACATAGGAGTAGGGTATTACACCGTAAAGGTGGCCCAAACCTGTATGAATCTTGTGTCTCTTGTGTTGTGAGTTCATCGAGCTAAGCTTAGGGTTCGCGGCGAGGCTGAGAGCGAGATTTGGTAGGGGGAAACCTTTGTGCGCACCCCAGTGTTTGAACCTCAAGGGTTTTGCCGGAACCCTAAATCCGACACGTTCCTAAGATCTCAGGACGAGATCTTCTGTTAGTGGAGGAGAGTTGTAACGCCCCGAGACCGATGCTCGAGTTGCCTTCCATTTTTTCGTTGTTGTCCTGTGTTTATTTTGTTTGTTGCATTATCATAATTATTTTGCATATTTCATTCCTCTATGTTGATTCCATGACCATGTTGAGTGCCTTGTCATATTTGGCTTCTTGCAGCATGTTCATCTTTTATTATATTGCATTATGCCATCCTTGTTTGTTTTGCCATGCCTATCTCTTGTCATATTGCTTTTGGTCATTCATGTTGTTGCCATGAGCATCATGTGCATTGCACTCATCCTTATGTTACACGTTACTTTCATGTTGTGTGTGCATCAGGCCTTGCTATCTCTCTCCCAAGCCATGCCCATGTATCATCACCTCTCCCTTCCTTCTTCCTACATCAAACATATTGTTGTTCTAAAGATGATCATGATTTTCGGTGGCAAAACCCGCAGATCTCGGATAGGGGGGCCCAAGCTATACGTCTGGTAACTATGGACGAAGGACACAGTGTTTACCCATGTTCCAGCCCTCTTAATGGAGGTAAAACCCTACTCCTGCTTGATTATATTCGAGGGTATGGGGGTTACAAGAGTTGATCTACCTCGAGATCAATTCGTCTAACCCTAGCTTAGCTAGCCTAGCTATGTTGTGATCCTGCCTCCGATCTACCCTCCGGTTTATATAGACACCGAAGGGGCTTAGGGTTGTACAAAGTAGGTTTTACAGAAAGGAATAAGATATCCAGACACCTATACTTGCCATCCATGCATACGAGAGTCCCCACCAGACACGAGAGATAATCTTTTGTCTTGTATCTTGATGGCCCATCAGTCCGGCCCACATCAATAGGCCGGACGCCCGAGGACCCCCTAGTCCAGGACTCCCATAGTAGCCCCTGAACCAGTCTTTAATGATGATATATTTGGCGTTCAGATTGTCTTCGGTATTGCGAGGTGGGTTCCTTGAAGAATACACATCGGCTTTCTACTGTAAAAGAATTGTATCCGGCTTTTCACAATAAACACAACCCTTAGCCGGGAAGGCAGGATATATATATATATATATACACACACACACACACATCTGGGCTATTCTGTTATGCATAACATAATATTATTCTGTTACCCTTTTTGAACTGACGAATTCGAGGGGTTGAACTGATGCTGTCATTTTTGTCGAACTGATCGTCTTCTTTATGAATTGATGCTCTCAGTAAGGACTTGTGTTGCTGGGCTCATGGTGTTTTCATCCCCGCAGCGTAGTAGCCACAGCCGCCGCTGCCGTCGAGGAGCTTGAGCTGCTCGCCCTGAGGGCCTTCGCGAGCAACGAAATGGACCGCCACGTCCTGGGCGCGTTCGGCGAGATCGACAAGACGCCGCGTCGGACATGGAGTCGGAGCCGGCGGCGGCGGAGCCGCCATGGCGCAAGCAGGTGACAGTCTGCGGGATGGTGGCGGCGTTGCTCATCGGCGTGGTGTACACAACAACCGTCATGAAGCTTAGCCTCACCACGGGCTCGTCCCCACCCTCAACGTCTCCGCCGCGCTGCTCGCGCCTCGGCTCAAATCAACATGGTCGCATCAGTAGAAGGCACGGGCGAGGTATCGTGCCGAATAGCGAGGCATCAAGGGCGCCACAGTCAAATTAAATCCCCGCGGATCCAGCGCGTAGCAGGGAGGAGAAGAGCACGCAGAAATGCAAGATCAGTCGTCCCCAACGTGATGGCACCGTTGACTTGCAAGGAAGGAGTGATGGAGTGCAGTGATTTAGGCGTCTATCTCCTCATCCATCGCCATCGACTGCCCCTCCGTGACTGATTGGCCATCCTATCAGGGATGTCAATCTTGTGGGAAGGAGAGAGGCTTGGAAAGGGGAGGGGCAGCAAAGAGTTAGGGATGAGACAGAGGATGTAGGAGATGGCGGCTTCTTGCGGCTGTTGGCCGAACCCCTTGCAAGACAGCGGCGGCACACCGCAGTGCTGTGCGGACGAATGCGGCCAAGAGATGGTGGGTGGGGATGAAATCGGAGCTGAGAGTGCGTCGGCGATAGACGGAGGCAGGCTACGATGATAACTGGTGGCTGCGGGTAGCGACTAGCGAGGGATGGATCGACGGTGCCCTGCTGCCCTTTCTCTCGTCCGCTCTCTCTGTTTCTCTGGAAGAACGAAGAAAAGGAAAGAGGAGAAATTTCCGGTGGACAGCGTTACAAGGTTTGTATGTGTTACTGAATTTAGCTGTTCTTGTCAAGGACTAGTTCAGGCACAACAGCTTAGACTGTCCCCTCCGTTTATGTCCAGGCCTTCCTCTGCATTGCGCTGCTCATTGCTTTCACAAACAGGACTTTGTATTCCTCACTGCTATTTGGTCGATTTTGAAGTTCCAGTTTTTCTGTCCTTGAACTTACCCAAATTTTTCCTAGTAAAATGTGCACTCTCTTTTGGAAGCAGAGTGTATGAACGTTCACATGGAGAGTAATTGAACTTTTGAGCACTTTTTTTATATAAACATCCTTTTTTCTAACCCTTGTTTATTAACTTCATGTGGAAGTGCCACATTTTCTTTCGCATGTGAAACTTTTTTGCCGTGCGGGTTTTGGACTTATTTGTCTTTCTAGTTTGAACTCACCCGACAATTTTTTTAACTAATGATAAAGCACATAGTGAACGTCTACACTTAGTGTATGTTTACTTGTATAACCACAGGAGTATACTATGAACATTTATTAGATAAACATTTATTCACAAAATACAAAGAAGTCCATAAAGAGTGAGTAGGGCGTTTCGGTGCCCAGGCTCAGCTGCACCCAGTTAGAAAAAAATTCTAGCAAATTTCCACATTGAACTTTCCTAGTTCAGATCATCAAACTCTCCCAGCCGGCGATGCTTCTCTCAGGACAGAATCCAGTGGACGCTACACATGGAAAGCCCAGAGTGGCAATGTTAGTACTTCCCAAGGTGTTGCATCTGTACTCACTATGGCAATGTGTTTGTACTGCCCAAAAACATATGCAAGAGCACAAAGTAAACATTTTTTAAAACTTGTGCTCATAGGAATAGTGACAACACCTAAAGAGCGTGTTATTTTCCTTGGGTCCATTGACGGACTTCCTCAAATTTCATAGACAAACTGACTATGTTTTAATTTTTTGAACTTACATGCTAGTAATAATTAAACATTCCCATACAATTTTTTCACTATCCGTGGCATCAACCAAAATAGGCAGGAGAGAGCACGATCGAACTGATCATTGTTTTTGATTTGTACTGATCAATGTTTTTAATTCAAACAAATTTTCCTTTCTTCCACAAACATCTAACTGTTATGTACACTTTCTTTAAGAAGTAGCAATCAAATCATCATAGACAGAAAATTTGAATTTGCAGTTGGTGCTATGTGTACAGATTCCATGTTTTGGTCGTCCTCATTGTCTGCCTCATGTACTTCATCCTCAACCTGCGGGTGTCCTTCGTGCTAGTGATCGGCGGCGTCATAGTAAGCTAGTGACAGCGTCCGTCCAAACCTCTCTCGTGCTACAGTACAGAGAGAAGCAGAATAGTGAGAGAAAAGAGTAGTAGAGAGAAACAAATTAGAGGTGAGCTACAAAAACATTAAATTATTCTAATAAATTCCTATGGTCAGTGATATACATAGTGAAGCTTGGCTCTATATAGTACTGATCAGTACTAGTATTGTGTAAGTAGTAATGATCAGTACTGCTACTTTTGTCTTACTAATAAGCACTCATACTGATCTAGCTAACACAACAAATTTTTCATCTAGTGGACTTCTAACATATACTAGAAAACGTGAGCTACAAAGTAAACAACTAGATGAGAATAGAAGCATTGGCTTATATTAGAAACGATGAGCTACAAAATAAACAACCAGATGTGAATTTGCAAGTCAGGTTTACTGTTTTGAATTTGATGCATGTTGCACTATAGGACTGCTACGGGTTTGCAAGTTGGACTTGAGTACTTTTAAATTGTTTGCATAGTTTAGTGCCGAAATCCTCACCACAAAGAACACATATGTAATACTAATTGCATATAGCAAAACTGAACTTTCTGCGTCTATGTTTTCTTATGTGCTTGAACTGTTAAAGTTTTTGAAAATTACCACTATCACACTTGTTTTACTTGAAAACTCTACCAAACTAGGCACCCCCCAAATCCCACACAACAAGGCATGTTATATGTATTTGTCACGAACTGATGATTGTTCATGTACTGAACTGAGAGCACCTAGTTTGTGTTTCAGGAATTAAAATAGACGTCTTGAGCACCCCGTTTCAGCAAATGTTCGTGCTATAATTCAACAATAAAGAATATAGATAAGCAAACACCTACTTTTATGGAGAATGTACCATTTTTGACGACCTTCATGTGACCAGCGGTGCCGGAGGAGATCTCGAGTCTCCTGCTGCTGTAGGTCGACGAGGAATAGGCGTGATAGTGACAACAAAACCAGTGAACAGAGTGGGAGTAAACGGTGGTCGAGCGGCAGATGGAGCCCCACAACTCATGCACCCGCGTCCACCGCTGACCGCCTCCAGCCCAGCCGAACTCCATGAGGTCCACCTACGCCACATCGCCATCATCGTACTCCATCAGGATCTCCATGTACATTGCGTTCCACACCTCAACCTGGAAGCCCACCTTCAGCCAGGAACTTGCTTGGGAACCAACAGCTCGATCATAGACCACACTCGTCCTTGTGGGACTGCCACAAGCGTCGAGGTCGAACTGTTGCACAAAAGAAAATCAGGAACTCATGGGATGTAGGGTCGAAATGTTGCAAAAAAATATATTGTTTCTCTTTTTGCTCAGACATTCCCACAAACGTACCAAGTACACAGGTTGAACTAATATCGTGCACGGCACGAACTTGCTCGAGGGTAGGTTGGGAGCTACGAGTGGAGCAACACATGGAGGTGAACTTCGACACAGAGGCTACATAAAAAGAGGAAGGGGAAAGGCCATACCTCACCAGTGCGTCGTTGAACAACCTCTGTGTCACTGGTGAACAGACTGTGGTGCCGGCGGTGAACGGCCTGGGCTCCGCGGTGGCGCGAGGGTGGCTAGTGTGAGGGTGGTTCTTTTTCAAACTGGCCGTGGTTTGTTTTTCGAACTTATCTAGTTTTAAGATATGAACTTCCTAGCACAATTCTTTTTCTTCCATACAAGTTTACTAACCAAAATGACTGCAATACAGGGAGGAACGAAATTGTATACCAGGAGAAGTACACGCTCACGGAGCTCCTTCAAATCGGTGGCACTGACGGGGTGTTAGAGGATGGTCGTGAGCCTGCAAATCCAGTGAGGGAACTAAAACCAGCAACAGCAGAGTACTTTGTCAAACCAGGATTGCGTATACAAGTTTGTTGAAATGGGGCGGTGAAGTCTCACTAGCAGTACTTCTCATGTAGTAATACATGGACTTGCTGTTAAATACACATGGACCTGCTATCTTTGCCACTTCTCTTGCGCTTCCTAACCGTCTTTCCCGTCGCCTCTCCATCGGCCATCAGACCCTGAAGGGAACATGTGATCATGCTTGTCAAATATGTGCTTCAGGTGTAGAGCCATCCATGTCTCAATAACTGATGTCCGGAGCTACAAAAAACCAGAATGTGCAATGGACTTCACTGTTGGGGAACGTAGTAATTTCAAAAAATTTCCTACGCACACGCAAGATCATGGTGATGCATAGCAACGAGAGGGGAGAGTGTTGTCTACGTACCCTCGTAGACCGAAGCGGAAGCGTTGACGCAACGTAGAGGAAGTAGTCGTACGTCCTCCCGGTCCGACGATCCAAGCACCGTTACTCCGGCACCTCCGAGTTCTTGACACGCGTACAGCTCGAGGATGCACCCCGATCTCCGATCCAGCAGAGGCGCGGGGAGGAGTTCTGTCAGCACGACGGCGTGGTGACGATCTTGATGTTCTCCTGTCGCAGGGCTTCGCCTAAGCACCGCTACAATATGACCGAGGTGTAATATCGTGGAGGGGGGCACAATGTATACATGACCCTACGGTTCGAGAACAATGTATACATGACCGAGACACGTCTCCAGTCAATAACCAATAGCGGGACCTGGATGCCCATATTGGTTCCTACATATTCTACGAAGATCTTTATCGGTCAAACCGCATAACAACATACTTTGTTCCCTTTGTCATCGGTATGTTACTTGCCCGAGATTCGATCGTCGGTATCCAATACCTAGTTCAATCTCGTTACCGGCAAGTCTCTTTACTCGTTCCGTAATACATCATCTCACAACTAACTCATTAGTTGAAATGCTTGCAAGGCTTAAGTGATGTGTATTACCAAGAGGGCGATGATACCTCTCGACATTGGAGTGACAAATCCTAATCTCAAAATCGCCAACTCAACAAGTACCTTCGGAGACACCAGAGAGCACCTTTATAATCACCCGATTCGTTGTGACGTTTGGTAGCACACAAAGTGTTCCTCCGTAAACAGGAGTTGCATAATCTCATAGTCATAGGAACATGTATAAGTCATGAAGGAAGCAATAGCAACATACTAAACGATCGTGTGCTAAGCTAACGGAATGGGTCATGTCATGTCAATCAGATCATTCATTTAATGATGTGACCTTGTTAATCAAATAACAACTCTTTGTTCATGGTTAGGAAACATAACCATCTTTGATTAACAAGCTAGTCAAGTAGAGGCATACTAGTGACACTCTGTTTGTCTATATATTCACACATGTATTATGTTTCCGGTTAATACAATTCTAGCCTGAATAATAAACATTTATCATGATATGAGGAAATAAATAATAACTTTATTATTGCCTCTAGGGCATATTTCCTTCAGTATCCCACTTGCACTAGAGTCAATAATCTAGATTACACAGTAATGATTCTAACACCCATGGAGTCTTGGTGTTGATCATGTTTTGCTCGTGGAAGAGGCTTAGTCAACGGTCCGCAACATTCAGATCCGTATGTATCTTGCAAATCTCTATGTCTCCCACCGACTAGATCCCGGATGGAATTGAAGCGTCTCTTGATGTGCTTGGTTCTCTTGTGAAATCTGGATTCTTCGCTAAGGCAATCGCTCGAGATTGTCACAAAAGATTTTCATTGGACCCGATGCACTAGGTATGACACCTAGATCGGATATGAACTCCTTCATCCGACTCCTTCATTGGCTGCTTCGAAGCAGCTATGTATTCCGCTTCACATGTAGATCCCGCCACGACGCTTTGCTTTGAACGCACCAACCGACAGCTCCACCGCTTAATGTAAACACGTATCCGGTTTGCGATTTTGAATCGTCCAGATCAGTGTCAAAGCTTGCATCAACGTAACCATTTACGATGAGCTCTTTGTCACCTCCATATACGAGAAACATGTCCTTAGTCCTTTTCAGGTATTTGAGGATGTTCTTGACCGATGTCCAAATGATCCACTCTGGATTACTTTGGTACCTCCTGCTAGACTTATACCAAGGCACACATCAGGTCCGGTACTGAGCATTGCATACATGATAGAGCCTATGGCTGAAGCATAGGAACATTTTCATTTTCTCTATCTTCTGCAGTGGTCGGGCTTTGAGTCTTACTCAACTTCACACCTTGCAATCTGAGCAAGAACCCTTTCTTTGCTTGATCCATTTTGAACTTCTTCAAAACTTTGTCAAGGTATGTGCTTTGTTAAAGTCCAATTAAGCGTCTTGATCTATCTCTATAGATCTTAATGCCCAATATGTAAGCAGCATCACCGAGGTCTTTCATTGAAAAACTTTTATTCAAGTATCCCTTTATGCTATCCAGAAATTCTATATCATTTCCAATCAATAATATGTCATCCACATATAATATTAGAAATGCTACTGAGCTCCCACTCACTTTCTTGTAAATCTGGCTTCTCCAAAAGTCTCAGATAAACCCAAATGCTTTGATCACACTATCAAAACGTTTATTCCAACTCCGAGAGGCTTGCACCAGTCCATAAATGGATCGTTGGAGCTTGCACACTTTGTTAGCTCCTTTGGATTGATAAAACCTTCGGTTGCATCATATACAACTCTTCTTCTAGAAATCCATTCAGAATGCAGTTTTACATCCATTTGCCAAATTTCATAATCATAAAATCGCAATTGCTAACATGATTCGGACAGACTTAAGCATCGCTACGGGTGAGAAGGTCTCATCATAGTCAACCCCTTGAACTTGTCGAAAACCTTTTGCAACAAGTCGAGCTTTGTAGACGATAACATTACGTCGCGTCGCCTTCTTCTTGAAGATCCATTTATTCTCAATTGCTTGCCGACCATCGGCAAGTCAACCAAAGTCCATACTTTGTTCTCATACATGGATCCCATCTCGATTTCATGGCTTCAAGCCATTTTTCGAATCTGGGCTCACCATCGCTTCTTCATAGTTCGTAGGTTCATCATGATCTAGTAGCATGACTTCCAGAATAGGATTACCGTACCACTCTGGTGCGGATCTTACTCTGTTCGACCTACGAGGTTCTGTACTAACTTGATCTTAAATTCTATGATCATCATCATCAACTTCCTCGCTAGTTGGTTTTGACGTCACAGAAACTGGTTCCTGTGATGTATTATTTTCCAACAAGGGAGTAGGTACAATTACCTCATCAAGTTCTACTTTCCTCCCACTCACTTCTTTCGAGAGAAACTCCTTCTCTAGAAAGGATCCATTCTTAGAAACGAATGTCTTGCCTTCGGATCTGTGATAGAAGGTGTACCCAACTGTCTCCTTTGGGTATCCTATGAAGACACATTTCTCCGATTTGGGTTCGAGCTTATCAGGTTGAAGCTTTTTCACATAAGCATCGCAGCCCCAAACTTTAAGAAACGACAACTTTGGTTTCTTGCCAAACCATAGTTCATAAGGTGTCGTCTCAACGGATTTCGACGGTGCCCTATTTAACGTGAATGTGGCCGTCTCTAAAGCATAACCCCAAAAGCGATAGCGGTAAATCAGAAGAGACATCATAGATCGCACCATATCAAGTAAAGTACGATTACGATGTTCGGACACACCATTACTCTGTGGTGTTCCGGGTGGCGTGAGTTGCGAAACTATTTTACATTGTTTTAGGTGTAAACCAAACTCGTAACTCAAATATTCTCCTCCACGATCAGATCGTAGAAAATTTATTTTCTTTTTACGATGATTTTCAACTTCACTCTGAAATTCTTTGAACTTTTCAAATGTTTCAGACTTATGCTTCATTAAGTAGATATACCCATATCTGCTTAAATCATCTGTGAAGGTGAGAAAATAACGATATCCGCCACGAGCCTCAACATTCATCGGACCACATACATCTCAGATGTATGATTTCCAACAAATCTGTTGCTCTCTCCATAGTACCGAGAACGGCGTTTTGGTCATCTTGCCCATGAGGCACGGTTCAAGTACCAAGTGATTCATAATCAAGTTGTTCCAAAAGTTCATCAAGATGGAGTTTCTTCATGCGTTTTATACCGATATGACCCAAACGGCAAGTACACAAATAAGTTGCACTATCATTATCAACTCTGCATCTTTTGGCTTCAACACTATGAATATGTGTATCACTACTATCGAGATTCATCAAAATAGACCACTCTTCAAGGGTGCATGACCATAAAAGACATTACTCATATAAATAGAACAACCATTATTCTCTCGATTTAAATGAATAACCGTCTCGCATCAAACAAGATCCAGATATAATGTTCATGCTCAACGCCGCACCAAATAACAATTATTTAGGTCTAATACTAATCCCGAAGGTAGATGTAGAGGTAGCGTGCCGACCGCGATCACATCGACTTTGGAACCGCTTTCCCACGCGCATCGTCACCTCGCCCTTTGCCGGTGTTAAGCAATTTGTAGTCCCTGTTTGAGTTGCAAATATTAGCAATGTAACCAATATCAAATACCAGGTGCTCTGCGAGCTCTAGTAAGGTACACATCAATAACATGTATATCACATATACCTTTGTTCACCTTGCCATCCTTCTTATCCGCCAAATACTTGGGGCAGTTCCGCTTCGATGACGATGCGCTTGCAAGAGAAGCACTCGGTTTGTGCTTAGGTCCAGACTTGGGTTTCTTCTCTTGAGCAGCAACTTGTTTGTCTGTTCTTCTTGAAGTTCCTTCTTCTTCCCTTTGCCCTTTTCTTGAAACTAGTGGTCTTGTTAACCATCAACACTTGATGCTCCTTCTTGATTTCTACTCCGCAGCCTTTAGCATTGCAAAGAGCTCGGGAATCGTCTTATCCATCCCTTGCATATTATAGTTCATCATGAAGCTCTTGTAGCTTGGTGGAAGTGATTGGAGAATTCATCAATGACGCTATCATCGGAAGAGTAACTCCCGGTTGAATCAAGTGATTACAATACCGGACATCTTGAGTATGTGCTCACCGACGAACTATTCTCCTCCATCTTGCAGCTATAGAACTTATTGGAGACTTCATATCTCTCAATCCGGGCATTCTTCGAATATTAACTTCAACTCTGGAACATCTCATATGCTCCATGACGCTCAAAACGTCGTTGAAGTCCCGGTTCTAAGCCGTAAAGCATGGCACATTGAACTATCGAGTAGTCATCAGCTTTGCTCGCCAGACGTTCTTAACGTCGTCGGCCACATCGCAGCAGTTCGGCACCCAGCGGTGCTTCGGGGCGTAATTTTTCTCGTGCATCAATGAGGATAATCCTCGTTACGGACCCGATCCGGCGTAGTTGCTACCATCATCTTTCAACTTAGCTTTTCAAGGAACGATTAAAATTCAACGGAACAACAAAGACGGGCCATCTATCTACAAACAACATAGACAAGCAAGATACTATCGGTACTAAGTTCATGATAAATTTTAGTTCAATTAATCATATTACTCAAGAACTCCCACTTAGGCAGACATCTCTCTAGTCATCTAAGTGATCACGTGATCCAAATCAACTAAACCATAACCAATCATCACGTGAGATGGAGTAGTTTTCAATGGTGAACATCTTATGTTGATCATATCTACTATATGATTCACGCCGACCTTTCGGTCTCCGTGTTCCGAGGCCATATCTCGCATATGCTAGGCTCGTCAAGTTTAACTCGAGTATTCTGCGTGTGCAAAACTGGCTTGCAACCGTTGTAGATGGACGAGAGCTTATCACACCGATCATCACATGGTGTGCAGGCACGACGAACTCGCAACGGTGCATACTCGGGGAGAACACTACTTGATAAGTTTTAGTGAGAGATCATCTCAAAATGCTACCGTCAATCAAAGCAAGATAAGATGCATAAAGGATAAACATCACATGCAATCAATATAAGTGATATGATATGGCCGTCATCTTCTTGTGCTTGTGATCTCCATCTCCAAGCACCATCATGATCACCATCGTCACCGCGCGACACCTTGATCTCCATCGTAGCATCATTGTCGTTACGCCATCTATTGCTTCTACGACTATCGCTACCGCTTAGTGATAAAGTAAAGCAATTACGTGGTGTTTGCATTTCATACAATAAGCGACAACCATATGGCTCTGCCATTGCCGATAACCGGTTACAAAACATGATCATCTCATACAATAAAATATAGCATCATGTCTTGGCCATATCACATCACAACATGCCCCTGCAAAAACAAGTTAGGCGTCCTCTACTTTGTTGTTGCAAGTTTTACGTGGCTGCTACGGGCTTAAGCAAGAACCAATCTCACCCACGCATCAAAACCACAACGATAGTTTGTCAAGTTGATGCTGTTTTAACCTTCACAAGGACCGGGCGTATACACTCGGTTCAACTAAAGTTGAGAAACCGACACCGCTAGTCACCTGTGTGCAAAGCACGGCGGTAAAACCAGTCTCGCGTAAGCGTCTGGCGTAATGTCGGTCCGGGCCGCTTCATCCAACAATACCGCCAACCAAAGTATGACATCTTTGGTAAGTAGTATGACTTATATCGCCCACAACTCACTTGTGTTCTACTCGTGCATATAATATCAAACCATAAAACCTAGGCTCGGATGCCCTTGTTGGGGAACGAGTAATTTCAAAAATTTCAAACGCGCACGCAAGATCATGGTGATGCATAGCAACGAGAGGGAGAGTGTTGTCTAAGTACCCTCGTGACCGAAGCGGAAGCGTTGACGCAACGTAGAGGAAGTAGTCGACGTCCTCCCGGTCCGACCGATCCAAGCACCGTTACTCGGCACCTCCGAAGTTCTTGACACGCGTACAGCTCGATGACGCACCCGATCTCCGATCCAGCAGAGGCGCTGGGAGGAGTTCTGTCAAGATGATGGCGTGGTGACGATCTTGATGTTCTCTGTCGCAGGCTTCGCCTAAGCACCGCTAAAATATGACCGAGGTGTAATATCGTGGAGGGGGCACCGCACACGGCTAAGGAACGATCTCAATGATCAACTTGTGTGTCTAGGGTGCCCCTACCCCGTGATATAAAGGAGGGAGGGAGGAGGAGGCGGCCCAAGGGGGGAGGCGCGCCTAGGGGGCAAACCTACTCCAAGTAGGTTTGCCCCCCCCTTCCTATTCGGAGTAGGAGAAGGAAGGAAGAGGGGGAGGAGAGAAGGAAGGGGGCGGCCCCCTCCCAGTCGGATTGGGCTTGGGGCGCCCCCTTGCTCCTTCTCCTCCTTCCACTAAGGCCCAATAAGGCCCATATATTTACCGGGGGTTCGGTAACCTCCGAGCTCGGTATATTTCAATCTCACCCGAACCTTTCCGGTGTCCAAATATATCCGTCCAATATATCAATCTTTATGTCTCGACCATTTCGAGACTCCTCGTCATGTCCATGATCATATCCGGACTCGAACAACCTTCGTACATCAAAATACATAAACTCATAATGAAACCATCATCGAAACCTTAAGCGTGCGGACCCTACGGTTCGAGAACAATGTATACATGACCGAGACACGTCTCCGGTCAATAACCAATAGCGGGACCTGGATGCCCATATTGGTTCCTACATATTCTACGAAGATCTTTGTCGGTCAAACCGCATAACAACATACTTTGTTCCCTTTGTCATCGGTATGTTACTTGCCCGAGATTCGATCGTCGGTATCCAATACCTAGTTCTATCTCGTTACCGGCAAGTCTCTTTACTCGTTCCGTAATACATCATCTCACAACTAACTCATTAGTTGAAATGCTTGCAAGGCTTAAGTGATGTGTATTACCAAGAGGGCCCAGAGATACCTCTCTGACATTCGGAGTGACAAATCCTAATCTCGAAATACGCCAACTCAACAAGTACCTTCGGAGACACCTGTAGAGCACCTTTATAATCACCCAGTTACGTTGTGACATTTGGTAGCACACAAAGTGTTCCTCCGGTAAACATGAGTTGCATAATCTCATAGTCATAGGAACATGTATAAGTCATGAAGGAAGCAATAGCTGTTGGGGAACGTTGCAGAAAATTAAAATTTTTCCTACGGTTTCACCAAGATCCATCTATGAGTTCATCTAAGCAACGAGTAACGGGAGAGAGTTTGCATCTACATACCACTTGTAGATCGCGTGCGGAAGCTTGCAAGGTGATGATGGAGTCGTACTCGAACGTGATTCAGATCACCGATGCCAAGTGCTGAACGGACAGCACCTCCGCGTTCAACACACGTACGGGACGAGCGACGTCTCCTCCTTCTTGATCCAGCAAGGGGAAGGAGAGGTTGAGAAGACAGCACCACCGGCAGACGACGGCGTGGTGATGGTGGTGAAGCGATACTCGGCAGGGCTTCACGAGCTCTTACGGAGGAGGAGATGTGTTGGGAGGGAGGGCTGCGCCTTGGGAGTTGTGTACAGCAGCCCCTCCCCCTTTATATAGGCCCCTGTAGTGGCGGCCCCGAGATCCAATCTCCGGGGCGGCGGCCAAGGGGTGGAGTGCCCCCAAGCCGGTGGGCGCCCCCACCCCTAGGGTTTCAACCCTAGGCGCAGGTGGGCCTGGGGCGCACCAGCCCCCGTGGGCTGGTTCCTTCCCCTATGGCCCATGGGGCCCTCCGGATGGTGGCCCCACCGGTGGACCCCGGGACCCTTCCGTGGTCCGTGATTTTACCGAAACCCCAAACTTTCCCAATGGCGAAACACCACTTCCTATATATTATTCTTTACCTCCGGACCCTTCCGAACTCCTCGTGACGTCAGGGATCTCATCAGGGACTCGAACAACATTCGGTATTCACATACTAGTCTTCCTACTAACCCTAGCGCCACCGAACCTTAAGTGTGTAGACCCTACGGGTTCGGGAGACACGCAGACATGACCGAGGCGACTCTCGGGCAATAACCAACAGCGGATCTGGATACCCATGTTGGCTCCTACATGCTCCTCGATGATTTCATCGGTTGAACCACGATGTCGAGGATTCTATCAAACCCGTATGCAATTCCTTTGTCAATCGATGCGTTACTTGCCCGAGACTCGATCGTCGGTATCCCAATACCTCGTTCGGTCTCGTTATCGCAAGTCACTTTACTCGCATCGTAATGCATGATCCGTGACCAACACCTTGGTCACATTGAGCTCATTATGATGATGCATTACCGAGTGGGCCCAGAGATACCTCTCCGTCATACGGAGTGACAAATCGATCTCGATCCATGTCAACCCAACAGATACTTTCGAGATACCTGTAATGCACCTTTATAGTCACCCGATTCGTTGTGACGTTTGATACACCCAAGGCACTCCTACGGTAACCGGAGTTACACGATCTCATGGTCGAAGGAATAGATACTTGACATTGGCAAAGCTTCTAGCAAACGAACTATACGATCTTTTATGCTATGCTTATGATTGGGTCTTGTCCATCACATCATTCTCCTAATGATGTGATCCCGTTATCAACGACATCCAATGTCCATAGTCGAAACCATGACCATCTATTGATCACACGGGCTAGTCAACTAGAGGCTCACTAGGGACATATTGGGGTCTAAGTGTTCACACGTGTATTACGATTTCCGGATAACACGCTTATAGCATGAACAAAAGACAATTATCATGAACATTGAAATATAATAATACTTTTATTATTGCCTCTAGGGCATATTTCCAACAGTCTCCCACTTGCACTAGAGTCACTAATCTAGTTACATTGTGATGAATCGAACACCCATAGAGTTCGGTGTTGATCATGTTTTGCACGCGAGAGAGGTTTAGTCAGCGGATCTGCGACATTCAGATCCGTGTGCACTTTGCAAATCTCTATGTCTCCATCTTGAACATTTTCACGGATGGAGTTGAAACGACGCTTGATGTGCCTGGTCTTCTTGTGAAACCTGGGCTCCTTGGCAAGGGCAATAGCTCCAGTGTTGTCACAGAAGAGTTTGATCGGCCCCGACGCATTGGGTATGACTCCTAGGTCGGTGATGAACTCCTTCACCCAAATCGCTTCATGCGCTGCCTCCGAGGCTGCCATGTATTCCGCTTCACACGTAGATCCCGCCACGACGCTCGCTTGCGGCTGCACCAGCCATTGCTCCACCATTCAACATATACACGTATCCGGTTTGTGACTTAGAGTCATCCAGATCTGAGTCGAAGCTAAGCGTCGGCGTAACCCTTCTGACGAGCTCTTCGTCTCCTCCATAAACGAGAAACATGTCCTTTGTCCTTTTCGGTACTTCAGGATATTCTTGACCGCTGTCCGGTGTTCCTTGCGGGATTACTTTGGTATCTTGCAACCAAACTTACGGCAAGGTTTACATCGGTGCAGTACACAAACATGGCATACATAATAGATCCTATGGCTGAAGCATAGGGATGACACTCATCTCTTCTTTATCTTTTGCGTGGTGGGTGGTCGAGCTGAGCTCAATTTCACACCTTGTAACATAGGCAAGAACCCTTCTTGGACTGATCCATTTTGAACCTCTTCAAAATCTTATCAAGGTATGTGCTTTGTGAAAGACCTATGAGGCGTCTCGATCTATCCCTATAGATCTTGATGCCTAATATATAAGCAGCTTCTCCAAGGTCCTTCATTGAAAAACACTTGTTCAAGTAGGCCTTAATGCTGTCCGTAAGTTTTGTATCATTTCCCATCAAGAGTATGTCATCTACATATAATAGGAGAAATGCTACGGAGCTCCCACTCACTTTCTTGTAAACGCAGGCTTCTCCATAAGTCTGCGTAAACTAACGCTTTGATCATCTCATCAAAGCGAATGTTCCAACTCGAGATGCTTGCACCAGCCCATAAATGGATCATTGGAGCTTGCATACTTTGTTAGCATTCGAGGATCGACAAAACCTTCGGCTGCATCATATACAGCTCTTCCTTAAGATGTCCGTTAAGGAATGCCGTTTTGACGTCCATCGCCATATCTCATAATCATAGTATGCGGCAATTGCTAACATGATTCGGACGGACTTAAGCTTCGCCACGGAGAGAATGTCTCGTCGTAGTCAATCCCTTGAACTTGTCGATAACCCTTAGCGACAAGTCGAGCTTTATAGATGGTAACATTACCATCGCGTCCGTCTTCTTCTTAAAAATCCATTTATTTTCTATTGCTCGCCGATCATCGGGCAAGTCTGTCAAAGTCCATACTTTGTTTTCATACATGGATTCTATCTCGATTTCATGGCCTCAAGCCATTTGTTGGAATCTGGGCCGCCATTGCTTCTTCATAGTTCGAAGGTTCATTGTTGTCTAGCAACATGATTTCCATGACAGGTTGCCGTACCACTCAGTGCGGAGCGTGTCCTGTGGACCTTGAAGTTCAAGAGTAACTTGATCCAAGTATCTTGATCATCATCAATGATTTCCTCTTGCTTGGTGTGGGCATTACGAGGAACGGTTTCTGTGCCGCACCACTTTCCCGTTCGAGAGGTAGTACTTCATCGAGTTCTACTTTCCTCCCACTTACTTCTTTCGAGAGAAACTCTTTCTCCAGAAAGCATCCGTTCTTGGCAACAAAGATCTTGCCTTCGGATCTTAAGTAGAAGGTATACCCGACAGTTTCCTTAGGGTATCCTATGAATACACATTTTTCCGACTTGGGTTCGAGCTTTTCAGGTTGAAGTTTCTTGACATAAGCATCGCATCCCCAAACTTTTAGAAACGACAGCTTAGGTTTCTTCCCAAACCATAATTCATACGGTGTCGTCTCAACGGATTTAGACGGTGCCCTATTTAAAGTGAATGTAGCTGTCTCTAGAGCGTATCCCCAAAATGACAGTGGTAAATCGGTAAGAGACATCATAGACCGCACCATATCCAATAATGTGCGATTACGACGTTCGGACACACCGTTTATTTGAGGTGTTCCAGCGGCGTGAGTTGTGAAACGATTCCACATTTCTTTAAGTGTGAGCCAAATTCGTGACTTAAGTATTCTCCTCCACGATCGATCGTAGGAACTTTATCTTTCGGTCACGTTGATTCTCCACCTCATTCTGAAATTCCTTGAACTTTTCAAAGGTCTCGGACTTGTGTTTCATTAAGTAGACATACCCATATCTACTCAAGTCATCGGTGAGAGTGAGAACATAACGATATCCTCCATGAGCCTCAACGCTCATTGGACCGCACACATCGGTATGTATGATTTCCAACAAGTTGGTTGCTCGCTCCATTGTTCGGAGAACGGAGTCTTGGTCATTTTGCCTAAGAGGCATGGTTCGCATGTGTCAAGCGATTCATAATCAAGAGACTCTAAAAGTCCATCGGCATGGAGCTTCTTCATGCGCTTGACACCAATGTGACCAAGGCGGCGATGCCACAAGTATGTGGGACTATCGTTATCAACTTTACATCTTTTGGCATCCACACTATGAACATGTGTAATATTACGCTCGAGATTCATTAAGAATAAACCATTGACCATCGGAGCATGACCATAAAACATATCTCTCATATAAATCGAACAACCATTATTCTCGGACTTAAATGAGTAGCCATCTCGTATCAAGCGAGATCCGGATACAATGTTCATGCTCAAACTTGGCACTAAATAACAATTATTGAGGTTTAAAACTAATCCCAGAGGTAAATGTAGAGGCAGCGTGCGACGGCGATCACATCGACTCGGAACCATTCCCGACGCAAGATCGTCACCTCGCCCTTCGCCGATCTCCGTTTATTCCGCAGCTCCTGCTGTGAGTTACAAATATGAGCAACGGCACGGTATCAAATACCGGGAGTTACTACGAGTCTCGGTAAGGTACACATCAATTACATGTATATCAAATATACCTTTGGTGTTGCGGCCTTCTTATCCGCTAAGTATTTGGGGCAGTTCCGCTTCGGTGACCCTTCCCTTGCAATAAAAGCACTCGATCTCGTGCTTGGGTCCATTCTTTGACTTCTTCGACAGCAAAGCTTACGGGCGCGCAACATCCTTGCCGTCCTTCTTGAAGTTCTTCTTACCCTTGCCCTTCTTGAACTTAGTGGTCTTATTGACCATCAACACTTGATGTTCTTTCTTGATTTCAGCCTCTGCTGACTTCAAAGATCGAGAACACTTCAGAATGGTCTTTACCATCCCCCGCATGTTGTAGTTCATCACAAAGCTCTTGAAGCTTGGTGGAGCGATTGGAGGATTCTCAATGACCGCCTCATCGGGAGGTTAATGTTCAACTGGTCATACGGCGTGCAACCTGACATCTTGAGGATGTGCTCACTTGTGTAACTGTTTTCCTCCATCTTACAAGCTGTAGAACTTGTCGAGACATCATATCTCTCGACCGGGCATGAGCTTGGAAAACTAGTTTCAGCTCTTGAACATCTCATATGCTCCGTGATGCTCAAAACGCTTTTGGAGCCCGGTTCTAAGCTGTAGAGCATGCCGACCGAACGAGGGAGTAATCATCGAGCGAGTCTGCCAGACGTTCAAATCGTCTTTGCGCCGGGAGAACAGGTGGGTCACCTAACGGTGCTTCTAGGACATCTTGTTTCTTGGCAGCTATGAGGATGATCCTCGTGTTCGGACCCAATCCGTATAGTTCTGCCATCATCTTTCAGCTTGGTTTTTCTAGGAGCAGCGTTGAAGTTCATGTTGACATTAGCGTTGGCCATTGATCTACAAGACATATTTGCAAAGGTTTTAGACTAAGTTCATGATAATAAAGTTCTAATCAAAATTATGAACTCCCACTTAGATTAGACATCCCTCTAGTCATCTAAGTGTTACACGATCCGAGTCGACTAGCCCGTGTCCGATCATCACGTGAGACGGACTAGTCATCATCGGTGAACATCTTCATGTTGATCGTATCTTCCATACGACTCATGTTCGACCTTCGGTCTCCGTGTTCCGAGGCCATGTGCGCACATGCTAGGCTCGTCAAGTTAACCCTAAGTGTTTTCGCTGTGTAAAACTGTCTTACACCCGTTGTATGTGAGCGTAAGGATCCATCACACCCGATCATCACGTGGTGCTTAGAAGCGATTTAACTGTAGCAACGGTGCACGTTAGGGAGAACACTTCTTGAAATTTTATAAGGGATCATCTTATTTACTACCGTCGTCCTAAGTAAACAAGATGCATAAACATAATAAACATCACATGCAATTATATAGTTGTGACATGATATGGCCAATATCATCAAGCTCCATTGATCTCCATCTTGGGGCTCCATGATCATCTTGTCACCGGCTTGACACCATGATCTCCATCATCATGATCTCCATCATCGTGTCTTCATGAAGTTGTCACGCTAACGACTACTTCTACTTCTATGACTAACGCGTTTAGTAATGAAGTAAAGTAGTTTACATGGCGTTCTTCAATGACACGCAGGTCATACAAAAAATAAAGACAACTCCTATGGCTCCTGCCGTTGTCATACTCATCGACATGCAAGTCGTGAATCCTATTACAAGAACATGATCTCATACATCACAATTCAACATTCATCACAACTTCGGCCATATCACATCACATGATCAATCGCTGCAAAAACAAGTTAGACGTCCTCTAGTTGTTGTTGCATCTTTACGTGGCTGCGATTGGGTTCTAGCAAAACGTTTTCTTACCTACGGATCACCACAACGTGATTTTGTCAACTTCTATTTACCCTTCATAAGGGCCCTGTTCATCGAATCCGCTCCAACTAAAGTGGGAGAGACAGACACCGCCAGCCACCTTATGCAACTAGTGCATGTCATCGGTGGAACCGGTCTCACGTAAGCGCACGTGTAAGGTTGGTCCGGCCGCTTCATCCCACAATACCGTTGAGCAAGAAAAGACTAGTAGGGCAAGTAAGATGACAAGATCAACGCCCACAACAAATTTGTGTTCTACTCGTGCATTAGAGAACTACGCATAGACCTAGCTCATGATGCCTTTGTTGGGGAGCGTTGCGAGAAAATTAAAATTTTTCCTACGGTTTCACCAAGATCCATCTATGAGTTCATCTAAGCAACGAGTAGCGGAGAGAGTTTGCATCTACATACCACTTGTAGATCGCGTGCGGAAGCTTGCAAGGTGATGATGGAGTCGTACTCGAACGTGATTCAGATCACCGATGCCAAGTGCTGAGCGGACAGCACCTCCGCGTTCAACACACGACGGGACGGCGGCGTCTCCTCCTTCTTGATCCAGCAAGGGGAAGGAGAGGTTGAGGAAGACAGACCACCGGCAAAGACGACGGCGTGGTGATGGTGGTGAAGCGATACTCGGCAGGCTTCACGAGCTCTACGGAGGAGGAGATGTGTTGGGAGGGAGGGCTGCGCCTTGGGAGTTGTGTACAGCAGCCCCTCCCCCTTTATATAGGCCCCCAGTGGCGGCCCCCGAGATCCAATCTCCGTGGGCGGCGACAAGGGGTGGAGTGCCCCAAGCCGGTGGGCGCCCCACCCCTAGGGTTTCAACCCTAGGCGCAGGGGGTGGGCCTAGGGGGGCGCACCAGCCCCCTGTGGGCTGGTTCCCTTCCCCCTATGGCCCATGGGGCCCTCCGGGATGGGTGGCCCCACCCGGTGGACCCCCGGGACCCTTCCGGTGGTCCGTGCTTTACCGAAACCCCAAACTTTCCGATGGCAAACACCACTTCCTATATATTATTCTTTACCTCCGGACCCTTAGGAACTCCTCGTGACGTCAGGGATCTCATCCGGACTCGAACAACATTTGGTATTCACATACTAGTCTTCCTACTAACCCTAGCGCCACCGAACCTTAGTGTGTAGACCCTACGGGTTCGGAGACACGCAGACATGACCGAGACGACTCTCGGGCAATAACCAACAGCGGGATCTGGATACCCATGTTGGCTCTACATGCTCCTCGATGATTTCATCGGTTGAACCACGATGTCGAGGATTCTATCAAACCACGTATGCAATTCCTTTGTCAATCGGTGCGTTACTTGCCCGAGACTCGATCGTCGGTATCCCAATACCTCGTTCGGTCTCGTTACCGCAAGTCACTTTACTCGCATCCGTAATGCATGATCCGTGACCAACACCTTGGTCACATTGAGCTCATTATGATGATGCATTACCGAGTGGGCCCAGAGATACCTCTCCGTCATACGGAGTGACAAATCCGATCTCGATCCATGTCAACCAACAGATACTTTCGGAGATACCGTAATGCACCTTTATAGTCACCCGATTCACGTTGTGACGTTTGATACACCCAAGGCACTCCTACGGTAACCGGAGTTACACGATCTCATGGTCGAAGGAATAGATACTTGACATTGGCAAAGCTTCTAGCAAGCGAACTATACGATCTTTTATGCTATGCTTATGATTGGGTCTTGTCCATCACATCATTCTCCTAATGATGTGATCCGTTATCAACGACATCCAATGTCCATAGTCGAAACCATGACCATCTATTGATCACAACGGCTAGTCAACTAGAGGCTCACTAGGGACATATTGGGGTCTAAGTGTTCACACGTGTATTACGATTTCCGAATAACACAGTTATAGCATGAACAAAAGACAATTATCATGAACATTGAAATATAATAATACTTTTATTATTGCCTCTAGGGCATATTTCCAACAATAGCAACATACTAAACGATCGTGTGCTAAGCTAACGGAATGGGTCATGTCAATCAGATCATTCATTTAATGATGTGACCTTGTTAATCAAATAACAACTCTTTGTTCATGGTTAGGAAACATAACCATCTTTGATTAACAAGCTAGTCAAGTAGAGGCATACTAGTGACACTCTGTTTGTCTATATATTCACACATGTATTATGTTTCCGGTTAATACAATTCTAGCATGAATAATAAACATTTATCATGATATGAGGAAATAAATAATAACTTTATTATTGCCTCTAGGGCATATTTCCTTCATTCACTGCCCTATCCAAGATTTTTGTTGCATTATCTCTTCTCCATCTTACTATCAGTTCTACACCTAAAGATAAGTTAGGCAACTGCAAGCTTGCTTTCGCAACATTGGATTAGACACGTATGTTTAGTGCTGATTAATTACCTGATGATTGAGCAGCTGATGGTTGGGGCTTTGCTTTCTTTTTCTTGTGCGATAGTGGGTTTGGGCCCTGCAGAAGGACTGCCAAAATGTTAATGCGCCCACTAGATTATAACAAGCAAATATAGTCGTGCTCGTTCATATGACGAATATCTGAAAAAACAGTAGATGAAGATACAACCTTTTCTCTATTCGTCAAGCAATTTCAGCTAGTGGTCCGCAAGCAATTTCAGAACACCATGCATTTTTCAGCTAGTGAAACATGTGACGAAGAACTGAACTCAAAAAACAAGATTTTTGGAGATGGAAGAAGGCGTCGGATGTTAGGTGAACTTGCTACCCCTACTCCTGCGGACTGACGGCTCTGGTGAAGTGGAGCTGATGGAGGCGGGGTTCACGAGCAGCAGCTGGGCGCACCGGGATTTGGCCGCTATAGGGGATCCTCTACCCCTATTCCTGTGGACTGACGGCTTCGGTAAAGTGGAGCTGATGGAGGCGGGGTTCACGAGCAGTGGCTGGGCGCGCTAGCAGTTGGCTCTGTAAAGATGAAGTGCAAATCACATTAACAGGAAATAAAATAGATGATAGTTTGTGTTTTCAGGAAATAAAATAGATGATAGTTAATTACGATCATATCGCAACATTTCTTCCCACAATAGAAATTTTATCTCCTGAATCTTAACAGAGTATAGCCCCAAACCTGTCAGAGCTTATGCAAACAGTACAGCAGTACAACCACAAAGTATACAAATTATAAGGTGGACTTGTCGAGTTGGCTTCTCTGAACTTGTTTTTTTTGTCTGAACTATTCTGAGTTTTTTGTCAATATATAGTGGTCAGCATATTACATGTTTAGCAACAGCAAATTACAACACAAGATGAACTGAAAAAAGCATAAAAACCTACAAGGTGAACCTGAAAAAGCCTATGAGGTTAACTGTAAAAGGCCTACAAGGTGAACTGAAGGGTGCATTGATCTGGTGCGACATTGGGGGTTCGGAGGTGAATGGCCTATGGTTGCGTCGTTGAACGGCCGACGGTGGCGGAGGTGAACGGCTTGGGCGTGCGACCCCTAAATTAAATGAAGTTCTAACAATTATGAAGTAAAGAAAGCCATCCTCTTTTGGAGAAATTCTTGCACAGAGTATGCATTAAAGGCTCAGAGTTTTTCCCTTGATTCAACATCCATTCAACAGCTGCTTCTTGATGAGTAAAAGGCTTAAGCTTCATGCAAGGCATAATTACCCTGGGAGGTAATTATGTGTCTACATTCACAGCAGTACTGTAAAATAAACTATAGACTGTATGCATTTTGCCTAGCTAGAGTACAGTGCTAACGATTGGCAACTCTTCTGAAATGCAGATGATTATTACTTCACCTGGTACCCAGTTGTGGAGAAGAGACTAGCATAGGCCGGCGACAGACTAGCGCTGATACTCAACTGGGTATCTGACAAGAAGAAAGCAGATGATATGCCATTATACGTACAGTAAAATATGGTGTGCATGAGTTCCACGCAAACCTGCGGCTTCTTGCATTTCCATTTTTATAGGTCAAATGTAGTGGGCATGAGTAGTAGCAAGTCCCTCAGCTTGGTCCCCTGGTAAGGGACGATGCCACTGGCGACGCACCACGGATGCCACTGGCGGGGAACAGGAGCTGGATCCACAGGGAAGAAGGTGGCAGGAGCGCCTTGTCTACCCAATCTCTCATGGGAGGCAGTGCTCGACGTCGAGGTGCAGGGCGACCAAGACGATAAAATAATATAAGAATTGGCTTGAACTTAAACCAAAATGATAATTGAACTGAACTAAAATTAGATACTAGACTGAATTAAAATAAGAAACATATAGCAAAATTAAATTCTATAAACACAAGCATTTTCAGCAATCAAATGTTCCTCTTGAATATGTAGAGGGACACACATTGTTTTTAGGTGATATATCTAAACTTACATAATTTTGAAACATGTACTGATGATTTCTTTTGCGCACGCACCCAACTATTTTGTATTTTTTCATGAACTGGAAAATAATACAAACCAAACTAATAATGAGTTTAGTACAGAAAACAAGTCTCTTCTCTAGGCATTAAGACAGATAACCGTGGAACAACAACACAAGACATCAATGGTGCTTGAGGAGCAGGGGAAGAGGGACAGTACAAACAAGTGCAGCTCAATGATACCATATGCTACAGAACAAAATTTCCACTTGGGACTGAAGAAAGAAATAAAAGCAAGATGAGCTGAAAATCATAATAGAATGACCATAGCTACAATATGAATTGAATATACACAAGAGGAGCACAAATGCCAAGCAAGGAGTTTCTGTGTTAGGTTTGAGCTGATGGCCTACCTGTAAGTAAACCAAGGATCTCATAATGCTACCCTGGAAGATCAAAGCCAGTAAGTTACCAAGGATGAGGATTCGTTTTGGTGCTGTTATGGTACTGTTATGCAAACATTTCTTTATTTCAGAACTGGCAATAGAATTATGATTGTCTATTTGAGAATCGGATTCAAAACTGGCAATCTATATATCTGGAAAGAAAGGCAACACAGCAAGAATGCTTGATTATGTAAAAAATTTGCAACGGAAGCTACTATTGGAACTCATGTACCCTGTACAAGTTCGCTTCTGAAAATAAAATTAACAGTACAAGAAATAAATAATGAGAGTGCAACTCTTGAAAATGTTGTGCTAATTCAATGCTAGGGTAGCAAAGAAATAAAACATTACACAGAATCGACGACTAATGTTAATACAAAATGGTTATTTTTTGCACATTTTTTCTGGGTTAAGTTCCTATGGTCAGTAGCTATCAAGGATTCAAGTGAACTCTCAGTAAAAGTAATTTTGTACTCCTCATGTAGAAATACCTGGACTTACTGTCACATGTGTTCTTTGTCATCTAGAACACAACAACGTTTCTCTAAGCTACTCTCTCTGTGCTACTGAATGTCAATACAACATTTTGTTTTTTGAGTAACACATTCATCAAAATATTTACTGCCTACGAGATGAGAGATGATATGAGAGAGCAATATTACTGCCTACAAGAGAGAGGTTCTTCCTTATTCCCTCAGGTCTGAATCAAGAGCAGACCTAGTAAAATACAAAATAAAATGGCAGTTCGAACACGGGGCACGAAAATCTTCACCGTCGGGAGATGGAGAGGAAAGATTTCGAGCAGGGCGTACCTCACGATTACTGGGAAGGAGGCGCTGGGACATTGAACGGCCTCCGACGGCAGTGTTGGACCGCTGGACGCAGCCGTGTCGGACCACCCACTGGGACAATGCGGAAAGGTGGCGGGGAGCGTCGTTGAGGGTACCAGAAGGAGGCGGAGGGGCGACACCCGAACTAATACAGGAACATCTGAAAAGAATGAATTATTTTAGTCCTCGCACACCAAAGAGAAATCCAAAAAAAGTTGAACCTTCCGAAGCATAGCAACCTACTGTGTGATTGTCAAGAAAAAGTTGAACCTTCAGAAGCATAACTATGCTAGCTTATGCATCCCGAATTTCCAACGTCCAGCTTCGGTTATAGTAGAACCAATGTCAAGTAACAACCAAGGTTATTTCAGCCCTTCAGATTCTTGGCATGTAATTCCCTATAGAATTGTCAGCTCCATAAACTTGCCTTCTACATATAAATCAACATCAATAGCTGAACTTCACGGCATGACATTTTCGAACTTAGCCGAAGAATAATTTTCTCAAAAATCATGTTTGAACTAAATAACTGTCGAGTGCGAGGCGATGTAAAATCTTTCGTCTTTGAAGCGATCTGTGAAGCCCCTGCATATTGAACTACTATATAATATAAAAACCTAATTGCTTTTTCTATAACACACATGAAACTGTATTTGTGTTTACTTTATGAACTGATGATAACTTACATCATGAACTCCTACAAATAGTCTTTTTTATACAAAGCATATGATTTGTGAGCTGCATAGGCATGATAAATCATGCAAGGATATCCATTCTACACTTTTTGAACACTTGAGATAGCAATACACGAACTTACCGAGAGAGATCGCACTGAACTGACGGGGGCTGGATCTCTGAAGGGGATCTTGGCAAGAGGTGGATGGAGGCTGGAGGAGGTGGTCTTCGCAGCTGCAGCCGGACCGAAGCCGACGCCGAGCTGAAGGGAGACTAGCGGTCGACACGGGGGGAGTGAGCCGTATGGCGGCGGGGAAAGGAGGCGGCCGACGCGTGGGAGGAGGCAAGCACGACGGTGGGAGGGGGGGAGGGTCGGGCAAGGCTGGTGGGAGAGGGTCAGGCGGTGGTGGCCTTGGGGCAAGGGGCGCGGGTATGCTGGTGGGAGGGGGGGGCGGCGGTGGCGCTGGTGGGAGGGGCCAGGGCAGCGGTGGCGCTAGTGCTTGGGGTTAGGACAACGGTGGCGTGTTTTGGGCCACGTCGACTTCAGTGCAATCACCTCCTTATAGGGGCGGGGGTAATAGAATATTATTCTGTTATGGGTAACAAAATATTATTCTGTTATGGGTAACAGAATAGTCCAGCCCTATATATATATATATATGTATATGTATATATATATATATATATAAGAACAGTGTATTTTACTTATAACTTTTTCGACGAAGGGTCAGACTTGACCCTTCGGCATTTTGAGCCGTTTTGCTACCCTGTGTTCCATGTTTCGAGGCTACGCCTCATTGGCACGTCCTGTCGAAACAGATATCGTGCCCACTTAATGCGGGATTGCACATCAATGATATTTGGGTAATACAACTGTTTGCAGCGCATACCCACATTGGGAATAGGCGAGGTTTTAAGGTTAGTAAGGCGGGCGCTTGGTATTCACGGCCTATATAAGGGGATAAAAATCCATCCTTTCTACCCCACGCCTTCTTCCTTCCTCGGCCTTCCCATCTTCGAGCTCCAGTGTCCAAGCTTCATTCTTCCCCACCGCCATCAACCTCTCCAGCCATGTCCGGATCCGGCTCTCAAGGCAAGTGGGTGGCCTCCTCCGCGACGGAGAAGGACATCAAGGAGCTCCGGGCGGCAGGGTACCTGAGTTCGGATGTTGCGCACAGGATCCTTGCCAAGAAGCAGGTCATCCCCACTCCGGAGCCCGGCGAAAGGGTGGTATTTATTCCCCACTTCCTCCGCGGACTAGGGTTTCCACTTCACCCTTTTGTCCACGGCCTCATGTTCTATTACAGGCTAGATTTCCATGATCTAGCCCCAATATCCTCCCTCCACATCTTGGCATTTACCATCGTGTGCGAAGCGCTCCTCCGCATTCCCCCCCCCCCACCTCGGCTTATGGCTCAAAGTCTTCAATGTGAAGCCGAAGGAGGTTGGCGGGCAGCACACAGACTGCGGAGGTGCTATGGTGAGAAAACTCCCCAACGTCACCTGGCCCAAAGGGGCTTTTGTGGAAACTGTCAAGATATGGCAGCAGGAGTGGTTCTACATCACCGAACCCCGCGGCGCCAACTGGGCGGCCACCCCTGAGTTTAAATCCCGACCCCCGATGCGGCTCACGTTGTGGATCAACAAGGGTCTGGACAGGGGGTCGACCGACAAGGTGTTGATGCTCCAAAAGTGCATCAAAACAATCATAGAGAAGAACACCAACCTCACTGACGTGATCTAGGTGATGCTATTCCGCTGGAGCCTTCCCTGCCAGCGATGGCCTCTCCATATGTGGGAGTTCAATCCGGAAGGGCCACGGACCCTGCAGCGACTCTTCAGCATGACACACGAAGAGATCTAGAAGATGCTTTTCAAGGCTTGGAAGTCGTGGTCGGAGATGACCGACGACAACGGCCTTGACTGCGCTCACTCGGCCACCCCGGTAAGTTTTTTAGTTTCCGAACATATCTTCGTTCGGAAAATCAAAGGGCTATGCTGAGACTTCTATCCTTAATCAGGGCTGGACGAAGAAAGCGGAGTGGATCAAGTGTCCAACTCCGCTACCAAAAACCTAGCTGATCCTTTGCTGACGAGGATGCTGGTCCCGGTGACGTACCAGGCGCCGGAGAAGAGGGCCAAGAAGAATGGCAAGGAGACCAAAGGTGGCCCCCGCCGTAAAGGTACTCTGGACACTGAGTCCGAAGATACCTAAGCTCTTTCCTCCCACGAGGTAGATGAAGACGAAAAGGAGGAGGGAGATAGCGATTCTCCCCTTAAGGGGAGGAAGAAGAAAAGGGCTGCCTCCATAGACCCATAGGTGAAGGCGTCCAAGAGGGGAAAGATATCCCTCTCAGACGACTCCGATTCGGATGCCGAATCCATCCGCGAGTAGCGCCCCAGGTCGAAGCCCCTGGCCGATTCGTAAGTATCCAAGGATGCCTTACATATATCGGCATTTATGATTGTAGTTTTTAAATACATTATATTGTGTGCTCCAGTCCGGCCCACTATCTCCCCCAACTATCAACATCTCCGGGGAACTCGCTCGAGCCGGGGATGGAGGAGAGCAAGACGCCTCCGCGGGCCTCTCCTCCAAACGCTATGGACGACACCGAAGTTTTGTCCCGAAGAGCCTCTCCAGGTCATGGAGAGGGGCGGGAGGCCGCCAAGACGACGACAGAGGGTAATGCCTTGGCTGCCGAGAACATGGGGGAACCAACCCCCATGGAGACTGATGACGGGGGCCATGACCAGTCCGGCCCCCAGCTGAGCGCTATTCCAGAGACCCACACGGCTCTGGAATCAGGCGAGCAACCCCCTTTGAAGGAGGGGGGAGCATCAACTCCACCGATGAACTCCATCAATCCGGAGGCGCCGGACAGTTTGGTGGAAGCACTTCGTCGTGCTTTCGTCATGGAGGAGCACCGTACCCTGATGGTACGGTGATTGAGACGGTTCAGTACGCCAAGAGCGGGCTGAACGAAGCCTTCACCAGCCAATTAACAGGCTTTGAGGTATGCGATGTAGTTTTCTATCCAATTTTAGTAAAGGAATATACCTGTATATAGATAGTAGCCCCTGAGGCGTTGTCCGACTTTGGAGAAGCTGGACAGAGGATCACATAGTGTTCGGAAGAGGTGACATATTACTCTACTGTGCAACAGGCTTCCTTGCTGGCGACGAGCTCCTAGGCTGCCGAAGTTTCCAAACTCAATCGGAAGCTGCGGCTGGCCGATGAAGAAATTGACCGCATCAACAAGCTGTTTAATGAAATCCAAGGTATGTGAAAGTACTTCATATCTAAAAGTGATGTTTGTATGTAGTCGTGCAAACTGACTAAAAATGTTATAAAATACTCATAGTTGGCGCAACTGAGGTCGAGTCCCTCAAGCGCGCTCTCGCCGAAGCCAAGAAGGAGGCAGAGGTGAGTAAGGCGGCCGCAGACAAAGCGACCAAGGATTTAGAGGATGAGCAAACCACCCGCCGACGACATGAGGCGCGGGTGGAGGAGGTCGAACAGGAGCTCAAGGATGCCATCGCTAGGTGTGAGTCCTTGGAGTAGAAGAGTTCAGAGCAGGCCTCCGAGCTCACCAATGCTCTAGAGAGCTTGAAGGAAGCTCAGGTTGATACCGAGGGCGCTCGCCAGGAGATTCAAGAGGCGAGACAGATTGCAGCTAGTAAGGCCTTTATCATGTAGAGTAGGTATACTAGTAAGAGATATATTTTACTGACCCGAGTTTGAAGTTCTCCAGGTGCCTTTGCGGATCTCCCGAGGAGTATTGTGGATGCCGCCGCATTCTTTCGAGCCAAAGAGGGGAGCTCCACGGAGAAGTTATTCTGGTTGCAGTACCTTCCGCCAGAGCTTCCAGTGCCCCTGGGTGACCAGCTGAAGCAGCTGTCTCAGCTGCACAGGGTGGCCGGACTAGCCATGAAGAACATAATAGTTCGTCTATCTCCGGGCGAGACCGTACCTAGCAGCCACATCGGACTCGTGAAGAGGCTGGTGGAGGCGCTTCCTCGGATCGATGCCCTTAAGCGGTCCTCCTACATAGAAGGTGCTCGGATGGCCTTCGCCCGTTGAGGGAGTCCTAGATTAAGGGGTCCTCGGACGACCGGACTATATACGTGGGCCAGACTGTTGGGCTATGAAGATATAAGACATAAGACTTCTTCCCGTGTCCGGATGGGACTCTCCATTGCGTGGGAGGCAAGCTTGGCTATTAGGATATGTAGATTCCTTTCTCTGTAACCGACTTTGTACAACCCTAGCCCCCTCCGGTGTCTATATAAACCAGAGGGTTTAGTCCATACAACATAATCATAATCCCATAGGCTAGACTTCTAGGGTTTAGTCATTACGATGTCGTGGTAGATCAACTCTTGTAACACTCATATTCATCAAGATAAATCAAGTAGGAAGTAGGGTATTACCTCCAAAGAGAGGTCCCGAACCTGGGTAAACATCGTGTCCCCCGTCTCCTGTTACCATCGACCTTAGACGCACAGTTTGGGACGCCCTACCCAAGATCCGCCGGTTTTGACACCAACATTGGTGCTTTCATTGAGAGTTCCGCTGCATCGTCACCAAAAGGTTTGATGTACCCATCAATCATCTACAACAATGCAGTCTAGGGGGAGATTTTCCTCCCCGGAAAGATCTTCATATTCGGCGGCTTCGCACCGCGGGCCAACTCGCTTGGCCATCTGGAGCAGATCGACAGCTACACCCCTGGCCATCGGGTCAGATTTGGAAGCCTGAATTACGTGGCCGATATCCGCGGAGACTTGATCTTCGAAGGATTCGAGCCCATGGCGGCCGCTCCCTGTCACCACGATGAACATAACCTAAATCTGTCATCAGACCGTGCTCAGGAGATAACACCTACAATCTCTCTGGCCCTAGATCCGGAGCAGATCGCGCCATCTGAGGACGGGATGCTCAACCTCGCTATGGAAGCCATAGACTCGGCGATGATAGAGCGGCACACAGATCCAACCTCGAGTGGCCCCTGTGTCATCGGAACCTCGGATTCGTCTCCAGCCATAGGTCCCGAACCACATGCGTTCGTGCCCATTGAACCCGATCGGGCGCCGATCGTTGAGTTCAGCTCCGAGGACATCTTCCGACACTCGCCTTTTGGCGATGTGCTGAGCTCATTAAGAACCCTCTCCTTATCAGGAGAATCTCAGTCGAACTATGTCCGGCTTGAATGGGAATCTGATGACGGAGAGTTTCGCTTCCCGCCCACCGCCCACTTCATTGCTACTGTCAAAGACTTAACCAACACGCTCGATTACGGCTCTGAGGACATCGACGGTATGGACGACGATGCCGGAGAGGAGCAGGCACAAAAACCACCACCCATAGGGCGGTGGACGACTACATCCTCAGACGATATATACATGGTGGACACACCTAAAAAGAAGGAGGCCGACGGCAATAATGGTATGCCTATCGATGAACCTCCCAAGCGTCGGCGTCAGAAGCGCCAACCTCGATCCGACAAAAGGAAAAACATCAACATTGTCACGGACGACGATGAGAATCCAAACCAAACTGAGGACCCCGCAGACCCAGCATTGGAGCGGGACGCGCGAGAGGACGGCGAACACAGTCCGGCGATGTTGTCTGACCGCAGGCGATGCCAAACACAGCAATTACAAACCTGCCTCTGAAGAGGAGATCAGTATGGGCGACGACTGATTCATCGTCCCAAAAGAACCCTTAGAACAAGAACGCCTCCATCAAAGGCTTATCGCCATCGCAAGGAGCCTAAAGAAGCAGAAGCAGCGGCTTAAAGCTGCTCAGGATACACTCAATAACAGATGGAACGAAGTGCTAGAAGCTAAGGAAAAATATGGCTGCAATCGCCAAACAAGGGGCTATCCTAAGCGTAAACTGATGCCCGAATTTCACGACGAGGCTATTGTGCCTATACCACCGAAAAACAATACGGCTGACAAGCCGGACCGACCACCTCGTGGTCAAGACAGAGCGGCTAACACTGCCGTACACAAGCCTGCATCCCTCCCCATAAAGGAAGGGAGGTTGCAGCTCAGGACCAGAAACACGATCTATGTAAGGACCTGGACAAAAAGGCCGGTAGGGCCTGATCCATCTATGGATCTCGGGACCGTACCCCACACAAGATTGTGGCTATCAAACCAAATATGCCAGTCATATACCAGTTCGGAGTCAATACCGAGCATCACAACCATCGAACCCACGCGACGACACAGTCAAATACAGGGGTGCCGCTCATCCTTGTGCTTCACCGATGAGGTGCTGGATCACGAATTTCCAGAAGGGTTTAAACCTGTAAACATCGAGGCATATGATGGAACGACGGATCTGGCGGTTTGGGTAGAAGACTTTATTCTTCACATCCACATGGCTAGCGGGGATGATCTCCACACCATCAAATACTTATCCCTCAAGCTGACAGGACCAGCTCGGCACTAGCTGAAAAGCCTCCTAGAAAATTCCATTGGAAGTTGGGAGGAACTTGAAGATGCTTTTTGGGCCAATTTTCAAGGCACTTATGTCCGGCCCCCGGACACTGACAACCTCAGTCACATAATCCAACAACCCGAGGAATCATCCCGTAAGCTTTGGAACCGGTTCTCACTATGAAGAACCAAATCATTGATTGCCCGGACGCCGAGGCCTTAGCAGCCTTCAAGCACAGTGTCCGGGACGAATGGCTAGTGAGGGAGTCCTGGACTAGTAGATGTCCGGACAGCCGGACTATCATCGTCAGCCGGACTCCAAGACTATGAAGATACAAGATTGAAGACTCCGTCCCGTGTCCGGATGGGACTTTCCTTGGCGTGGAAGGCAAGCTTGGCGATGCGGATATGTAGATCTCCTACCATTGTAACTGACTCTGTGTAACCCTAGCCCTCCCCGGTGTCTATATAAACCGGTGGGTTTTAGTTCGTAGCACAACACAACCATTACAACAATCATACCATAGGCTAGCTTCTAGGGTTTAGCCTCCTTGATCTCGTGGTAGATCCACTCTTGTACTACCCATATCATCAATATCAATCAAGCAGGAGTAGGGTTTTACCTCCATCGAGAGGGCCCGAACCTGGGTAAAAACATCATGTCCCTTGTCTCCTGTTACCATCCGCCTAGACGCACGATCAGGACCCCTACCCGAGATCCGCGGTTTGACACGACATTGGTGCTTTCATTGAGAGTTCCTCCGTGTCGTCACCAATAGGCTTGATGGCTTCTTCAATCAACAACAACGCGTCCTGGGTGAGATTTTCTCCCGGACAGATCTTCGTATTCGGTGGCTTCGCACTGCGGGCTAATTCACTTGGCCATCTGGAGCAGATCGAAAGCTACGCCCCTGGCCATCAGGTCAGATTTGGAAGCCTAAACTTCACGGCGGATATCCGCGGAGACTTGATCTTTGACGGATCCAAGCCGCAGCCGAGTGTGCCGCACTGTCACGATGGGCATGATCTAGCTCTGCCGCCGGGCAGTACTTTGGAGGCCGCACACGAATCCGCTCCGACCCATAGTCCGAAGCCGATCGCGCAGATCGAGGACGGGTGGCTGGACACCGCCTCGGGAGCTGCAACTTCCACGGCGATGGAGCCGAACACTGACCTCGTCCCTTGAGGGAGTCCTGGACTAGGGGGTGTCCGGACAGCTGGACTGTCATCGTCCGCCGGACTCCAAGACTACGAAGATACAAGATTGAAGACTCTGTCCCGTGTACGGATGGGACTTTCCTTGGCATGGAAGGCAAGCTTGGCGATACGGATATGTAGATCTCCTACCATTGTAACCGACTCTGTGTAACCCTAGCCGTCTCCGGTGTCTATATAAACCGGAGGGCTTTAGTCCGTGGGACACAACATACATTACAACAATCATACCATAGGCTAGCTTTAGGGTTTAGCCTCCTTGATCTCGTGGTAGATCCACTCTTGTACTACCCATATCATCAATATCAATCAAGCAGGACGTAGGGTTTTACCTCCATCGAGAGGGCCCGAACCTGGGTAAAACATCGTGTCCCTCGTCTCCTATTACCATCCGCCTAGACGCACAGTTCGGGACCCCCTACCCGAGATCCGCCGATTTTGACACCGACATTGGTGCTTTCATTGAGAGTTCCTCTGTGTCGTCACAGATAGGCTTGATGGCATCTTCAACCAACAACGCTGTCCAGGGTGAGACTTTTCTCCCCGGACAGATCTTCGTATTCGGCGGCTTCGCACTGCGGGCTAATTCACTTGGCCATCTGGAGCAGATCGAAAGCTACGCCCCTGGCCATCAGGTCAGGTTTGGAAGCCTAAACTTCACAGCCGACGCCCACGGGGACTTGATCTTCGATGGGCTCGAGCCAAAGCCGAGCGCGCCGCACTGTTGCGATGGGCATGATCTAGCTCTGCCGCCGAACAGTGCCTTGGTGGCCGCACACGAATCCGCTTCGGCCCTTAGTCCGGAGCCGATCGCCCAGATCGAGGATCGGTGGATGGACGCCACCTCGGGGGCTTCAACTTCCACGGCGATGGAGCCGAACACTAATCTTGTCCCTCGCGAAACTCGTGATTCCGAGGTGCCGGACCCCTTGCCGGACTCCGGACCTCCCACGCCCCTACCAATCGAATCGGATTGGGCGCCGGTTATGGAATTCACCGCCGCGGACATCTTCCAACACTCGCCCTTCGGCGACATCCTAAATTCGCTAAAGCATCTCTTGCTATCAGGAGAGTCCTGGCCGGACTATGGCCAGGATGGTTGGGATACGGACGACGAAGAAATTCAGAGCCCACCCACCACCCACTTTGTAGCCACTGTCGATGATCTTACCGACATGCCAGAATACGACTCCGAAGACATCGACGGCATGGACGACGATGCCGGAGACGAACAAGAACCAGCGCCTGTAAAGCGCGTAAGGACCACCTTGTCATACGACGTATACATGGTGGATACCCCAAAAGGAAGCGACAACGAGGATCAACGGGGCGCGGCAGAAGATAATCCTGCCGACAAACAACGAAAACGGCGACGCAGACGCCGCCATAAGTCCCGCCTCAACAACAACAGTGCTCTTAATGACCCAGCAATATAGCAGGGCAAACCATTGGACGACGACAAGCAACCGTCCGAACAAGATGAGTCAGACAATCAGTCCGGGACTGGCGGAAAAAATAGTCCGGACGATCTCACACCAGACACGCCGCCGGAGAGTAAAAACCTTCGGAAAAGACTCGTCAACACCGCAAGAAGATTGAAGAAGGAAAAACGGAAGCTCAAAACAGCGGAAGACACACTCAGAATGAGGTGGAGCAAAGTGCTCAAAACCGCGGATAAATACGGCAATAGCCACCAATCAAAGAGCTACCCGAAGCGCAAGCTGCTGCCAGAATTTGACGAGGAGGCCATAGAGCCCTCACAGTCAAAAAATAAAGAGGCTGCCTGGTTGGATAGACGGCCAGATGATAGGCCAAATTCTGAAAGCGGCGCCGCACATAAACCGACTAATGAACCTGGAAAGATAGATGGCCCAGCAAGGTCCATTTACGGGCCAAAGAAGAAGGCCCCAGGAAGCAATGCAACACGTCAAGTGTCCGAAGATAGTGGCACACCCAAATATGGGCGCCGACACCCACTATGTTTCACTAATGAGGTGCTGGACCATGAATTCTCAAAGCAGGATTTAAACCCATAAACATAGAGGCCTCACGATGGAACAACAGACTCGAGTGCGGATAGAAGATTATATACTACACATACACATGGCCAGAGGAGATGATCTCCACGCCATAAAATACCTACCCCTCAAGCTCAAAGGGCCAGCCCGTCATTGGCTTAAAAACCTCCCAGAAAACACTGTTGGAAGTTGGGAAGAGCTCGAGGACGCATTTAGAGCAAATTTTCAAGGGACTTATGTCCGCCCTCCGGATGAAGATGATCTAAGTCATATAACTCAACAGCCCGGAGAGTCAGCGCGCAAATTCTGGAACAGGTTCCTCACCAAAAAGAACCAAATAGTCGACTGTCCGGACGCCGAAGCCTTAGCAGCTTTTAAACACAACGTCCGAGACGAGTGGCTCGCCAGACACCTCGGCCAAGAGAAACCGAGGACAATGTCCACGCTAACAAGCCTCATGACCCGCTTCTGTGCGGGAGAGGATAGCTGGCTAGCAAGATGCAGCACCAGCGACCCAAGTACATCCGAGACAAGAGATGGAAACGGAAGATCACGGCGCAGAAAAGAGCAGCGCCGGAATAAAGAGAAAAACCCAAAGAGCACAGCAGTCAACGCCGGATTCAAAAGCTCACGGCCAAACAACAAAACACCGCCTCTTAAGGATGACAGCGACGAGCTATCCAACTTAAACAAGATTTTGGGTCGGATATGTCAAATCCACAGTACCCCCGGAAGGCCTGCAAACCACACCCATCGAGATTGTTGGGTTTTCAAACAGTCCGGCCGACTAAATGCCGAACACAAGGGGCTCGACGCGTCAAGCGAAGACGATAAACCCCACCAACAGAGCACCGGAAAACAAAAGACTTTCCCACAAGAGGTCAAAGCAGTAAATTCACTTCATGTGATAATACGGAAAAACAGTGCGACATCCATTAAAATGGGTCTCGCACGGTCCAACCCAGCGGAACATAGAGATTGGACATCAAAACCAATCACTTTCGACCACCTGGATTATTCCAGAAGCGTTCGAAATGCAGGATGGACTGCCCTGATATTGGATCCTATAATCGACGGACTAAAATTTACACAAGTCCTGATGGATGGAGGCAGTGACTTAAACCTGCCGTATCCAAACACAATCCGCAAGTTGGGGATAGACCTTACTAAAATTCAACACAGCCGCACTTCCTTTAAAGGAGTGATGCCAGGCCCTTACGCCAAGTGCACAGGCTCCCTATTACTAGAAGTTGTGTTCGGATCACCGAACAACTTTCGACGCGAAAAACTAATCTTTCATATCGTCCCATTTAAAAGTGGATATCAAGCACTCTTGGGACGAGAGGCTTTTGTCCGTTTCAACGCCATACCACATTACGCGTATCTTACACTCAAGATGCCCGGTCCACGTGGCATCATTTCAGTGCGAGGATCACTTAAAGACCCCGGGCACGGATAGACGAGTCCGGCATAAGTAGGCTAGGGGCTCCCTAGCCGCACATCCCTTAACAAGTTGCTGCGCGCACAAACAACAGCGAGTTCATACAGACCCCGCTTTACTTATTTATATTTCTTCTTTCACATATACTTTTTTCGCACGTATTCTTTTCAAACTAAGTTCCTCTCTTTTACAGATGAACAACGTGCACACCCGCCCGTGATAACAAAGACAACGGAGACACAGCGCAGACGTGCAAGAGGGACCGTCGCGAGGATTCTTTTCAGATTAAGACCCTGCGTAAACCTTTTTTACTGTCTCTTGTTTTTATTCTCCCTTGGTTTCTTCTTATAACCAAAGCGGAGCCTGACGTTTTGGCATCGGCCGCATCAGAGGACCACGCCCGTACCTGGACACTAGGGGCTTAGGGCATTGTTCTGCCCATTATTATAAAGACCGAACACCTTAGGGAGTGTTTGACGTCTCGAGTTAGGCATTATATGCATCAGCTCCGAATCATGTCTTTGGTCAAATGTTGGGTTTGCCCGGCTCCTGTGTTTTGCTGCCTTACGTTCCGTATCATCGGCTAACGCGGCACCGGAGAACTATCGCGATTGTGCCCCGGTTAATTTGGCGAGCACCTCAAGAGAGAAAGCGAAAACTGACTGTCATGATATAGCAAGAGACTGGTCAACCACTCGATCGACTACCGGAATGTTTAGAATTCCCCGCTTTGATGAAGGACCGTTTCCCGGTTAGGCACACACGCGCCCCGAACTCGGAGAAGCGCGGTGCCCCAAGGGGCTATATCGTAGCCCCACCCTCGAACTCCACTGGCTAAGTGAAAGTGATAAAGCATTATAGTCTGGATTGCCTCGTTTGCTCGCTACCACCTCCTTACCAGACCGAGACGCCGGATTAAGTGTGGCAGCGCTATTTTTGCGAACACCCCGCACTTTGTGCGTGGGGGCTGAAGTCAAGCGCAATCTTCGGGTTATACAAATGTATACGTAAACGGCTGCATAGGAGATATTTTACTACTTGGGATGCACAAGTATAAAAAGCAGTTATAGCATAATCATCGTTTTACAAGCTAAAATGTTCATTTGAACGTGACATTTTTTGAGCACTGCGACTCTATTACACGAGCGCCACGCATAACTTCCCCAAAATAGTGCTCGACGGGTAACCGGCTTTCGTCCGAACCCTGGGCGGCAACAGCGGCGGCATCCATCTCTGTCCAATGTGTCTTCACACGGGCAAGAGCCATCCGCGCGCCTTCGATGCAGGCCGACCGCTTCATCTCCTTGATATGCGGCACCGCTCCAAGAAATTGCTGCAACAAGCCAAAATAGCTCGTCGCCTTGGGCCTCTCTGGCCAGATATGAGCCACGATGTCAGTCATGGCAAGTCCGGACAATCTATTTAGCTCGGCCCATTCGGCCAACCGATCGGTCAACGGAAGTGAACGATCCGGACTATGGAATTGAGACCAAAATAGCTCTTCCGTCTTGTGATCCTTCGGCCCGGAAGTGCTCAGCGGCATCGGCCGCACTTGTCGCTAAGTCCATATATGGATCCTCCGACCCCACAGCTGGCCAAGTTGAGCATACTTTTGATCCAGTAAACCGGCGATGCAATAGAAAAGGCTTGCCAGCCACAATATCTCGACTGGCGCAGCTCCTCCTTCATAGCCGCATTGCGAGCGGGCATCCTTGGCCTCGGCGGTGGCCTTCCCGTGTCTTCTCGCCAGATAAGCACTCCTTTTAAGAGCCTCATTACGATCGGCAAGCATCTTTTAATTTCACGGCCAATTCGCCACCTTTTCCCCGCTTAAGCGATTATGCAGCCTTTTCGGCTTTCAACTCCTCGGCCGCCCTCGAGGCAGCCGCATCACTCCTTCGGGCTTGCTCCTTAGCTTGAGCAAGTTCGGCCAGAAGGCTCTCCACAGCAGCAGCACCGTCTGTATCACAGCATATACATTATTAGAGGCGGGCTTTGACCCCCTTAAATAAGCGACTGTGGAGAATTCATTTACCTTGCTACTCGTCAAGTTGCCGGTTTACAAGTGTGATGTCCGCATCCGCCACATCAAGTTGCCGCATTAACTCGGCAACTACACTAGTCCGGCTAGCCCTCGGACTATCCGCCACCTGCATAGGAATGGCAACATTCATTACTTGAGATTTTGATCCTCGGCACGCTGTCGCTTTCGACAACCTACCGAGTCTCAGGGGCTACTATCTATACAGGGCGCACTTTTATGTGCAAAGCTGTCAAAAAAGGTGCGTCATTCTTGCGTACCTCAAATCCCGCCAGCAAGCTCCTGGCGGCATTATGCAATCCGCTCTCGGCGGACGAAATCCTTCCAATCACCATACGCATCAAAGCGCGGTGATCTTCTGAGATGGACGCTCTCTCAAGCAGATTCTTCAGTTCTCCCGGCCGGATACTAGTGGGTGCCGAACTCTCCGGCCCCTCCGGACTCGGGGCACCCTCCGTGATGATACTTCAGGCTCATCTGCCCTATTCGGCGACGCAACAGTCGGAGGCGTTTCGCTCTCCATCATCTCTGGACGAAGATCCCCCGAAGACGAACTCATCTGAGAAGTCCGCAAATCCGAACTGTAAAGCAAAACTTTGGTTATCCACAGAAGCACAAATGGAGGTACTTTCTTATTAATGAACTCCCCTTTTCCTACTCACGGCTCGCTGGAGGGCTGATCCTTCAAAGACGATTGTACGTCCGGGTTCTCCCCGGACGCCGGACCCCCCGGTGGAGATCTCTTCCCCCATTTAGGGGATTTGGCCTCCGGATCTTCGGAGGCGGTCCTCTTCTCCCCCTGGAAGGAGGGGTTTTTGATCCCCCCCTCTTCAGACGCCCCTTTGGGCGAAATAATAGCTCCTCTATCTTCCCCATCGCTCCCTTCTACGGGAGCGACCTCCAACATTCTCGACCAAAGCACGGGCTCCAAGTCACGGTCTCGGAGGGGAGCCAGACACCTTATCAGCTTTGATCGCGCTACCCACTCCTGATGAAAAGTAATGGGCCAGGAGGCGAACTCTAGAAAAGCAGATAAACAGAACGTCCGAACTCTGAGCTTTCTACCTGAGTATCCGGGCGATTGCAGCTTAGGCCTGCATCCTCGGTCAATTCCGGACAAGCTACCTGCGGTTCGAAGAACAACTTGTACATCTCCACGGGTGTCGCACCCATGAAATGTTGGAGAATTCGAGGTCCCTCCGGATTGAACTCCCATAAACGGAGAGGACGGCGTTTGCAGGGTAGAAGACGCCTGATTAGCATAATCTGCATCACCACGACCAGATTGATCTCCCTCAACTGGAGGTCTTGAATCCGGCCCTGCAATGAGGGCACATCTTCGGACGGCCCCCAATTGAGCCCTTGGTTGACCCACGACATCAGTCGGCGTGGAGGTCCCGGGCGGAATGAAGGCGGCAGCTTTTGCTTGTCGCCTTCGAGCGGTGATATAGAACCACCCTGCTGCCACGATCCGAGCTCCTCTTGAAGGAACTTAGGGCCACGGGCATCGGCCCTTCGCTTATGGCTGCCCCGCCGACTCGCTTGACGCCCCGATCATCTTGGCGCCCATTAAAGGTCTTCAGCCACGGGCCAAGTGGGGGTGACGCGGAGGAAGGCTTCGCAGACGATAATGAATGCGGAGATATGGAGGATGGACTCCAGAGCCAAGTCGTGAAAATCCAGCCCGTAGTAGAACACGAGCCCTCTCACGGAGGGGTCCGTCGGGAAGCCTAAACCCCGACGGAGGTGGGATCTGAAGACAACATACTCACCGGGCTCGAGCAGGCACGGCCTGCCTTAAGGCAACTCAGGCGAAATCTCGCATTTACAGTACTTGGCCTCACACAGCTTTAACACGTCCTCCTCCGTGACGGAGGAGGGCATCCACCGACCCTGGAGGTCGGAGCCGGACATGGTTGAGAATCCGAAGCGCTCGAATCTGGGGCTCTGGGTGTTGGAACTGGGAGCAAGGAGGAGATTCGATGCGAGATTGAAGAAAAGAAACGAGCCTTGGTCCTCTTATAAAGGGGAAAAAATACCAAGAGTCGTCTCCGTGACCGTTCGGGATTCACCTTCGATAGAGGAGGCGTGGCGACGGGCACAGTTGGGTTACACACGCACGTATTGATGAGAATCCCGGAATAAGGGGAACATGATCTCTGCTTCGACAGGACGTGCCAAGGAAACCGCCTCGCTAAACATGCTGAGGTGGTATAATAAAAAACGATTTAAATAAAGGCTTGGAAGCGGTGTGATGTCATGCCGCATAATACGTCAGCAGATTGGACTTGTGTACATTTTATTTTCTCTACGGTGGAATGTGGAATTTATTTTGCGAGCCGACACTATCCTGGTGTTCATGATCTTCTCTGGATTATTCAAGGAGGAACCCGCCTTGCAATGCCGAACATTATGCGCGCCGGACTTATCGTCATTGAAGCCTCGGTTCGTGGGCTACCGAGGAGTCTGGACTAGGGGTGTCTGGACAGCCGACTGTCATCGTCCACGGACTCCAAGACTACGAAGATACAAGATTGAAGACTCCGGCCCGTGTCCGGATGAGACTTTCCTTGGCGTGGAAGGCAAGCTTGGTGATACGGATATGTAGATCTCCTACCATTGTAACCGACTCTGTGTAACCCTAGCTGTCTCCGGTGTCTATATAAACCGGAGGGCTTTAGTCCGTGGGACACAACATACATTACAACAATCATACCATAGGCTAGCTTTAGGGTTTAGCCTCCTTTATCTTGTGGTAGATCCACTCTTGTACTACCCATATCATCAATATTAATCAAGCAGGACGTAGGGTTTTACCTCCATCGAGAGGGCCCAACCTGGGTAAAACATTGTGTCCTCGCCTCTGTTACCATCCGCCTAGACGCACACTCGGGACCCCTACCCGAGATCCTCCAGCTTTTGACAATGACATCCCTTATAAAGCTCGTGGACTCGAGGTGCCGGACTTCTGCGGACTCAACCTCATGCGCCCCGCCAATCGAATCCGATTGGCGCCGATCATGAAGTTCACCGCCATGACATCTTTCAAAGACTCACCCTTTGGCGACATCTTAAATTCGCTAAAGCATCTCTCGCTATCCGGAGAGCCCTGGCCGGACTATGGCCAGGATGGTCGGGATGCGGACGACGAAGAAATTCAAAGCCCACCCACCACCCACTTTGTAGCCATTGTCAACGATCTAACAGACATGCTAGATTACGACTCCGAAGACATCGATGGTGTGGACGACGATGCCGGAGACGATCAAGGACCAGCGCCTACAGGGCACTGGAAGACCACCTCGTCATACGACATATACATGGTGGACACCCCAAAAGATGGGGATGGCGAAGAAGCAGCAGAGGCAGATTCCTTAAAGAAACAGCCCAAGCACCGGCGCGTCGGGCGCCGCCTAAATCCCGCCACAAGAAGAATGGAGATTCCGCACAGGAGATAATAACACCCCGTAAAGTGCCAAAGACAATCCCCTCCTGCAAGATTCAGCGCAGGAGGATGCAGAAGCAAGCCCTCACGAGAGAGCGGCAGACGAAGAGGTCGAGGCAAGCCTCGACAACGACGAATTCATCGTGCCTGAGGATCCCGCCGAACAAGAGCTGCTTTCAGACAGTGCTAATGGCCAAAGAAATAGCCTAAAGAAAAAGCAGCAGCAGCTTCAAGCTGATCAAGACCCATCGCCGGCAGATGGGCCGAGGTCCTTGCGGTCAAGAGTATGAACTCGAACGCCTCCAAGAGCTACCCAAAATGCAAGTTGCCTCCCGATTAGAGGACGAAGCATACATACCTTCATCACCAGCGACAACACGGCCGATCGACCACCCCGTGGTCGCAACAGAGAGGCATCCAGCCCTCCATCAAGACCGCATTCTCGCATCACCGAAAAGTACAAAGCCACGGGGAACGCTACGGACTTGCGGGATATGTTGGAGGACAAGGCAAGACAATCCAGATCTATCTATGGATCACGTGGGCGCCCCACCCACCCACGATTTAATACCGCCGCGCCGGATACAACAACTCCGCCGGGCCAAACACAAGAGACAACGCTCCCCGAGCTACGCCGTGATATTGCTCAATACGAGGCGCCAAGACACCCGCTTATGCTTCATCGACGAAGTAATGGATCATCAAATCCTCAAGGGTTTAAACCCGTAAACATTGAATCCTACGATGGCACAACAGACCCCGCGGTTTGGATCGAAGATTAACTCCTTCGTATCCATATGGCCCACGGTGACGATCTCCACGCCATCAAATATCTCCCGCTCAAGCTTAAAGGACCAGCTCGACATTGGCTTAACGGCCTGCTCGCAGAGTCAATTGGGTGCTGGGAGGACCTGGAAGCCGCATTCCTCGGCAACTTCCAGGGCACATATGTGCGAACACCAGACGCCGATGACCTAAGCCACATAATTTAGCAGCCAGATTTAATCGCCGCATAATTACCGACATGGTTCTTAACAAAGAAAAATCAAATCGTTGACTGTCCGGATGCAGAGGCCCTCACAGCCTTCAAACGTAACATCCGCGACGAGTGGCTTGCCCGGCACCTAGGACAGGAAAGCCGAAATCCATGGCAGCCCTCACATCACTCATGACCCGCTTCTGCGCGGGAGAGGACAGCTGGCTAGCTCGCAGCAACAACCTTAGCAAAAATGCTGGCAGTCCGGATACTAAGGACCACAATGGCAGGTCGCATCGAAGCAAAAATAAACGCCGCGTTAACGGCGACAACAATGACGATACGGCAGTCAACGCCGGATTCCGAGGCTCTAAACCCGTCACGGAAGAAGCCATTCAAAAGAACCACCCCGGTCCGGTCCAATTTGGACCGAATACTGATCGCTTCTTGCCGATACATGGCACTTCAAAAACCAGCTAACCACACCAACAGAGATTGTTGGGTATTCAAGCAAGCGGCAAGTTAATTGCCGAAAACAATGACAAGGAGCGCACAAAGGATGACGAGGAAGAGACCCGCCGCCGAACAAGAGAGGATGAAGGGCTTCCCCACACGCGCGGACGGTAAACATGATATACGCAACCCAAATACCCAAGAGGGAGCGGAAGCGCGGTAATCGAGGGACGATACGCGATGGAGCCAGCCGCCTCGAAGTTCAATCCATGGTCCTCTTGCCCGATCACTTTCGATCAAAGAGACCATCCGACCAAGATCCGCCATGGCGGATTCGCCGCATTGGTTTTAGAACCAATCGTCGATGGATTTCACCTCATGAGAGTCCCGATGGACGGCGGCAGAGCTCGAACCTGCTTTATCAGATATAAAGGCGCAAGATGGGCATAGACCCTCAAGGATTAAACCTACAAAGACGACCTTCAAAGGCATCATACCAGGTGTTGAGGCCAATTGTACACGCCAAGAACACCGAAGTGGTCTTGGATCCCCGGATAATTTCCGAGCGAGGAGTTAATCTTCGACATAGTCCCGCTCGCAGCGTGCTATCACGCTCGCCGGACGAACCGCTGTTCAAGAAAGTTCAACGCGTGCCGCATTATGCATACCTCAAGCTCAAGATGCAAGGCCCTCGTGGAGTCATCACGGTCAACGGAAATATGGAATGCTCCTCCGAATGGAGGAACATACACGCTCTCGCAAGTAAGTACAGCAGCCTTCTAAGGCAATTTCGAGTCCGCCGTTAAACGACCGGACACGCCAAACGCGCCCGGAGCAATATCAATCAAGACCACCCGCACGCTCCGAGCACGCAGAGCAATGCGGCCCCAACCCCAGCCCTCGCATGATTGCAAGACCAGCCCTCCGCTGCACATCATTACGCCCGAGATACCATGGGCATAAGGGGAAGGGCACGACCATAACAGACCTAGAGTGCGGCTCGACCACACCAGGGGCTCCCAAGTGTGTCGCACTTTTTATTTTTATTTTCCTTCTTCTTATACACAGGACTCCGTTCACCAGAGGCCCTGTGCGGCGGCGAACCCGCCGAACTCACGATGCAACAGCCAGGGAGGGAAAAAGGCTGCGGCGAACACTGTGTGGTCTCCATTACGAGCATTAAATTTGATTATACACACCAGTCCGCAGCCCACCCTCGGAGGGGACATGTTTAATTAGTCCAATCCTTGCTTATCAGACTATTTGTATCATTCCGCACTCATAGCAGAATTCCTTAAATAAATAATGCAGAACTTTTTGCCTATAATTGCATTACTTTACATATATGTTCATTAATGACATCTTGCACCTGTATATTTTGATACGGCCGAATACACCAGGGCTTATGTTCCCCGCATTATGGTGTGATAAGTCCGAACACTTTCACAAGTGCGGCACCCCGAACTTATAGCATTATATGAATCGGCTCCAATCATGTCTTGGGTCAATAGTTGGGTTTGCCCGGCCCCATGTTTTGGTACCTTATGTTCCGCTCCGCGGCTAAGGTAGCTGGGAGAACCACGCGATTGCGCCTGCTGAGCTGGGCGAGCGCCTGCTGGAGAAAGCTAAAACTGACCGGCATGATAAGGCGAGAGACTGGTCGCTATTCGAGAGGTCTTTTCGAGTCCCTAAAGACTTATGCCGCTCGAGCGAAGAACCGGATAATGTCCGCCAAGGCGTGATAGCGCCTCAACTCGGCCTTCCGAATACTAGGGGCTTCACCAAATTTAAAATTATAGAATTCTATGGCTAAGTGAGAGTGTTCAAGCATTATAAGTCCGCTTGTTTTGTTCATTGTGTTGAGCGCCTCTAGATGGACCCAAAATGGGAACAAGAGTGCTCAAGTTTATCCCAACACCCCAAAGACTAGTGGCATGGGGGCTGAAGCCGACGACTTGCCATCTCTCAAATTTTATAAACGGCCGCATGTAAGGTAATATTTTAAATCAAACAAGCGTTGCTTAGCGATATGAACAAAGTTTTCAGCGCATGTGATAACACATAGCGAAGTTTACTCAAAAATTACATCTCTGGCACTCATCCGCAATCTTTGGGCACCCTTCAGATGTCTTATAGTACATCTCGGCGACGATACTCCTTGCACTACCGGGCGCGCGTCGCTGATAAGCCTCTCCGCATCCAGCCTGCCCAAGCAGCACCTTTTGCGCTGCAAGGGCCCGACGAGCACCTTCAATATAGGCAGAGCGCTTGATGACCTCCACCTGTGGGCACGATCCACCAGCCGCCGACGAGGCAAGTAGCTCCTGTGCATGGCCTCTCCGTGCCATGTACCGGACTATGAGGCCCTTCATGGCCTGCTCGGCTACCTTAGGAGTTCGACCAGCTGCTTCACCTGGTCGCTAGGGGCACCGGATGTCCGGACTCAGCGTACTAAGACCAGAAAACCTTTTTCGTTGAGCTCCCCTCCTCGCCTCGGTAGAATGCGGCGACATCGGATACACTGCGAGGCAGATCTGCAAACTCCCCTGGAGAGCTCCGAATTCGGGTAAGTAATAGGTAATTTACATTAACATGCTTGCTTTGCATGAAAAATGCCTTACCCGCCGCTATTTTCTTCACATCCTCAACCTCCTGAAGGGCCTTATGGGCCTCGGCCTTGGCGGCTTTGGCACTTTCGAGAGCCGAGGCAAGCTCGACTCGAGTCTTTGAGTCGCGCCCAAACTCTCATGCTTTTCCATGAGAGCCTCGGAGCTCTTGCCGCACCTCCGCCACCCGCCTCCCTGCTTTCTCTCGCTTCGTCCATTCCGCGGCCAGATTATGCTCGTCCGCGGATACAGCCTCCTTCGTGGCTGCCACTGCTCGTGGGCCCCGCAGCACCAACGTTATCCTTGTTATTTTTATTGCAACCAAAATCCTTTCTCAGAAGGTAACTATTCAAAGTGGTGTTACTCACCTTCTTTGTCCTCGAGCTGCTTCTTGGCACGGCCGAGCTCTTGCTTGACCGCCGAGGTCCTGCTTCAAAGCACCGACCTCTGCAGCCAAGCGGCAGAGGTCAAAGCAAGAACCTCGCAAACCCATATTGACATAATTTTTAGCAACCTGCAGATATCTTTTTAGATCCTCATCCGCTTTTCTTCCAACACCGAACCGAGCATTAGGGGCTACTGTCTATGCGGTATTACATTACATAATTTTAACTTCTTACCTCAAAGCCTGTTTGAAGGCTATCAGAAGCTGGTCAGCCCGCTCTTGGCGAAGCTGAACTCTTCTAAATCACCGCACTCATGATAGTGCAGTGTTCTTCCTCGATGGAAGCACCTTTGAGTGCCTCCAACAAGTTGTCCCCGCGCCCGGTTGGACGGGCGCGGCGTCACGGTCTTGCCCTTCTTGGGGGACACTGCCGGACTCCGGAACCATCTGCTGCGGGCGTGGAGTCCGTGCAAAGTCCGGAGGTTGCCTTATGGCGCCTCCCGAGCCTCCTCCCGATGGGTCCTTCCGGGATCCCACCTCGGCGTCCTCTGGGGCGCGAGGGGTGGAGGCAGTCGGGATGGAATCTACATCCGACGGAGCCAACGACCCACCGACGAAGCGGGAGATCATCATCGGCCGGACTGCGCAGCAGAAAGCGGCATTAGAAGGACACTATGTGACACAAAAGAGAAATTATAAATCATTCAGAATCCGGATACTTACGATCTTGCCGAGGCTCGGCCCTTGATGGCCACTCTTCATCGCCAATGTTGGCGTTGGCGGAGCTGTCCGGGAATAGTTCTTCCTCTGACCCTTCGCCTCCCCTGCTGGGGAGGCCTTCCTTCTCTCTCCCTTCTCTCGAGAGAGTCCCTCTCCTCCTCTTCTTCGGGAGGAGTCCGCCGAGCCATCGGACGATGAGTCCGATATCACCTGGCGCCGGAACTTCTTCGAGTTCCCGTGGCCTTCTTCTTGGCCTTCTTCTCCGGCACCACATAGAGTGCCGGGACCAGCAGCCCTGCTAATGTGCATCCGCTGGTCTTGGAAGGGAGCCGGACAGCCTACTGTCTCGACGTCCCTCCGCCAGTCCGTCAAAGGCATTGGGAGTTTTAGATCCCACATAGAGTCAAACTATGAAAGAAAACAACTGTCCCGTAGAGGATAACGGCTTACCTCACCGCCGGGCGCTGGTGCTGAATCCACGATCTCGGTCGCGGATGCGGGGCTTCTCCGCCTTGAACAGCACCTCCAGACGGCTTCATACGTCAGTGTCAAGAGCCCGCCGAGTCCGTGTTGTGCCGGATCAAACTCCCACAGATTGAAGGCCTGTTGTTGGCAGGGGAGGATCCGGCGGATGAGCATGACCCGGATCACATTGACAAGCCTAAGCTTCTTGTTCACCAGGGTCTGAAGACAGGACTGGAGTCCTGTCAGCTCCTCCGAACTGCCCCATAGCAAGCCCTTCTCTTTCCAAGAGGTGAGCTGCATTGGGATACCAGATCTGAACTCGGGGGCCGCCACCCACTTAGGGCCGCGCGGCTCGGTGATGTAGAACCACCCCGATTGCCACCCTTTGATGGACTCCACAAAGGCCCCTTCGAGCCAGATGACGTTGGGCATCTTGCCCAACATGGCGCCTTCGCACTCCGCTTGAGTGCCCTTCACCACCTTCGGCTTGACGTTGAAGGTCTTGAGCCACAAGTTGAAGTGGGGCTGGATGTAGAGGAAGGCCTCGCACACGACGATAAACACCGAGATGTTGAGGATGAAGTTTGGCGCTAGATCGTGGAAATCTAGGCCGTAATAGTACATGAGCCCCCGGACAAAGGGATGCAACGGGAAGCCCAGTCCGCGGAGGAAGTGGGGAAGGAAAACGACCCTCTCATGGGGCCTGGGGGTGGGGATGAGCTGCCCCTTGTCGGGCAGGTGTTGCGCGATGTCGCCGAAAGGTATCCGCGCGCTGCCAGTTTTATGTATGTGCTCCTCCGTAATGGTGGAGGCCAACCATTTGCCTCCCGCTCTGGACATGGTCGGAGAAGGTCGAGGCGAGATGCACGGACTTTGGCACTGGAGCTCGAGAGTGCGCGGAGATGGATAAGCAAAGGAGGAAGAAGGCGTAGGTAAAAAGGGCGGATCCTTATCCCCTTATATATGGGCGGACGAAAACTATGCGTCCCCACCGGCCTGGTAAAACTCGCTAATCTCCTAAGCGCCACCATCAATGGCGTGGTTGGGTTACCCACGTCCGTATTGATGAGAATCCGGAATAAGGGGAACACGATCTCGCTCGACAAGACGTGCTGTTGAAACCGCCGCTAAACGCTACCGAGGTGGTATAATAAAAAACGATTCAAGTAAAGGCTTGGTAGTGGCATGACGTCATGCTACAAGATACGTCAGCAGATTGAACTTGTGTACATGATATTCTCTCTACGGTGGAATGTGGAATTTTTTTGCAGAGCTGGACACTATCCTGGTGTTCACAATCTTCTATGAATTATTTGGAGGAGGAACCCGCCTTGCAATGCCGAACAATATGCGCGCCGGACTCATCGTCATTGAAGCCTTGTTCAGGGGCTACTGAGGGAGTCCTGGACTAGGGGGTGTCCGGACAGCCGAACTATCATCGTCAGACGGACTCCAAGACTATGAAGATACAAGATTGAAGACTTTGTCCCGTGTCTGGATGGGACTTTCCTTGGCGTGGAAGGCAAGCTTGGCGATGCGGATATGTAGATCTCCTACCATTGTAACCGACTCTGTGTAACCCTAGCCCTCCCCAGTGTCTATATAAACCGGAGGGTTTTAGTCCGTAGGACAACACAACCATTACAACAATCATACCATAGGCTAGCTTCTAGGGTTTAGCCTCCTTGATCTCGTGGTAGATCCACTCTTGTACTACCCATATCATCAATATCAATCAAGCAGGAGTAGGGTTTTACCTCCATCGAGATGGCCCGAACCTGGGTAAAAACATCGTGTCCCTTGTCTCATGTTACCATCCGCCTAGACGCACAGTCCGGGACCCCCTACCCGAGATCCGCCGGTTTTGACACCGACAGCTAGCTAGACACCTCGGCCAGGAAAAACCAAGGACGATGACAGCCCTAACTACACTCATGCCCCATTTTTGCGCGAGCGAGGACAGCTGGTTAGCCCGTAGTAGCACCAGCGAACCTGGCACATCCGAAGTCAGGGATGGCAATGGAAAGCCACAACGTAACAAAAACAAATGTCAAAACAATGAGTGAAGCCCAGATGATATGGTAGTAAACGCCAGATTCAGTGGATCCAGACCCGGTCAGCGGAAGAAACCACTTAAAGGAAGCAAAGATGGTCCATCCAGCCTAGAAAAAATAGTAAACATGAACTGCTAGATCCATGGCACCCCCACCAAACCCGCGAACCATACCAACCATAGTTGTTGGGTAATCAAGCAGACCAGCAAGCTCACCGCCAAACACAAGGGGAGGGGACCTCAGAGCGAAGACGAGGGTGAATCTCGCCAGCCGAACACAGGAAGACAGAAGAAATTTCCACCGGAGATCAAAACAGTGAACATGATTTACGTCACTCATATCCCAAAGAGGGAGCGCAAACGCGCACTCCGAGACGTCTATGCCATTGAGCCTGTTACTCCCAAATTCAACCCATGGGTGGCCTGTTCGATCACCTTTGATCGCAGGGACCACCGACTAGTATCCGTCATGGGGGTTCAGATGCCCTCGTGCTCAACCCAATAATCGATGGATACCATCTCACTCGAGTCCTCATGGATGGCGGCAGCAGCCTAAATCTGATATATCTGGTCACTGTCCGCACAATGGGGGTAGACCCGTCAAGAATCAAGCCAAGCAGCACGACCTTTAAAGGAGTTATACCGGGCGTAGAAGCCTGCTGCATAGGCTCTTTAACATTGGAAGTCGTATTCGGCTCTCCTGATAACTTTTGAATCGAAGAGCTAATCTTCGACATAGCTCCGTTCCGAAGTGGCTATCATGCACTACTCGGAAGAACGGCCTTCGCCCGCTTTAATGCAGTCCCGCATTATGCTTATTTAAAGCTCAAAATGCCTAGACCACGGGGCGTCATTACGGTCAGTGGAAATATGAAACGCTCTCTCCGTACGGAGAAGGACACTGCGGCCCTAGCAGCCAAAGTCCAAAACGGCCTACCCAAGCCAAACAGATCAGCGCTCATTAAGACCGCAGACATAGCTAAATGTGTCCGAAGTACGCCTCAGTGCGGCAGCTCAGATAAACCAGAGCTCGATTAGCAGTTATGCCCCCGTGGACCGCCTCGTAAGGCGACAGCATACGTACCTCGTATACACAAGTACATCCTCAAAATCCCTTGAGCAGCACTGGGGGCATACTGCACACAAATAGTCCATAGTTCGGCTCGACCCTATTCGGACTCTACGGTTAGCTTTAAAGGTTCATCAAACAGACTTTATGTATGGCCACACTGGATTTTCTTTTCCAGTGTTTTTTTACAGATGGCTATCACACCACCCCCTTCAAGGACACATCACAAAGGAGTAAACGGTGCAGACATGCAGCAGGGCCCCCACTAAGGTTTCTTTGTAGATTAAGACCTTGTGTAAACCTTTTTTTATCTCGTTTTGTTTTATGCTTTCTGGGCATGTACAATGTCCTAGGGAGTTATCGGCATTATCTGTAAGTACACGGCTCACCATACTATAAAGGGATACTATAGAAGCAGCTTGGTTAACATCATGTCCGGAGTTTTATTCTCTCACCACCTGTGTTCTCCCCCCATATCAGATTGCCACACGTGCCTTGGCACCAGGGTTCATTACCAGGGGCTGTATTCAGCCCGGTATACTTCGAAAAGTCCAAACACCTATAGGGAGTGTTCGGTGTCGCGAGTTTGGCCTTATATGCATCAGCTCTGAATCATTTCTTTGGTCAATAGTTGGGTTGCCCGGCTCCTGTGCTTGCTACCTTACGTTCCACTCTATTGGCTAAGGTAGTAAAGGGAGAACTACTGCGATTGTGTCCGGGTTCGTCCGGATGAGCACCTCAGTAGAGAAAGCCGAAAACTGACTGCGATGATGCGGCGAGAGCTAGTCAACCACTTGATGACTCATTGGAATCTTCGCGATTCCCTCCGTATTAAACGAAGGACCATTCTTTTGGTCACGTATGCAAGCGCACCGTATTCGGATAAACACGTACCTACCAGGGGCTATATCGTAGACCCACCGTCAAACTCCTATGGCTAAGTGAAAGAGTTAAAGCTCTAATGTCTGATTGCCTGGTTCGCCGCACTGACACCTCCTTAACGGACCAAGACGTTGGGTCAAGTGTGATCAAGTGCTTTTCCGAACACCCCCGCGTTATACGCGAGGGGGCTGAAGCCGACGACTGGCAAACTTTCAGATTATATATATAAAAAACGGCCGCACAAGAGGCACCAAAACTTTTCGGGCAAAAGTATAAAGACATAGCCTTAAAAATAACATTGTTTTTACAATTTCAGTACACTTCACTCGCACATAATATCTTTAGAGCACTGACCCTCTATCAAGCGGGCACCTTCTAGGACATCTTCAAAGTAATGTTCTGCGTGGTAGGGTCCTTGCCTTCAGGTGGACTTTGGGCTGCAATATCGGTGGCCTTCATCTTCGCCCAATACATCTTGACACGGGCAAGGGCCATCCGTGCACCTTCTATGCATGTTGACCGCTTAACAGCATCGATACGCGATGCCGCATCAATAACCGTCACACCAAACCGAAATAACTATTCGAAATTGGCTCAGTCGGCCACAGCCGGACTACGACGTCCTTCATGGCAGATCTGGACATCTTGTCAAGCTCAGCCCATTGGGCCATCTGTTCATTCAACAGCGGATGCTTTGGCATGTCGAATTGGGACCAGAATAGCTTTTTCATCCCATGCCCTTCTTGCGCGTGGAAAAACTGAGTTGCATTGGCAACACTCTTCGGCAAGTCCAAAAATGCGTCTGGAGAACTCCACATTTGATTAAGCGGGGCATACTTCGGATCGCCAAACTTAGTTTGTAATAAGAAGGGCTTATCAGCCGCAATCTCCCCAGCTTGTCTGATCTCCTCCCGAGCTGCTCTAGACTCAGACCGGGCTTCCCTCGCCTCTTGTAAGGCCTTTTCAAGATCGGCTGCTTTGGCTTTGTTATATTTCTCAAGAAATTTGCATCGACTAGTGGCATCCTTTAGCTCAAGCGCCATAGTAGAAATTCTCTCCTCACTCTGGCGCCAACAGCCTGCTTGGCCTTTAACTTAGTGGCTGCCTTTTCGGCAGCCGCATTACCCATCCTGGCCTGGTCCTTGGCTCGGGCAAGCTCAGCTCGAAGGGTCTCAACTGCGGCGGCACTATCTGCAGTTATGCATATTTTAGTATACAATTTCTCAGCGCCATGCTCATATCGTAATGATTGCATATACTGAGTGCCTCAAGGACATACCTTGCGCCTCGTCGAGCCATCTGTTCATAAGCATGATGTCATCATCCGCCACATCAACCTTCTGCTTCAGATGTTCAATCTCTGTTGCTCGGGCAGTTGCCACGGATGTAAAAGCCTATGTTTCAATTTGTCAGATCATTTCATGGGCATCTATTTCCTGATCCTCTGATTGCCTCCCTTTGGACGTCAACTAGAGTCTCAGGGGCTACTATCTATACACAGGCGCATTTTGCGTTCAGAACACAATTAAAAATATTACATTACGTACCTCGAAACCTCTTAGTAGGCTCATAAAGGCTTCATTCAATCCGCTTTTCGCGGACCAAACTCTCTCAACCACCGTACCCATCAAGGTACGATGTTCCTCTGAGACAGACGCATGTTGCAATATGTCCATCAATGTATCCGGCGCCTCCGGATTTAGAACAGGTTGTGTCGTCCCTCGGAACTTTGATAGTCCGGGACTTTTGTTCTTTGTCCCCGTGAGGGCCGTATACCCCGGATCCTGGGCGGCCGAAGTGTCAGCTTCGGGCCCGATCTTCACTGTCCCTCGCACTGCTCCTTGATCGGGAGAGATCCTCCCGGATGACACCTCGAAGTCGTCCGCCATATTAGATGGGGAGATCTATGGAGGCATCTCGCTCTCCATCATCTCCGGAAGAAGATCCCCCGAAGAGGAGGACTATTGAGGAAAGCAGCGTGCCAGGCTGTAAACATACATTTTAAATGTTACCTGTCAGGACCCCGACTCAATGTCACATCGATCTAGCCTGTAACACATCATATCACTTTGCGGCCTCACGCACGGTATCCCAACGGGTGTCGCCTTACCTTAGCCCGGAACCGTTTGCGCCTTTTGGCACACGTATATGATAGTGTCGCTAGCATCCATATGAAAAGGAGCCCGGGCTGACATGACTAGTCGTAAACCCAAAGTGGCACAGACTTACAGGGACAGGAATCCATGACCCAGCATCGAACGTGTCGGTCATCAGCGAATAAGCTCCGATGCTGTAGCATCGGGCTAGCAGGACTCGATAAACCGGGCATGGCGGGCTAATAGGACTCCGGTACTCAACGCGTGACATTTCCCGAAGGACGCAGACACGAGAACGAAGAAGGACACATGCCGGCCAGCCTAAGTGTTAGGAGCGGTAGCAAGCTACCATGGCTCGTGGAATCACTAGGAGACATTTCCGTAAGAGAGGCTACTAAAGATAAACAACTAGATAGTCGATCCCACACATACCAAGCATTTCAATAACATACACACAATATGCTCGATATGTGCAAATACAACATGGCATCACAACATGACTCTATGACTCAAGTATTTATTCAATAGGCCCGAGGAGCGAGATATTACAAACATGGGTCTCATGACCCAACATTGAAGCATACAAGTCAAAGCACAAGCGAAGCTAACATGTCCGAGTACGCACAACTACAAATGAAAAAGGCTTAGAAGCCCGACTATCTACCGAGATCTGCCGAGGGCACAAGATCGTAGCTGAGGTATCAAGCTAAACGTCAAGTCCAAGCGGAACTACTAGCGAGACCAAGTCTCTCTGCAAAAACATAAAATAGGCAAACGTGAGTACAAATGTACCCAAAGAAGACTTACATCGAACTAACTACATATGCATCATTATCAACAAAGGGATGGTGGAGTTTAACAGCAACAAGCCAGCTTTGACTCGGTGGCTATCCTGAACTACATTCGCAAGTAACTCTTTTGAGGTGGCGCTACGAGTCCACATATTCACCATATCAATACACCACTATGGATCCGCCCGTCTCCCTACGAGAACGCCATCCATAGCACTCACGCTTATCTTGCGTATTTTAGAGTATCCACTTTCACTTGTCTATGAACTGCACAGGCAACCCAGAAGTCCTTTTCCGCGGACACGGCTATTCGAATAGATGATGTTAACCCTGCAGGGTGTACTTCTTCACATGTTCTCACCACTTAGCGCCGCACACGATATGTACTCGGCAACCTTCAAGCGGAAGCCCAACGTGGGTGTCGGCCACGGCCTACCTAAGCACTCAAGTCCCTAGTCCAGGTTTATCGCCTATTTGGGTTCCATCTATGAGGAGTTCGGCCAAGTTTCGCTCACAGCCCCAAACGATGTGAACAGGGTTCCCGAGACACCAAGCAGGCGCCCGGTACACGTGCCACGTGCCTACCGTGATCACAGCCCACCCCTACGGTCAAGCGCTGCAAGACGGCCTCCAAAGATACTACAAACACGAAACTACTTGCAACTCCCGGACAGAGGACAAGGGTGATTAAGAAGTCGAGAGGGTCCATTGGTTTCAGGCCCAATGCGTGGTAGTAGCTGAATCATGGATCACAAACACGAACTCAGTTCCCGAGGACGGCTGCAATGAGACAACCCACCATGTACTCCTACATGGCCTCTCACCGCTACCTTTACCAAATCGTGTTCACACACTTAGCTCACACACACAGAGGGACATGTTCACACACCTCCGAATCATCCTCGATGAATCGGACCCGACTCAACTCTAAGCAGTAGCAGGCATGACAAACAAGCATGTATGAGTAGGCACAACAGGGCTCAAACAACTCCTACTCATGCTAGTGGGTTTCATCTATTTACTGTGGAATGACAGGTCATGCAAAGGATAAGGGGTTCAGCTACCGCAGCAAGTAACAAATGATTCGTTGTTGTCCTAATGCAGTAAAAGAGAGCAGGAGCGAGAGAGTGGGATTATATCGGAATGAACAAGGGGGTTTTGCTTGCCTCGCACTTCTGAAGATAATATAGCTCTTCATCGGTGTCATCGAACTCATCGTCGAACATCGCTCACCGAGAGGGACAGATATCCGCAAATAAGAAGAAATACAATCAATGCAATGCACAATATGATGCATGCTCATGACATGGCAATATGCATGTGTTTTGGCTAATGCAAGCTAGAACAGATTGAAATGAATCCATTTGAACCAAAGATTCAAATGCAAACCCATTATATGAAGTCATAAAGGTGCATTAACTTGTTTCATCTAAACAGCAGGGTTAAGTTGCTCTAACATGCATGAAACCAGTGCAGATGAATAGATTGGATTTTTCTGATCATTTTTCATATATAATTTGTTTGATTTGGAGCTACGGTTGATTTTATATGAATTTTAGAAGTTTTGGTTATTTTCTGGATTTTCCTGATTTATTTTAAAACCAGAAAATGATTTATTGCGTCAGCATTAGGTCATGCTGACCTCAGCAGGTCAACAGGCGCCATTCAGGTCAAACCTGACCAGTGGGGTCCACTGGTCAGTGACTAACTAACTAACCTAGTTAATTAGCACTAACCTAGGTTAACTTAATTAAGTTTTAAATCTAAACTAGATTAATTAACCGGGCGGGGCCCGCAAGTCAGTGACTCTGGGGGGTCAAACCCGGGTCAAACTCGCCGGAGTTGACCCGAGGCTCGTCGCCGGCGAGGCCAGGGACGGCGGAGAGCGTCGGGATTCGCCCTCCGACGACCATTTGCGCGGGGGAGAGGCTCTACGAGACGAGGAGACTCGTCCGCGTCCAGTGGTGGTGGTGTTTGGGCTCGGGGTGGTCGGAAAAGACGCCGGCGACGACGTTGGCGGCTGCCGGAGCTCGGACGAGCTCGGGGTCGTCGCTAGGAGGCATGGCAGGAGACGTGGAGCGGTTCTGCGGGCTCTCAGGGACACGACGAAGTCTTGACGCGCTTCGAGTCGAGCAACGTGGCTGTGGCCACGACGGCACGGCACGGCGGCGAGCGAGCTCGGGCCCGGTGGTTAGCACGGCTATGGCGCGGAAGTAGCAAAATGGAGAGGGGAAACGGCGGCGGGGCTCACAGTGATCACGAAGAGGGGCTCGGCTTGCTCGGGGACGGCCTGTGGCCGGCGAATCGACGACGGCGGTGGTCGGCTCCCGAGGATGAGGACGACGGCGATGGCGAGGCTGAGGGGCTCCCGGGGCTTGTTTTGTTCTTCTCGTCGACGTGCAGAGCCGTGGCGGAGCCTAGGGATACCGTGGGGAGGTCAGGCGAGCTCGGTGGGCGCGGCAGCGGCGAGCGGCGGCGGCGGTGGCGCTCGGTGAGATGGGGAATGGCGAGGGAGAGAGGCAGGGGGGCGAATGAGGTGTCGGCGAGGTCGGGGCGACGACCAGGGAACGATCCACGCGGCGCAACGGCGACCAGGGCGATGCAGAGAGGCTGGGTGGTGCGTGGCGAGCTCGGGCGCGCCATGCTCACCTCCCTGCCTGCTCACAGCAAGGAAGCACTGGTCGGGCACGGGCCAGCCAGATCTTTGGGCCGGCCAGTGGGCTGCCAGGTAAGTGCCCAGGTGAGTCTCTCTGCTCTGTTTTAATTTTTGTTTTGTTTCTCTTTTTATTTTATTTTGCCACTGTTTTGAATTCAGAACAATTCAAACAATGCCAAAAACTCCTCTGAATATTTTTATTTTGCTAGATGGACTTTTCCAAAAGCTCATAAAATATTTCAGGGGTATTTGAAGTTATATTCTAATTATAAGAATATAATTCAAATTCAAATAGCTAATGATTTAAATTCAAATTCCCAAAATTAAGTCCATAAAAATGTTCAATATTTTTGGTTGGGACCAGAACCCTTGCCAAAATATCAAACATTTAATAAGGGCATTTTGGAAACAATGAATGAGATTTTAGGGTTTTTGCCCTTCTTTTATTTAATTTTTTGAGGCTTTCAAAATTCCTCAATTCAAGTTTCAGAAATCTAGACATGATGCATGGGTGACAAAGCCACTATTTACAAACATTATTCTAGGACTGTGACAACTCACCCCCACTAAGCAAGAATCTCGTCCCGAGATTCAAGACGTGAGGTAAGAAGACAAAGGGGACACTAAGTATCACAAACTTCATGATCCAACTGTCTTCCTCGAGGTGTTGATCTGTTGACTCAAAACAATCTTGACGTCTTTGCTTGCAGGGTCTTCATCCAACCTGACAACAGAAGGGAAAAGAGGGTTTTAGAAGAATCAATCTTCTTGAGGTTCGAGCAACTTAGGATCATCTCAAGGATCACAAGATCAACTCACGAGAATGAGACGTAGAAACATCTAGATGAGATGAGAGGCTTTACATGCGAGGGGAAGGATAGAAGACATAATTTGACGAGGTTTCAAAGTAGCGAGGGAACAATTACTATGATCCCATAACGGGGCACCTTGGGAGAGGTGACTCGTAGAAATATCCCCTTAAGTGGCAAAAAGAATTACATTTGATTCAAAGATCATTGAAACTCTTTATATCAGCCTATGGCAATTCAAAGTCGATCATTTGAATGAGTCCGAGAGAATGACATTCTCGGACCAGAATGGATGATGTGGATTACCTTGTTGAAGACAAACACAAAGGATGATTTTAGTGGCGGGAGAAGCTCAACAAGAGAAGTGATTCCACTATTGGAGTGGTTATAGCATAACCGAGGAAACCGAGAGGAATCCCGAGTTAGTGCCGGCGATAATACATAGTGCTTGTGCGTGCTCTCAAGAACTTGAGCATTTCCATATTCATCAAGGTTTTACCAACATCCGTGTCAAGGGTGCTGACAACACAACATACCACCATGATGAATAGTGACGGACAATGCAGATGCAAAGGAAGATAACACTTTCTCAGATTTCACCTTAGCGGGGCCAAGGAAACAATATCTGGATGGTCGACCGAGAAACATTTAGCACTCCGCTTCTAATGTTCTCCTTGATGTACTAGCGTATCCCATTCATAGATATGGTTTGATATCTAGAACTTCAAGTAAAAGGTCGGACTTCGGGAACACAAAAATCATAAGGCACAACTAGGGAGTAAATCCTACGAAGTCCTTATGGGGAGGTGGCCAACTTTCTCAATCAAGATACTACAATAACAGGTCTTCCGGCAGGGTGTGTTGGCCACGACATTCTCTTTACCGGTTATCGCGAGACCAATATTATAGTTCTTGGGAAATGTTCCAACCATCATATCTGCCTGAGATTCAGATCTGGTTGGTGTCAGAATAATCCAGACTCATCGAGTCTGGAAAGAAAAATGAAAGTTTGCAACACAAATCGACGAGATGACGTTGCGAGATTCTCGGGAAATGAACTACGATAGCAAGCTCCAAAACATGAGCTGGTTCTGCTACAAACCTGTGAACACGCTGTCTTAGACAACATGACCACGTAGTAGGCTTATAATAAAACAATACCGAGTTCAGGTGGGGAACCATCATCAAGGATATCGGAGTCCTTACATAAGTCTAGCTCTTAAGAAGGAACGTCTTCTCCTTGAACAAATCAATCAGTGGCTTGGTGTGCTACAGAATACATATGGAGTGGAGGTAATTAATCTACCAAACCATAGTATACTTTGCACATGTGTGACTAACTTGGGATGATTCCAAGGAAGCAACATTGACTTTGTCGAATTCACGGCGGCAACTTGCATCAAATGCACATGAATTAGAGGAAGTCACTTCTTTCTTCCAGGCATATGCTTCATGAGTTAGCATGAAGAAATGCTTTCAAAAGTTTCCAATACTAGCTTAATGTTCAACAAGATTATGGAGAAGATAAAGATGTTGTCGATGGGCTCAGCAACAGTTCATCCAGTTTCCATATAAATGGAATTCCACAGTTAAGTGAACACGGTGATAGCATTGGTCAGAACAAAAGATATAATGGTGTATGCTCGAGGAAAATTCACGAGTAAGACAACATTACGAACATCGTTGGTTCTGATTTGATTTGAGAATAGCCCACCCTCAAATCAAAGTTTTGGCAAGACAATAGGTCCAACAACTGGTCTCGAGGATCAATTGATGAAGATATCATCTTTCTTCAACACACACACAAGATATCCCTTAACATGAACCAAGTCAGACAAGCTTTTATCTTCCAACTCTCCAAGTTGTTATTTAGCTTAACCAACTAGCTCAGGGGTATCCAACATGGATTCTTGGAGAAGGGGTGATTTATAAGAAAACCAACTTGATCACGAACTTAACATAGCGGTCAGGTGACATCCTGGTGATACCTCCGAGAAGACAATCGGAGAATCACGAACCACCGATATGTTACTAAGCTCGAGAACAATCTTGCTTTTCGGGCAAGACGATATGATCAAATAAGCAAGGGTTTGATAACCCTAGCTCATTGATCGAGGAGTGCACCAGAAATAAGGACTAGGTAGCACGATCAATCTTAGGATGATGATTTAATGACCAACACGCTAAGAATGAGAACATTGTCCATTAACTACCAAGCAACGGAGTTGCTAGCAGTATTGATTTCACACATCGCGATTCACTTGTCGGTATTCCGGTTGCAACAACACGGGGACCGAGAAATGAATAATGAGGGCGAGAAGTATTACTACATCAAGAATTCATAGGATGGTGTGCAATTCCCATGACAATCTTGATATAAAGATGGTATTACTCCAAGGTAGAACAGAACAAAAGCTGGATTAGTATTTGATTTGTGGAGTACGACTGCTTTGACCCAATCCTGGAAATGGACAAGGTACTGGAGTTTGTTTCTCCTACTTACTCCGAATAGGATGGCTTGACGGACCACAAGAGTAATAGGTATCGATGAACAATCGCACGCATAATCTTGACTATCAAATGATAGACGGGGTCAGAAGACAACTAAGAGGGACAACTCAAAGGAACATATGATTTTCTGAGTTGTGGATGCATAGATTAGTATGTCGAGCAAAGCTCAACATTTCTTCCGGATAACCCATGCAGAAAGGTAGAACTGGCAGAGTCACAACATAGAATCGATAATTCATCGAGAGCACTTTTGTTGTGATCTTTTGGTTCAACGAGGAACTGCTGCCATAAGTAGTTCATGGTATTTGGAAGAATGATATACCACGAAGCTCGAGGACTATCGCAAAGATTACTAATAACCTAAAGGAACGAGCAAACACTATCAACATGAATTGAGTAGGGTGAATATCGGGTTCAAAACTCACGAATAGAATACCTACTAACTAAATTGCATCACGGGATGCTTTCGGGAATATAGGCCAGAATCTTCACACTGGGATACAGATTATGACTAGATTACTAGGTGACCCCCTAAAACACCTAGAGTCATAATAATAGCTCCAACATATATGTCGAGGCAATTAATTACCTCGATGCACCGATTAGTGTGGTTAATCTGACCATGAAGGACATCGGGAACGGAAAGAAAGGATTTGCAAATGCATCGGACTATTTAGAAACCTGGGATGACTCGGACAGCATAACGGCTGTAAATGCTCAAAAAGTTTGGAGACATACTACAAAAATGGTGGCATAGCCACTCCGAGGCACAATATCAAAGTTTCGAGATCAGCAGTTATGAACATACGGAAGTAGTAAAGCTGAACTAAGAGTTGAAACTAATAATTCTATAAGTCTCTGGATTAGTAACACGTCATCCCGATAGATAGATGAGAAGGCCTAGTTCTTAATCCCAGAGAAGAGAAGAGGATGATTTCGGATCGAAGGCCATGAGGTATAAGGAGTAAAAAGAGCCTTACGCTCCATCCCACAATCAATTCCCTTACATAACTAAAGCATTTCTAGACGCAACTTCACCAGTTTGGCTTGGTAATCCTACAGGCAGTCAAGCTCTGATACCAAAGCTGTCAGGAACCCGACTCAATGTCACATCGATCTAGCATGTAACACATCATATCACTTTGCGGCCTCACGCACGGTATCCCAACGGGTGTCGCCTTACCTTAGCCCGGAACCGTTTGCGCCTTTTGGCACACGTATATGATAGTGTCGCTAGCATCCATATGAAAAGGAGCCCGGGCTGACATGACTAGTCGTAAACCCAAAGTGGCACAGACTTACAGGACAGAATCCATGACCCAAAGATCGAACGTGTCGGTCATCAGCGAATAAGCTCCGGCCTGTAGCATCGGGCTAGCAGACTCGATAAACCGGGCTGAGCGGGCTAACAGGACTCCGGTACTCAACGCGTGACATTTCCCGAAGGGACAGACGAGAACGAAGAAGGACACATGCCGCCAGCCTAAGTGTTAGGAGCAAGAGCAAGCTACCATGGCTCGGTGGAATCACTAGGAGACATTTCCAGTAAGAGAGGCTACTAAAGATAAACAACTAGATAGTCGATCCCACACATACCAAGCATTTCAATAACATACACACAATATGCTCGATATGTGCAAATACAACATGGCATCACAACATGACTCTATGACTCAAGTATTTATTCAATAGGCTCCGAGGAGCGAGATATTACAAACATGGGTCTCATGACCCAACATTCAGAGCATACAAGTCAAAGCACAAGCGGAAGCTAACATGTCTGAGTACAGACAACTACAAATGAAAAAGGCTTAGAAGCCCGACTATCTACGAGATCTGCCGAGGGCACAAGATCGTAGCTGAGGTATCAAGCTAAACGTCAAGTCCAAGCGGAACTACTAGCGAGACCAAGTCTCTCTGCAAAAACATAAAATAGGCAAACGTGAGTACAAATGTACCCAGAAGACTTACATCGAACTAACTACATATGCATCATTATCAACAAAGGGATGGTGGAGTTTAACAATGACAAGCCAGCTTTGACTCGGTGGCTATCCTGAACTACATCGCAAGTAACTCTTTTGAGGTGGCGCTACGAGTCCACATATTCACCATATCAATACACCACTATGGATCCGCTTTCCGTCTCCCTCAAGAACGCCATCCATAGCACTCACGCTTATCTTGCGTATTTTAGAGTATCCACTTTCACTTGTCTATGAACTGTACAGGCAACCCAGAAGTCCTTTTCCGCGGACACGGCTATTCGAATAGATGATGTTAACCCTGCAGGGGTGTACTTCTTCACACACGCTCTCACCACTTACCGCCGTTTACACGATATGTACTCGGCAACCTTCAAGCGGAAGCCCAACGTGGGTGTCGGCCACGGCCTACCTAAGCACTCAAGTCCCTAGTCCAGGTTTATCGCCTATTTGGGTTCCATCTATGAGGAGTTCCGGCCGAAGTTTCGCTCACAGCCCCAAACGATGTGAACAGGGTTCCGAGACACCAAGCAGGCGCCGGTACACCGTGCCACGTGCCTACCGCATCACAGCCCACCCCTACGGTCAGGCTGCGCGACGGCCTCCAAAGATACTACAAACACCGAAACTACTTGCAACTCCCGGACAGAGGACAAGGGTGATTAAGAAGCCGAGAGGGTCCATTGGTTTGGGCCCAATGCGTGGTAGTAGCTGAATCATGGATCACAAACACGTAACTCAGTTTCCGAGGACGGCTGCAATGAGACAACCCACCATGTACTCCTACATGGCCTCTCACCGCTACCTTTACCAAATCGTGTTCACACACTTAGCTCACACACAGTAGGACATGTTCACACACCTCTGAATCATCCTCGATGAATCAGACCCGACTCAACTCTAAGCAGTAGCAGGCATGACAAACAAGCATATATGAGTAGGCACAACAGGGCTCAAACAACTCCTACTCATGCTAGTGGGTTTCATCTATTTACTGTGGAATGACAGGTCATGCAAAGGATAAAGGGGTTCAGCTACCGCAGCAAGTAACAAATGATTCGTTGTTGTCCTAATGCAGTAAAAGAGAGCAGGAGCGAGAGAGTGGGATTATATCGGAATGAACAAGGGGGTTTTGCTTGCCTGGCACTTCTGAAGATAATATAGCTCTTCATCGGTGTCATCGAACTCGTCGTCGGAACATCGTCTACCGAGAGGGGACAGATACCGGCAACAGAGAAGAAATACAATCAATGCAATGCACAATATGATGCATGCTCATGACATGGCAATATGCATGTGTTTTGGCTAATGCAAGCTAGAACAGATTGAAATGAATCCATTTGAACCAAAGATTCAAATGCAAACCCATTATATGAAGTCATAAAGGTGCATTAACTTGTTTCATCTAAACAGCAGGGTTAAGTTGCTCTAACATGCATGAAACCAGTGCAGATGAATAGATTGGATTTTTCTGATCATTTTTCATATATAATTTGTTTGATTTGGAGCTACGGTTGATTTTATATGAATTTTAGAAGTTTTGGTTATTTTACGGATTTTCTGATTTATTTTAAAACCGAAAATGATTTATTGCGTCAAGATTAGGTCATGCTGACCTCAGCAGGTCAACAGGCGCCATTCAGGTCAAACCTGACCAGTGGGGTCCACTGGTCAGTGACTAACTAACTAACCTAGTTAATTAGCACTAACCTAGGTTAACTTAATTAAGTTTTAAATCTAAACTAGATTAATTAACCGGGCGGGGCCCTCAAGTCAGTGACTCTGGGGGGTCAAACCCGGGTCAAACTCGCCGGAGTTGACCCGAGGCTCGTCGCCAGCGAGGCCAGGGACGGCGGAGAGCGTCGGGATTCGCCCTCCGACGACCATTTGCGCGGGGGAGAGGCTCTACGAGACGAGGAGACTCGTCCGCGTCCAGTGGTGGTGGTGTTTGGGCTCGGGGTGGTCGGAAAAGACGCCGGCGACGATGTTGGCGGCTGCCGGAGCTCGGACGAGCTTGGGGTCGTCGCTAGGAGGCATGGCAGGAGACGTGGAGCGGTTCTGCGGGCTCCTGGGGACACGGCGAGTGCGGTGACGCGCTCGGAGTCGAGCCAACGTGGCTGTGGCCACGACGGCGACGAAGCACGGCGGCGGCGAGCTCTCGGGCTCTGGTGGTTAGCACGGCTATGGCGCGGGAGTAGCAAAATGGAGAGGGGGAAACGGCGGCGGGGCTCACAGTGATCTCGAAGAGGGGCTCGGCTTGCTCGGGGACGGCCTGTGGCCGGCGAATCGACGACGGCGGTGGTCGGCTCCCGAGGATGAGGACGACGGCGATGGCGAGGCTGAGGGGCTCCCGGGGCTTGTTTTGTTCTTCTCGTCGACGCAGAGCACGGCGGAGCCTAGGGATACCGTGGGGAGGTCAGCGAGCTCGGTGGGCAATGGCAGAAGCGGCGGCGGCGGTGGCGCTCGGTGTGATTGGGAATGGCGAGGGAGAGAGGCAGGGGGGCGAATGAGGTGTCGGCGAGGTCGGGGCGACAACCAGGGGACGATCCACGCGGTGCAACGGCGACCAGGGCGATGCAGAGACGCTGGGTGGTGCGTGGCGAGCTCGGGCGCGCCATGCTCACCTCCCTGCCTGCTCAGGGAAGGAAGCATTGGTGGCATGGGCCAAGCCACATCTTTGGGCGGCCATGGGCTGCTGTAAGTGCCCAGGTGAGTCTCTCTGCTCTGTTTTAATTTTGTTTTGTTTCTCTTTTTATTTTATTTTGCCACTGTTTTGAATTCAGAACAATTCAAACAATGCCAAAAACTCCTCTGAATATTTTTATTTTGCTAGATGGACTTTTCCAAAAGCTCATAAAATATTTCAGGGGTATTTGAAGTTATATTCTAATTATAAGAATATAATTCAAATTCAAATAGCTAATGATTTAAATTCAAATTCCCAAAATTAAGTCCATAAAATGTTCAATATTTTTGGTTGGGACCAGAACCCTTGCCAAAATATCAAACATTTAATAAGGGCATTTTGGAAACAATGAATGAGATTTTAGGGTTTTTGCCCTTCTTTTATTTAATTTTTTGAGGCTTTCAAAATTCCTCAATTCAAGTTTCAGAAATCTAGACATGATGCATGGGTGACAAAGCCACTATTTACAAACATTATTCTAGGGCTGTGACATTACCCTTACGGCCAGGAAAATAAACGGGGTATGTTTAAAACACCCTTGTTCACTTACGATTCAACTAAGGGCCTATCTTTATGGAAAGATTGCGTGTCAGCGTCACCTCCCGAACTAGAACCCCCTGATCGGGATATCTTCTCCCGCTTAGAAGCCTCTCTCTTCAAGTCTTCGAAGGTGGTCCTTTTCTTCCCATGAGGAGAAGGGAGGTCAGTTTTCCCTTCTTTTCCGCCTTCGGAGGTGGAAGTTCCAATCTCCATGGACAAAGGGCCTTGCGAGCCTTTAGAATGAAGGCCGCCTTGGGCCTCCTCGCTCTCCTCTTCGTCTTCCCTCGCCGGCACTTGGTAGGGCGCCAGAGCCAGCATCCTTGTTAACACCGGATTGGCTGAGTCTTCGGGAAGAGGTGTCGAACACCTAATCCTCTCCTCCTTCTTTATCCAGCCTGGGCCGAATACTATTTTCTCGGTATGTTGTCATGGGGAATTTAACTAAACAGTGTTCGGAAGTTGAGTACTTACCGATGTATCCGGATGGTTGCAGTCAAGGCCGATGTCCTCTGTAGTACCCGACCACTATTTTCGCGTCCCAAAGAATGATTTCCACATTCCTCTGAGCATCGCGCCGGAGAGGTGCTGATGGGTTCGTGGTCCTTCCGGATTAAACTCCCACATGCGGAGAGGCCGTCGCTGGCATGGTAAAACTTGCCGGACTAGCATTACTTGGATTACGTTGATGAGACCGGTGTCCTTATCAATAAGGTTCCGATTGTGGCTTTGTGCCGTTTGCACTTCATCGATGGATCCCCAGTCCAGCCCCTTATTAATCAATGACGCGAGCTGTAACGGAGGGCCAGATCAGAACGTAGGACTAGCTGCCCACCTGGTACCACGGTGTTCGGTGATGTAGAACCACTCCCGCTGCCACAGGTCGGAAGTTTCCGTGAAGGAGCCCTTTTGCCAAGTAGTATTGGCGAGCTTGCTCACCGCAGCACCACCACACTCCGCCTGTTTCCCATTGATTACCTTCGGCTTCACATTAAAGGTCTTGAGCCACAAGCCGAAGTGTGGGGGAATGCGGAGGAAGGCTTCACATATGATAATGAACGACGAGATATGAAGGAAAGAATCCGGGGCTAGATCATGAAAATCTAATCCGTAATAGAACATGAGCCCTCGGACGAAGGGATGAAGAGCAAATCCTAGCCCTCGGAGGAAGTGGGAGATGAATACAACCCTCTCACTAGATCTGGGAGTGGGAATTTCCTGCCCTTGAGCAGGAAGCCTGTGGAGGATTTCCGCAGCCAGGTATCTTGCCTCCTGGAGCTTCGCGATATCCTCCTCTGTGACAGAGGAAGCCACCCACCGGCCTTGACGGCTGGGGCCGGACATGATCAGGAAGCGCGAAGCTATCAGATTGTGCTTTGGGTGCTAGAACTCGAGGTGGGAAAGGTTGAAAGGACTTGGCGTAAAGGAAGAAGGACGAGTCTCGGCTCCTATATAAGGGCAATGAATATCAAACGTCCCTCCTAGGCTTGAAACATGCCTATTCCCAAGGAATCATGCCAATGGAACGGTTGGGTTACCAACACCCATATTGATGAGAATCCCGCAATAAGGGGATATGATCTTTGCTTTGACAAGACGTTCCAATGAAACTGCACCTCGAAATATGGAGCGGCAGGCTAAAAACGGTTCGAATAATGGGCGGGTAGTGACGTGATGTCATGCTATAAAAAGTTGTCAGCGGATTGGACTCATGAAATATTATACTCTCTACAGTTGTGTGTGGTACTTGTTTTGCAGAGCCGGACATGATTCTTGTGTTCGAAGGCTACTTTGAAGTATTCGGAGAAGGAACCTGCCTTGCAATGCCGAAGACAATCTGCATGCCGGACTCATCGTCATTAAAGCCTGGTCCAGGGGCTACTGAGGGAGTCCTGGATTAAGGGGTCCTCGGACGACCGGACTATATACATGGGTCAGACTGTTGGGCTATGAAGATACAAGACAGAAGACTTCTTCCCGTGTCCGGATGGGACTCTCCTTTGCGTGGGAGGCAAGCTTGGATTCGGATATGTATATTCCTTTCTCTGTAACCAACTTTGTACAACCCTAGCCCCCTCCGGTGTTTATATAAACCGGAGGGTTTAGTCCATAGGACATATCATAATCCCATAGGCTAGACTTCTAGGGTTTAGTCATTACGATCCCATGGTAGATTAACTCTTGTAACACTCATATTCATCAAGATCAATAAAGCAGGAAGTAGGGTATTACCTCCGTAGAGAGGTCCCGAACCTAGGTAAACATCGTGTCCCCCATCTCCTGTTACCATCGACCTTATACGCATAGTTCGGGACCCCCTACCCGAGATCCACCGGTTTTGACACCGACACCCGTGTCAAGGCGCAGTGGGCGAAAATGAAGGCCACCGAGATTGCCACCATAGGGCCACCTAAAGGCAAGGATCACCGACGGCTGGAGAGGTACTTTGACGAGGTGCTCGAGGGAGCCCGTATTGTGGAGGGCCAGTGCTCCAAGGACATCATATTTGAGTAGTTTTGTCTGGTTTGTAAGAGTCATGTAATGAGTTCATGATGTAAAAATAGTTATGCTTTTTATAATTAGTTTATCCTCATATTTTGGCCGTTTCTATGTCTGAAAGTTTACCAGTCATCGGCTTTAGACCCCACGTAAATATTATAGGGGTGTTCGGGAACACATGATAGCACTTGATTCAACGTCTTGGTCTGATGTAGGAGGCGTCTTGCGGAGTGAACTAGGCAATCACACTATGCGGCTTTAGCACTTTCACTTGGCTATAAGAGTCCATTGGTAGCACTTTCACTAGGCTTATCAATAAATTCGTGCAAAACTTTTATTATCATCCCAAGAATTCACCTCCATCAGTATCATTTTATTTATATGATGAATTCAAGGAAATGTCTTTATGTAATTTTTGTGCGGTATGTAGAATACCCTTTGAGGGCAGATTAGATGAACCACATCGTAAAGATGTTGATGGTTTTGTTAACACCATTACTGTAGGGGATCCGAAGAAGGGTTCCGATGCGAGAATCACTAGCATACATTTTCCTGTTTTACGCTGCTTTGCCATATTTGCTAGTCGATGCTTAATTGGTAGTGGAAATAGTGGAAACTTCAGTGTTCCTGATATTATTATTCTGTTCCATGCCTTGTTTGGTGATAATAGTTTTAGTATGGGTGTCGTGATTGCTAAACGGCTAAGCCTGAACTGTACAAAAGGCCCCATCTTTGGAGGTATCTATGCTGCATGCCTTGCTAAACATTTTGAGATACCTATTAGGCACCATGAGAAAGCGGAGACAAAGTTGCCTCTTTCCCTTTTAGATTACAGGAGCATGGTAGCACATGAGTTTATTGTTCACAATGATGATAAGATGCTCCTGTATAACATGAGATTTAATAAGAAACACAATGAGATTATTACCCTGCCTGCGCCTCTGTTGTTTGATTTGACTGTAGTTAATTATCTTGTCTCGCCAGAAGCGGTGTACGCTCATCGAGGCCAGGCATCCGCTCCGGAGCCTGAGCCGGAACCTCCACTGGACCCTTATCGTCCATCATCTTATCAGTGGGATCCGGAGGAGATCGCTAGTCAGTGGTATCCTGATGACACTCCTCAGTACACTGGGGAGAGTAGCCGCGGTCCTTGGCAATAGACCAACTTATGCCAAAAGCCTAAGCTTGGGGGAGTACGTATTTCTCACCGAATTTACATTCATGTTCACACACTATTCTAGTTGTCGATGCTCATACTCTTTCATTGTATTATTCATGCTAGTTTAATTTCTTTTTCTAAGCTTTCTTCTTGTGTGTTTGATAAACCTTAAGAAAACCAAAAAAATTAGTTAGTTTAATTTCCATGCTTGTACTAGAAATTAAAATGAAAACCCAAAAAGATTTCTCGCTCTTCTTTTTGCTTGTTGGGAGCTTTCCTGTGTAAATAGTTTTATTTTCTTTTCTTTGGGGGTCGAGAGTAGAAGACCATATTGAAAATGTTTAGTGGCTCTCATATGCATGATTGTTGATTTAACTTAGAGCCCATATTACTTTGTTTTCTCTCTTGAATTGAATGCTTGCAGATTCCAGTTTAGTCCAATGCACGTGCACTATTATTATTATAGACACCATTCGGTCATGCAAGTGAAAGGCAATAATGATGATATATGATGGAGTGAGTGAGATGAGAAAAATTGGTATGAACTCGACCTCTTTTGTTTTTGTAAATATGATGAGTTCATCGTTCCTGATTCAGCTTATTATGAATTAAACATATTTGCAATGACATTTAGAGATTATAGTTTCTTGTGCCATGCTTAATTAGCTATGAGTTATAATGGTTTACCTTGCGTGCCAACATGCTATTAAAATGATTATGATGTGGTATGATGGGTTGGTATCCTCCTTTGAATGAATTGAGTGACTCGACTTGGCACATGTTCACGCATGTAGTTGAAACAAATCAACATAGCCTTCACGATATTTATGTTCATGGTGGATTATATCCTACTCTTGCTTGTACTTGGTGTAAATTAATTTTAATGCATGTTCATGACTGTTGTCGCTCTCTAGTTGGTCGCTTACTAGCCTTCACCTGTACTAAGCGGGAATACTGCTTGTGCATCCAAACTCCATGAACCCCAAAGTTGTTCCATATGAGTCCACCATACCTTCCTATATGTGGTATCTACCTGCCGTTCCAAGTAAATTTGTATGTGCCAAACTCCAAACCTTCAAAGGAAATTCTGTTTTGTATGCTCGAGCAGCTCATGTTTCAACTAGGGCTGTCTGTATCTTCCATGCTAGGTGGGTTATTCTCAAGAGGAGTGGACTTCGCTCCTCATTCACGAGAAAATGGCTGGTAACCGGGATGCCCAGTCCCATGATCAAAAAGATCAAAGCAAATCAAAATAATTAAACAAAACTCCCCCAGGGCTGTTGCTAGGTTGAGGCACTCGTTGTTTCGAGCAAGCCATGGATTGATGCTTGTTGGTGGTGGGGGAGTATAAACTTTTACCATTCTGTTTGGGAACCGCCTAAAATGTATGTAGCATGGAAGATATCGCCATCTCATAGTTGTTGCGTTGATAGTGAAAGTATGCCGCCCAAAATGTTATTCATCTCTATTTTAAAATCGAGCTCTAGCACCTCTACAAATCCCTGCTTCCCTCTGCGAAGGGCCTATCTATTTACTTTTATGTTGAGTGATCACCCTCTTATTAGAAAGCACCCGCTACAGAGCACACTGTCATTTGCATGTATTATTATTAGTTTATATTGGCTATGACTTGACTGGATCTCTTTTACCATGGATTATAATGTTTAGTCAGTCCTTGGTTTTTAAAGGTGCTCTGCATTTATGTTTTGAGGTCTCAGAAAGGGCTAGTGAAATACCATCTTGTTATATCATATTATGATTGTTTTGAGAAAGTGTTGTCATTCGAGTTTTATTATTAGTGCTTGCTAGCTGATTATGCCATTGATATGAGTGAATATGAGACCTAAGTGTTATTGTGAATATGGTTAGTTCGTAATCTTTGCTGAAAACTTGAATGTTGGCTTTACATATTTGCAACAACAAGAGCAAACAGAGTTTGTAAAAGTTTTTCTTTATCACTTTCAGTTTATCAACTGAATTGCTTGAGGACAAGCAAAGGTTTAAGCTTGGGGGAGTTGATACGTCTCCAACGTATCTACTTTTCCAAACACTTTTGCCCTTGTTTTTGACTCTAACTTGCATGATTTGAATGAAACTAACCCGGACTGACGCTGTTTTTAGCAGAACTGCCATGGTGTTGTTTATTGTGCAGAAAACAAAAGTTCTCGGAATGACCTGAAAATCCACGGAGATAACTTTTGGAAAATATAAAAATACCGGCGAAAGAATCAATGCCAGGGGGCCCACACCCTGTCCACGAGGGTGGGGGCGTGCCCAGGGCGCGCCCCCTATCTTGTGGGGGCCCTGATGCTCCACCGACCTCAACTCCAACTCTATATATTCCGTTTCGCGGAGAAAAAAATCAGAGAGAAAGTTTCATCGTGTTTTATGATACGGATCCGCCGCCAAGCCCTAATCTCTCTCGGGAGGGCTGATCTGGAGTCCATTCGGGGCTCCGGGGAGTGGGATTCGTCGTCGTCGTCATCGTCAACCATCCTCCATCACCAATTTCATGATGCTCACTGCCGTGCGTGAGTAATTCCATCGTTGGCTTGCTGGACGGTGATGGGTTGGATGAGCTTTACCATGTAATCAAGTTAGTTTTGTTCTGGTTTGATCCCTAGTATCCACTATGTTCTGAGATTGATGTTGCTATGAATTTGCTATGCTTAATGCTTGTCACTAGGGCCCGAGTGCCATGATATCAGATCTGAACCTATTATGTTTTCATGAATATATGTGAGTTCTTGATCCTATCTTGCAAGTCTATAGTCACCTATTATGTGTTATGATCCGACAACCCCGAAGTGACAATAATCGGGATACTTCTCGGTGATGACCGTAGTTTGAGGAGTTCATGTATTCACTATGTGTTAATGCTTTGGTCCGGTACTCTATTAAAAGGAGGCCTTAATATCCCTTAGTTTCCACTAGGACCCCGCTGCCACGGGAGGGTAGGACAAAAGATGTCATGCAAGTTCTTTTCCATAAGACGTATGACTATATTCGGAATACATGCCTACATTACATTGATGAACTGGAGCTAGTTCTGTGTTACCCTATGTTATAGCTATTACATGAGGAATCGCATCCGACATAATTATCCATCACTGATCCAATGCCTACGAGCTTTTCACATATTGTGCTTCGCTTATTTACTTTTCCGTTGCTACTGTTACAACTACTACAAAACTGCTATCTTTACTTTTGTCACTTTTACCGTTACTATCATACTACTCTGCTACAAAATACTTTGCTGCAGATACTAAGTTATCCAGGTGTGGTTGAATTGACAACTCAGCTGCTAATACTTAAGAATATTCTTTGGCTCCCCTTGTGCCGAATCAATAAATTTGGGTTGAATACTCTACCCTCGAAAGCAGTTGCGATCCCCTATACTTGTGTGTTATCACTAAGCTTGGGGATGCCCTGGATGGCATCCCCTCTTTCGTCTTCGTTCAGCGGTAACTTTACTTGGAGCTACATTTATATTCACCACATGATATGTGTTTTGCTTGGAGCGTCAATTTATTTTGTTTTGCTTGTTGTTTAAATAAAGTACTTAAGATCTAAAATTCTTAAATGTTAGAGAGTCTTCACATAATTACGTAATTATTCGACTACTCATTAATCTTCACTTATATCTTTCGGAGTAGTTTGTCGTTTTCTCTAGTGCTTCACTTATATCTTTTGAGAGCACGCTGGTAGTTTTATTTTGAAGAAACAGAGGAACTCTCATGCTTCACTTATATTGTTTTGAGTGTCTTTTATAACAACATGGTAATTTGCTTGGGTTATGAATTTAGTCCTAATATGATGGGCATCCAAGAGGGATATAATAAAAACTTTCATATAAAGTGCATTGAATACTATGAGAATTTTGATTCTTTATGATTGTTTTGAGATATGAAGATGGTGATATTAGAGTCATGCTAGTGGAGTAGTTGTGAATTTGAGATATACTTGTATTAAAGTTTGTGATTCCCATAGCACGCACGTATGGTGAACCGTTATGTGATGAAGTAGGAGCACGATCTATTTATTGATTATCTTCCTTATGAGTGGAGGTCGTGCGATGGTTAACTCCTACCAACCCTTCCCTTAGGAGCATGCGTGTAGTGCTTGGTTTTGATGACTTGTAGATTTTTGCAATAAGTATGTGAGTTCTTTATGACTAATGTTGAGTCCATGGATTATACGCACTCTCACCCTTCCACCATTGCTAGCCTCTCTGGCATCGCACAAATCTCGCCGATACCATACACCCACCATATACCTTCCTCAAAAAGCCACCATACCTACCTATTATGGCATTTCCATAGCCATTCCGAGATATATTGCCATTCAAATTTCGACCGTTCCGTTTATTATGACACGCTCCATCATTGTCATATTGCCTTGCATGATCATGTAGTTGACATTGTATTTGTGGCAAAGCCACCGTTCATAATTTTTTCATACATGTCACTCTTGAATCATTGCACATCTTGCTACACCACCGGAGGCATTCATATAGAGTCATATTTTGTTCTAAGTATCGAGTTGTAATTCTTGAGCTGTAAGTAAATAAAAGTATGATGATCATCCTTATTAGAGCATTGTTCCAGCGAGGAAAGGATGATGGAGACTATGATTCCCCCACAAGTCAGGATGAGACTCCGGACGAAAAATGGAAAAAAAAGAGGCAAAAAAAAGAGACGACCAAGAAAACAAAAAAAGAGAAAACAAAAAAATGAGATAAAAAGAGAGAAGGGGCAATGCTACTATCCTTTTACCACACTTGTGCTTCAAAGTAGCACCATGATCTTCATGATAGAGAGTCTCCTATGTTGTCACTTTCATATACTAGTGGGAATTTTCATTACAAGAACTTGGCTTGTATATTCCAATGATGGGCTTCCTCAAAGTGCCCTAGGTCATCATGAGCAAGCAAGTTGTCTGTGAAGGAAATATGCCTTAGAGGCAATAATAAAGTCATTATTTATTTCCTTAATTCATGATAAATGTTTATTATTCATGCTAGAATTGTATTAACCAGAACTTTAGTACATGTGTGAATACATAGACAAAACATATAGTCCCTAGTATGCCTCTACTAGACAAGCTCATTAATCAAAAGATGGTTATGTTTCCTAACAATAGACATGTGTTGTCATTTGATGAACGTGATCACATCATTAAGAGAATGATGTGATGGACATGACCCATCCGTTAGCTTAGCATTATGATCGTGTTAGTTTCATTGCTATTGCTTTCTTCATGACTTATACAAGTTCCTCGGACTATGAGATTATGCAACTGCCGAATGCCGGAGGAACACTTTGTGTGCTACCAAATGTCACAATGTAAAAGGCTGATTATAAAGGTGCTCTACATGTGTTTCTGAAGGTGCTTGTTGGGTTGGCATAGATCAAGATTAGGATTTGTCACTCCGTGTTTCGGAGAGGTATCTTTGGGCCCTCTCGTTAATACTCATCACTATAAGCCTTGCAAGCATTGTAACTAATAAGTTAGTTGCGGGATGACGTATTACGGAACGAGTAAAGAGACTTGCCGGTAACGAGATTGAACTAGGTATTGAGATACCGACGATCGAATCTCGGACAAGTAACATACCGATGACAAAGGAAACAATGTATATTGTTATGCGGCTTGACCGATAAATTTTTTCATAGAATATGTAGGAATCAATATGAGCATCCAGGTTCTGCTATTTTTTATTGACCGGAGACGTGTCTCGGTCATGTCTATATAGTTCTCGAACCCGTAGGGTCTGCATGCTTAACGTTCGATGACGATTGGTATTATGAGTTTATGTGTTTTGATGTACCGAAGGTTGTTCAGAGTCCGGATGTGATCACAGACATGACGAGGAGTCTCGAAATGGTCGAGACATAAAGATCGATATATTGGAAGCCTATGTTTGCACATCAGAATGGTTCCGGGTGAGTTCGGGCATATACCGGAATACCGGGAGGTTACTGTAACCCCCCAGGAAGTATATGGGCCTTATTGGGCCATAGTGGGAGAGAGGAGAAGGGAGGCTAGGATGGGCCGTGCCCCCCAAGCCCAATCCGAATTGGGTGAGGAGTCGCCCCCCCTTCCTCCTTCCTTCCCCTTCCTTCCTCTCCAAGTCAAACTAGGGAAGGGGTGGGAATCCTACTCCCAGTGGGAGTAGGACTCCTCCAGGGCGCGCCATAGAGGGCCGGCCCTCCCCTCCTCCACTTCTTTATATACGGGGGAAGGGGGCACCCCATAGACACACAAGTTGACATTGTTTAGCCGTGTGCGGTGCCCCCATCCACAGTTACACACATCGGTCATATTGTCATAGTGCTTAGGAGAAGCCTTGCGCCAGTAACTTCATCATCACTGTCACCACGCCGTTGTGCTGACGAAACTCTCTCTCGGCCTCAACTGGATCATGAGTACAAGGGACGTCCCCGAGCTGAACATGTGCTGAACGCGGAGGTGCCGTACGTTTGGTGCTTGGATCAGTTGGATCAGGAAGACGTTCGACTACATCAACCGCGTTAACTAAATGCTTCCGATTTCGGTCTACGAGGGTACGCGGACACACTCTCCCCTCTCGTTTGCTATGCATCACATAGATAGATCTTGCGTGATCATAGGAATTTTTTTGAAATTACCGCGTTCCCCAACAGTGGCATCCGAGCCAGGTCTATGAGTAGATGTTATATGCACGAGTAGAACACAAAGAGTTGTGGGCGATAATAGTCATACTGCTTACCAGCATGTCATAATTTGATTCGGCGGTATTGTTGGATGAAGCGGCTCAGACCAACATTACGCGTACGCTTACGCGAGACTGGTTCTACCGACGTGCTTTGCACATAGGTGGCTGGTGAGTGTCTATTTCTCCAACTTTAGTTGAATCAAGTGTGGCTACGCCCGGTCCTTGTTGAAGGTTAAAACAACACACTTGACAAAAAATCATTGTGGTTTTGATGCGTAGGTAAGAATGGTTCTTGCTAGAAGCTCGTAGCAGCCACGTAAAACTTGCGAGAACAAAGTAGAGGATGTCTAACTTGTTTTTGCAGGGCTTGCTGTGATGTGATATGGTCAAGCATGATGTGATATAAATTGTTGTATGAGGTGATCATGTTTTGTAACAAAGTTATCGGCAACTGGAAGGAGCCATATGGTTGTCGCTTTATTGTATGCAATGCAATCACCATGTAATTGTTTTACTTTATCACTAAGCGGTAGCGATAGTCCTAGTAACAATAGGTGGCGAGACGACAATGATGCTACGATGGAGATCAAGGTGTTGCGCTGGTGACATTGGAGATCATGACGATGCTTCGATGATGGAGATCATGAGCACAAGATGATGATGGCCATATCATGTCACATATTTTGATTGCATGTGATGTTTATCCTTTATGCATCTTATTTTGCTTAGAATGTTGGTAGCATTATAAGATGACCCCTTACTAAATATCAAGGTACAAGTGTTCTCCCTGAGTATGCACCATTGCTATAGTTCGTCGTGCCGAGACACCACATGATGATCGAGTGTGATAAGCTCTATGTTCACATACAACGGGTGCAAGCCAGTTTTGCAGAATACTCGGGTTAAACTTGACGAGCCTAGCATATGCATATATGGCCTTAGAACACTGAGACCGAATGGTCAAGCATGAATCATATAGTAGATATGATCAACATAGTGATGTTCACCATTGAAAACTACTCCATCTCACGTGATGATCGGACATGGTTTAGTTGATTTGGATCACGTGATCTCTTAGATGATTAGAGGGATGTCTATCTAAGTGGGAGTTCTTAAGTAATATGATTAATTGAACTTTATTTTATCATGAACTTAGTACCTGATAGTATTTTGCATGTCTATCTTGTTGTAGATCAATGGCCCGTGCTACTGTTCCTTTGAATTTTAATGTGTTCCTAGAGAAAGCTAAGTTGAAAGATGATGGCAGCAACTACACGGACTGGGTCCATAACTTGAGGATTATCCTCATTGCTGCACAGAAGAATTACATCCTAGAAGCACCGCTAGGTGCCAGGCTTGCTGCTGATGCTACTGATGACATTAAGAACGTCTGGCAGAGCAAAGCTGATGACTACTCAATACTTCAGTGTGCCATGATTTACGGCTTAGAATCGGGACTTCAACGACGTTTTGAACATCATGGAGCATATGAGATGTTCCAAGAGTTGAAGTTAATATTTCAAGCAAATGCCCGAGTTGAGAGATATGAAGTCTCCAACAAGTTCTACAGCTGCAAAATGGATGAGAATAGTTCTGTCAGTGAACACATACTCAAAATGTATGGGTATCATAATCACATGACTTAGCTGGGAGTTGATCTTCCAGTTGTTTGTGTCATTGAGAGAGTTCTTCAATCACTGCCACCAAGCTATAAAGGCTTCATGATGAACTATAATACGCAAGGGATGGACAAGACTATTCCCGAGCTCTTCGCGATGCTAAAAGCCGTGGAGGTAGAAATCAAAAAGGAGCATCAAGTGTTGATGGTCAATAAGACCACTAGTTTCAACAAAAAGGGCAAAGGGAAGAAAGGAACTTCAAGAAGAACACCAAAAGGTTGTTTCTCAAGAGAAGAAACCCAAGTCTGGACCTAAGCACAGGCGAGTGTTTCTCTTGCAAAGGGACTGGTCCTCGAAGCGGAACTGCCCCAAGTATTTGGCGGATAACAAGGATGGCAAAGTGAAAGGTATATTTGATATACATGTTATTGATGTGTACTTAACTAATGCTCGTAGTAGCGCTGGGTATTTGATCTGGTTACATTGCTCATATTTGCAACTCGAAGCAGGGCTACGGATTAGCGAAGATTGGCTAAGGGCGAGGTGACAATGCGCTGAAATGGTTCCAAAGTCGATGTGATCGCGGTCGGCACGCTACCTCTACATCTACCTTCGGGATTAGTTTTAGACCTGAATAATTGTTATTTGGTGCCAGCGTTGAGCATGAACATTATATCTGGATCTTGTTTGATGCGAGACGGTTATTCATTTAAATCAGACAATATTGGTTGTTTTATTTGTATCAGTAATATCTTTTATGGTCATGCACCCTTGCTGAGTGGTCTATTTTTATTGAATCTCGATAGTAGTGATACACATATTCATAGTGTTGAAGCCAAAAGATTGAAGTTTAATAATGATAGTCCAACTTATTTGTGGCACTGCCGTTTGGGTCATATCGGTGTAAAGCGCATGAAGAAACTCCATACTAATGGACTCTTGGAATCACTTGATTATGAATCGCTTGGTGCTTGCGAACCGTGCCTTATGGGCAAGATGATTAAAACTCCATTCTCCGGAACAATGGAACGAGCTACTGACTTGTTGGAAATAATACATACTGATGTATGCGGTCCAATGAGTGTTGATGCTCGTGGTGGGTATCGTTATTTTCTTACCTTCAAAGATGGTTTGAGCAAATATGGTTATATCTACTTAATGAAGCATAAGTCTGAAACATTTGAAAATTTCAAAGAATTCCAGAGTGAAGTGGAAAATCATCGTAACAAGAAAATAAAGTTTCTATGATCTGATCGTGGAGGAGAATATTTGAGTTACGAGTTTGGTCTTCATTTGAAACATGGGATAGTTTCACAATTAATGCCACCTGGAACACCACAGTGAAATGGTGTGTCTGAACGTCGTAACCATACTTTATTAGACATGGTGCAATCTATGATGTCTCTTACTGATTTACCACTATCGTTCTGGGGTTATGCTCTAGAGACGTCTGCATTCACTTTAAACAGGGCACCATCAAAATCCGTTGAGACGACGCCTTATGAATTTTGGTTTGGCAAGAAACCAAAGTTGTCGTTTCTTAAAGTTTGGGGCTGCGATGCTTATGTGAAAAAGCTTCAACCTGATAAGCTCGAACCCAAATCGGAGAAGTGCGTCTTCAAAGGATACCCAAAGGAAACTGTTGGGTACACCTTCTATCACAGATCCGAAGGCAAAATCTTTGTTGCTAAGAATGGATCCTTTCTAGAGAAGGAGTTTCTCTCGAAAGAAGTGAGTGGGAGGAAAGTAGAACTTTATGAGGTAATTGTACCTTCTCCCTTATTGGAAAGTAGTTCATCACAGAAATCAGTTCCAGTGATTCCTACACCAATTAGTGAGGAAGCTAATGATGATGATCATGAAGCTTCAGATCAAGTTACTACCGAACCTTGTAGGTCTTCCAGAGTAAGATCCGCACCTGAGTGGTACAGTAATCCTGTTCTGGACGACATGTTACTAGACCATAACGAACCTACGAACTATGAGGAAGCGATGATGAGCCCAGATTCCACAAAATGGCTTGAGGCCATGAAATCTGAGATGGGATCCATGTATGAGAACAAAGTGTGGACTTTGGTGGACTTGCCCGATGATCGGCAAGCCATCGAGAATAAATGGATCTTCAAGAAGAGGACTGACGCTGACGGTAATGTTACTGTCTACAAAGCTCAACTTGTTGCGAAAGGTTTTCGACAAGTTCAAGGAGTTGACTACGATGAGACTTTCTCACCCGTAGCGACGCTTAAGTCTGTCCGAATCATGTTAGCAATTGCCGCATTTTATGATTATGAAATTTGGCAAATGGATGTCAAAACTGCATTCCTGAATGGATTTCTGAAAGAAGAGTAGTATATGATGCAACCAGAAGGTTTTATCGATCCAAAGGATGCTAACAAAGTGTGCAAGCTCCAGCGATCCATTTATGGACTGGTGCAAGCCTCTCGGAGTTGGAATAAATGTTTTGATAGTGTGATCAAAGCATATGGTTGATTGGAAATGATATAGAATTTCTGGATAGAATAAAGGGAACCTAAATAAGAGTTTTTCTATGAAAGACCTTGGAGAAGCTGCTTACATATTGGGCATCAAGATCTATAGAGATAGATCAAGACGCTTCATTGGAATTTCACAAAGCACATACCTTGATAAAGTTTTGAAGAAGTTCAAAATGGATCAGTCAAAGAAAGGGTTCTTGCCTGTGTTACAAGTTGTGAAGTTGAGTCAGACTCAAAGCCCGACCACCGCAGAAGATAGAGAGAAAATGAAACTCATTCCCTATGCTTCATCCATAGGTTCTATCATGTATGCAATGCTGTGTACCAGACCCGATGTATGTCTTGCTATAAGCATAGCAGGGAGGTACTAAAGTAATCCCGGAGTGGAGCACTGGACAATGGTCAAGAACATCCTGAAATACCTGAAAAGGACTAAGGATACGTTTTTCGTTTATGGAGGTGAAAAAGAGCCGTCGTAAATTGTTACGTCAATGCAAGCTTTGACACTGATCCGGATGACTCTAAGTCGCAAACTGGATACGTATTTTTATTGAATGGAGGAGCTGTCAGTTGGTGCAGTTCCAAGCAGAGCGTCGTGGCGGGATCTAAGTGTGAAGCAGAATACATTACTGCTTTAGAAGAAGCAAATGAAGGAGTTTGGATGAAGGAGTTCATATCCGATCTAGGTGTTATACCTAATGCATCGGGTCCAATGAAAATCTTTTGTGACAATACTAGTGCAATTGCCTTGGCAAAGGAATCCAGATTTCACAAGAGAACCAAGCACATCAAGAGACGCTTCAATTCCATCCGTCATCAAGTGTCGGAAGGGAACATAGAGATTTGCAAGATACACACGGATCTGAATGTTGCAGACCCGTTGACTAAGCCTCTCTCACGAGCAAAACATGATCAGCGCCAAAGCTCCATGGGTGTTAGAATCATTACTATGTAATCTAGATTATTGACTCTAGTGCAAGTGGGAGACTAAAGGAAATATTCCGTAGAGGCAATAACAAAGTTATTATTTATTTCCTTAATTCATGATAAATATTTATTATTCATGCTAGATTGTATTAACTGGAAACTTACTACATGTGTGAATACATAGACAAAACATATAGTCCCTAGTATGCCTCTACTAGACTAGCTCGTTAATCAAAAGATGGTTATGTTTCCTAACCATAGACATGTGTTGTCATTTGATGAACGGGATCACATCATTAGGAGAATGATGTGATGGACATGACCCATCCGTTAGCTTAGCATTATGATCGTGTTAGTTTCATTGCTACTGCTTTCTTCATGTCTTATACAAGTTCCACGGACTATGAGATTATGCAACTCCCGAATGCCGAAGGAACACTTTGTGTGCTACCAAACGTCACAACGTAAAAGGTGATTATAAAGGTGCTCTACAGGTGTCTCCGAAGTTGTTTATTGGGTTGGCTTAGTTCGATATTAGGATTTGTTACTCCATGTTTCGGAGAGGTATCTATGGGCCCTCTCGGTAATACTCATCACTATAAGCCTTGCAAGCATTGTAACTAATAAGTTAGTTGCAGGATGAAGTATTACGGAACGAGTAAAGAGACTTGGCGGCAACGAGATTAAGCTAGGTATTGAGATACCGACGATCGAATCTCAGCCAAGTAACATACCGATGACAAAGGGAACAACGTATGTTGTTATGTGGTTTGACTGATAAAGATCTACGTAGAATATGTAGGAACCAATATGAGCATCCAGGTTCCGCTATTGGTTATTGACCAGAGACGTGTCTCGGTCATGTCTACATAGTTCTCGAACCCGTAGGGTCTGCACGCTTAACGTTCGATGACGATTGGTATTCTGAGTTTATGTGTTTTGATGTACAGAAGGTAGTTCAGAGTCCCGGATGTGATCACGGACATAACGAGGAGTCTCGAAATGGTCGAGACATAAAGATCGATATATTGGAAGCCTATGTTTGGACATCGGAATGGTTCCCAGTGAGTTCGGGCATATACCGGAGTACCGGGAGGTTACTGGAACCCCCAGGGAAGTATATCGGCCTTATTGGGCCATAGTGGGAGAGAGGAGAAGGGAGGCTAGGAGGGGGCACACCCCCCAAGCCCTATCCAAATTGGGTGGGGGGGCGCCCCCCTTTCCTTCCTCCTTCCTTCCCCTTCCTTCCTCTCCTAGTCCAACTAGGGAAGGGGGGATCCTACTCCCAGTGGTAGTAGGACTCCTCCAGGGCGCACAATAGAGGGCCTGCCCTCACTCCTCCTCCACTCCTTTATATACGGGGGAGGGGGTCACCCCATAGACACAAAAGTTTACATTTTTTAGCTATGTGTGGTGCCCCCCTCCACAGTTACACACCTCAGTCATGTCGTCGTAGTGCTTAGGCGAAGCCCCGCGCCGGTAACTTCATCATCACCGTCACCACGCCATCGTGCTGACGAAACTCTCCCTCGGCCTCAACTAGATCAAGAGTACGAGGGACATCCCCGAGCTGAACGTGTTCTGAACACGGAGGTGTCGTACGTTCGGTGCTTGGATCGCGAAGACGTTCGACTACATCAACCGCGTTAACTAAACGCTTTCGCTTTCGGTCTACGAGGGTACGTGGACACACTCTCCCCTCTCATTGCTATGCATTACATAGATAGATCTTGCGTGATCGTAGGAATTTTTTTTGAAATTCCAGCGTTCCCTAATAGGATGCACACCCACTTAGTTTCTTTTTTAGCTTTCATACACTTATAACTCTAGTGCATCCGTTGCATGGCAATCCCTAACTCACATTGATATCTATTGATGGGCATCTCCATAGCCCTTGATACGCCTAGTTGATGTGAGACTATGTTTATTTTCGTCTTCTCCACAACCACCATTCTATTCCACCTATAGTGCTATGTCCATGGCTCACGCTCATGTATTGCGTGAAGATTGAAAAAGTTTGAGAATACTAAAGTATGAAGCAATTGCTTGGATGAAACCGGGGTTGTGCATGATTTAAATATTTTGTGTGATGAAGTTAGAGCATAGCCATACTATAAGATTTTGTAGGGATAGCTTTCTTTGGCCATGTTATTTTGAGAAGACATGATTGCTTTATTAGTATGCTTGAAGTATTATTGCTTTCATGTCAATATTAAACTTTTGTTTTGAATCTTATGGATCTGAACATTCATGCCACATTAGAGAAGATTACATTGATAAATATGTTAGGTAGCATTCCACATCAAAAATTCTGTTTTTATCATTTACCTACTCGAGGACGAGCAGGAATTAAGCTTGGGGATGCTTGATACGTCTCCAACGTATCTATAATATTTGATTGTTCCATGCTATTATATTATGCATCTTGAATGTTTTATGTGCATTTATATGCTATTTTATATGAGTTTTGGGACTAACCTATTAACATAGAGCCCAGTGCCAGTTTTTGTTTTTTCCTTGTTTTTGAGTTTTACAAAAAAAGGAATACCAAACGGAGTCCAATTGACCTGCCAATTTTTGTGGATTTTTTATGGACCAAACGAAGCCCTCGAAGTGAAAGAGTTGGGCTAGAAGAGTCCCAAGCCATCCACGAGGGTGTAGGGTGCGCCTACCCCCTGGGCGCGCCCCTACCTCATGGATGACTCGGAGACCCCCCTGACGTGAGACCGATGCCAAAAATACCTATAAATACAGAAACCCACGAAAAGAAACCCAGAGTTCTGCCGCCGCAAGCCTCTATAGCCACCAAACACCAATTGGGACCCTATTCCGGCACCCTGCTAGAGCGGGGGATCCATCACCGGTGGCCATCTTCATCATCCCGGCGCTCTCCATGACGAGGAGGGAGTAGTTCACCCTCGGGGCTGAGGGTATGTACTAGTAGCTATGTGTTTGATCTCTCTCTCTCTCTCTCTCTCTCTCTCTCTCTCGTGTTCTTGATATGGCACGATCTTGATGTATTGTGAGCTTTGCTATTATAGTTGGATCTTATGATGTTTCTCGCCCTCTACGCTCTTGTAATGGATTGAGTTTTCCCTTTGAAGTTATCTTATCGGATTGAGTCTTTAAGGATTTGAGAACACTTGATGTATGTCTTGCATGGGATACTTGTGGTGACAATGGGGTATTCTATTGATTCACTTGATGTATGTTTTGGTGATCAACTTGCGGGTTCCATGACCTTGGGAGTCTATGCATAGGGGTTGGCACACGTTTTCGTCTTGACTCTGCGGTAGAAACTTTGGGGCACTCTTTGAAGTTCTTTGTGTTGGTTGAATAGATGAATCTGAGATTGTGTGATGCATATCGTATAATCATACCCACGGATACTTGAGGTGACATTGGAGTATCTAGGTGACATTAGGGTTTTGGTTGATTTGTGTCTTAAGGTGTTATTTTACTACGAACTCTAGGGTTGTTTGTGATACTTATAGGAATAGCCCAATGGATTAATCGGAAAGAATAACTTTGAGGTGGTTTCGTACCCTACAATAATCTCTTTGTTTGTTCTCCGCTATTACTGACTTTGGAGTGACAATTTGTTGCATGTTGAGGGATAGTTATATGATCCAATTATGTTATTATTGTTGAGATAACTTGCACTAGTGAAAGTATGAACCCTAGGCCTTGTTTCGTACCATTGCAATACCGTTTTCGCTCACTTCTACCACTTGCTACCTTGCTATTTTTATAACTATAGATTACAAAAACCCATATCTACCATCCATATTGCACTTGTATCACCATGTCTTCGCCGAACTAGTGCGCCTATACAATTTACCATTGTATTGGGTGTGTTGGGGACACAAGAGACTCTTTGTTATTTGGTTGCAGGGTTGTTTGAGAGAGACCATCTTCATCCTATGCCTCCCACAGATTGATAAACCTTAGGTCATCCACTTGAGGGAAATTTGCTACTGTCCTACAAACCTCTGCACTTGGAGGCCCAACAACGTCTACAAGAAGAAGGTTGTGTAGTAGACATCAGAGCCAACCAGCTGTCTTCGCCCGCATAGAAGCGGCTCATGAGTGTCGTTAAGGCTGCCATGGTCTTCGGATTTTCCTGCCCAAGGTATCGGGCGAGCCATTCGTCACGGACGCTGTGCTTAAAGGCCACTAAGGCTTCGGTGTCCGGATAGTCTACAATATGGTTCTTTTTAGTTAAGAACCAATTCCAAAGCTTGCGGGCTGATTCGCCTGGCTGCTGAATTATGTGACTTAAGTCATCAGCATCCGGTGACCAGACATAAGTACCCTAAAAGTTAGCGCTAAAAGCATCTTACAAGTCTTCCCAGGTTCCGATGGAGTTTTCTGGGTGGCTATTTAGCCAGTGTCGTGCTGGTCCTTTCAGATTTAGAGGGAGATATTTAATGGCGCTGAGATCATCTCCTCGAGCCATGTGAATGTGGAGACGAAAATCCTCAATCCAGACGACCGAATCCTTCGTTCCATCATACTGTTCGATGTTTAGGGTTTAAACCCTTCCAGAAACTGATGTTCCATGACCTCATTGGTGAAGCATAGGTGGTGTGTGGCCTCTCTATATCGCGCAATGTCGTGGCAGAGATCGGCTAACATGTGAGTTCGGTTCTGATCCCGAACATAGTAACAATTGTCACATCGAGCTTCATAGCCATTGTCTCACGTCGGGGCACGGCCCCTTGATCCGTAGATTGATCTGGTCTGACCAGCCTTATTGGCTAGGTCACGTTGCAAGTCGTGCGTGTACTCGTTGGCTGCCGTCTCCCTGCCTGTTCGGCGAGGTGGTGCAGGTTGGTGTTCGGCTTGATATGCTGTTTTATCCTGCCCACGTGGTGGTCTGTCTGGTTGGTCTACCTGATTATACTTCGATGGTATCGGCTCAAGGGTTTCATCGTTGAATTGTGGCACCAGCTTGTGCTTAGGGTAACTTTTAACAGGTCGCTCATGGTCGTACTCCTCAGCGGCCAGGACCTTAGTCCACCTTTCATTCAGCGTATCTTGCTCGGCTTTGAGCTGCTGCTGCTTCTTTTTCAGGCTCCGGGCTGTAGCAATGAGCTATCACTTGAAGCGTTCTTGGTCGAGGGGTTCCTCTGGGACAATGAAGTCTTCGTCACCGAGGCTAACCACCTCTTCAGATTCTTGCATATAATTGTTGCCCTCCACATCTTTGTTATCAGCGTATCCTGGGCTATATTCACCCTCTTCCCTTTCATCCTGTTCGGTCGTGGGCTCGATAGGGTATTCGGGATCTTCAGCATCATATGGAGTCTCATTATCTCCGGTGCCGGTATTGCTATCCTTCACACGACGAATCATGAACGGCAACGCTGGCGTCGGCGCTTTGGTGGTTTATCGACGGGTTTGTCCTCATCTAGGCTCGGGTTATCCTTGTCATTCTTTTTATCCGGAGTGTCCACCATGTACACATAGTAGGTTGAGGTGGCCGTCCAATGCCCCGTGACGAGTGGGACTTGGCTTGGTTCAGCATCGGCATCGTCGTCCATGCCGTCAACGTCTTCGGACGCATAGTCCAACATGTCGGTTAAGTCCTCGATAGTGGCTATTAAGTGGGTGGTGGGTGGGGCATAACATTCCCCTCTCTCAGCCCCCAGTCCAATCTGGGTACGGTTCGGAGGTAAGGCCTTCGTGATGGCAAGAGACTGCATCAAACCCAATGCTTCATCTAAGAGCGGAAGTGGGACCGGAAACCGCGGATCTGCTGGGCTGAGTTCGGCATGGGAGACCTAATCGGACCTGTTGAGTGCAGACCTCGGCAGTTCGATATGGTTGCCCGGAGCCAAGTCTAAGATTGCATATGGGTCTTCGGTCGGGAGTTCCACAAGGGGAAGAAGTCCGGTGGGGATCACGCTCCCGTCTTCGGACAATGAGACCTGCCCCGGATCTAAGTCCAAGGCGGGTGTGGATGTCGACCCCTGGAAGGGATCTACCAGAGTATCCGAAGAGTCTTCTTGGTGGGGACACAGAGTGGGGCTGAGGCCGCAAACCCGTCAAATACTAGGTTTCCTCGGATGTCAGCAACGTAGTTCAGGTTTCCGAACCCGATCTGGTGGTCGGGGGCATAACTATCGACCTGCTCGAGGAGGCCGATCGAGTTGGCGCCAAGCACAAAGCCACCTAACACAAAGACCTACCCAGGAAGAAAGATCTCCTTGGACGCAGCATCATTGTTGATGAAGAGGTGAGCCATCGATCCTTCTGTCGACGATATAGCAGAGCTCTCAATGAAAGCACCAATGTCGGTGTCAAAACCGTCAGATCTCGGGTAGGGGGGCCCAAGCTGTACGTGTGAGGATCAATGGTAACTATGGACGAAGGACACAGTGTTTACCTAGGTTTGGGCCCTCTTAATTATTCGAGGGTATAGGGGCGCTACGTCTTGAGCTTGCGTTGGTTTTCCTTGAAGAGGAAAGGGTGATGCAGCAATAGTAGCATAAGTATTTTCCTCAGTTTTTGAGAACCAAGGTATCAATCCAGTAGGAGGCTCCTCAAAAGTCCCACACACCTACACAAACAAACAAGAACTCGCAACCAACGCAATAAAGGGGTTGTCAATCCCTTCACAACCACTTGCGAAAGTGAGATCTGATAGAGATAATATGATAAGATAAATATATTTTTGGTATTTTATAATATAGATTGGAAAATTAAAGATGCAAATAACAGTAGATTGAAAGCTTGTATGATAAAAGATAGACCCAAGGGCCATAGGTTTCACTAGTGGCTTCTCTCAAGATAGCATAAGTATTACGGTGGGTGAACAAATTACTGTCGAGCAATTGATAGAAAAGCGAATAATTATGAGATTATCTAGGCATGATCATGTATATAGGAATCACGTCCGTGACAAGTAGACCGACTCCTGCCTGCATCTACTACTATTACTCCACACATCGACTACTATCCTGCATGCATCTAGAGTATTAAGTTATAAAGAACAGAGTAATGCATTAAGAAAGATGACATGATGTAGAGGGATAAACTCATGCAATATGATATAAACCCCATCTTTTTATCCTCGATGGCAACAATACAATACGTGCCTTGCTACCCTAACATCCTTTGGGAAAGGACACCGCAAGATTGGACCCAAAGCTAAGCACTTCTCCCATTGCAAGAAAGATCAATCTAGTAGGCCAAACCAAACTGATAATTCAAAGAGACTTGCAAAGATAACTTAATCACACATAAAAGAGTTCAAAGGAGATTCAAATATTTCTCATAGATAAACTTGATCATAAACCCACAATTCATCGAATCTCGACAAACACACCGCAAAAAGAGTTACATCGAATAGATCTCCAAGAAGAGGAGAACATGGTATTGAGATTCAAAGAGAGAGTAGAAGCCATCTAGCTAATAATTATGGACCCAAAGGTCTGTGGTAAACTACTCACAACTCATCCGAAGGGCTATGGTGTTGATGTAGAAGCCCTCCATGGTTGATTCCTTCTCCAGCGGAGCGCCGACGAAGGCTCCAAGATAGGATCTCGCGGATATAGAAGGTTACGGCGGTGGAAATAGTTTTTCCTGGTCACTTCTGATGTTCTCGGGGTACGTGGGTATATATAGGAGGAAGAAGTAGGTCAGTGGACACCTGAGGGGCCCACGAGACAGGGGGCGCGCCCAGTAGGGGGGGCCCTCCACCCTCATGGCCTCCTCGATTGTTTCTTAACTTCCACTCCAAGTCCTCTGGATCACGTTCGTTCCAAAAATCACGCTCCCGAAGGTTTCATTCCGTTTGGACTCCGTTTGATATTCCTTTTCTTCGAAACACTGAAATAGGCAAAAAAAACAGCAATACGGGCTGGGCCTCCGGTTAGTAGGTTAGACCCAAAAATGATATAAAAGTGTAAAGTAAAGCCCATAAACATCCAAAACTGGTAATATAATAGCATGGAACAATCAAAAATTATAGATACGTTGGAGACGTATCAAGCATCCCCAAGCTTAATTCCTGCTCGTCCTCGAGTAGGTAAATGATAAAAACAGAACTTTTGATGTGGAATGCTACCTAGCATAATTCTCAGTGTAATTTTCTTTACTGAGGCATGATTATTGAGATCCAAATGATTCAAGATAAAAGCTTATAAAACATAAAAATAGTAATACTCGAAGCATACTAACAAATAATCATGTCTTATCAAAATAGCATAGCCAAAGAAAGCTTATCCCTACAAAATCATATAGTTAGGCCATGGTTCATTTTCATTACACAAAATCCTCCCATCATGCACAACCCCGGTTTTAGCCAAGCAATTGGTTCATACTTTTTAGCGCGCTTCAGCTTTTTCAACTCTTACGCAATACAGTAGCGCAAGCCATGGACATAGCACTATATGTGGTATATGGTGGTGGTTGTGAGGACAAAAAAGGGAGAAGATAGTCTCACATCAACTAGGCGTATCAACGGGCTATGGAGATTCCCATCAATAGATATCAATGTGAGTGAGTAGGGATTGCCATGCAACGGATGCAGTAGAGCTATAAATGTATGAAAGCTCAACAAAAGAAACTAAGTGGGTGTGCATCCAACTCGCTTGCTCACGAAGACCTAGGGCATTTTGAGGAAGCCCATCATTGGAATATACAAGCCAAGTTCTCATAATGAAAAATTCCCACTAGTATATGAAAGTGACAACACAAGAGACTCTCTATCATGAAGATCATGGTGCTATTTTGAAGCACAAGTGTGGAAAGGAGATAGTAGCATTGTCCCTTCTCTCTTTTTCTCTCATTTTTTTATTTTTTTATTTGGCCTTTCTCATTTTTTTATTTGGACTTTCTCTTTTTTTTTAAAGTCCGAAGTCTCATCCCGCCTTGTGGGGGAATCATAGTCTTCATCATCCTTTCCTCACTTGGGACAATGCTCTAATAATGAAGATCATCACACTTTTACTAATTTACAACTCATGAATTACAACTCAACACTTAGAACAAAATATGACTCTATATGAATGCCTCCGGCGGTATACCGGGATATGCAATGAATCAAGAGTGACATGTATGAAAATTATGAGGGTAGCCTTGCCACAAATACAATGTCAACTACATGATCATGCAAAGAGCAATATGACAATGATGGAGCGTGTCATAATAACGAAACGGTGGACAGTTGCATGGCAATATATCTTAGATTGGCTATGGAAATGCCATAATAGGTAGGTATGGTGGCTGTTTTGAGGAAGGTAAATAATGGGTGCATGATACCGGCGAAAGTTGCGCGATATAATAGAGGCTAGCAAGGTGGAAGGGTGAGTGTGCGTATATCCATGGACTCACATTAGTCATAAAGAACTCATATCTATCCCTAATAATAAAGCATGGGTTGAGTCTCTCGGGTTCACCTTCGCGGCATTTTTACACAAAGGTCCCTGTCATTTTTTAAATTGAACCCGCGATCCTTTTTTAAGTTGATCTGAAACGTTGTTTTTGCAAAGAAAAACCTACACCTATCTTATCCAGAAGCGTGAGGCTGGGCTCGTCGGCGACCGTCACGCCTCCTCTCCGGCCGGCTCTCTCGGCCTCTCCCACACATGCCCTCGGCCTCTCCTCCGCCTCCGGCCTCCTTCCCCCCATGTACCTCTTGGCCTCTCCTCCGCCTCCGGCCCTCTTGGCCTTTCCTCTGCCTTCGGCCTCCTCAGCCCCCTTTACCTCTCGGCCTCTCCTTCGCCTCCGGCCTCCTCGCCCCCTGTACTTCTCAACCTCTCCTCCACCTCCAATCTCCTCGGGCCCCCTATTGGTGCCCAGCGCTCTCCACGGCTGCTGTCGGCGCCTCCACTCTCCGTTCCTCTTCATTGCGCACGGCAGCGGCAGACGTCTAGAGCCAATGCGGCGCTACTGGATGAGGCAGCGCACGGGGGTTCAGGAGCAAAGGTGGGTCGCCATTCTGCTAGGCCACCTCAAGTTCCCGCTCTTCGGGGCGCTGCTCGAGTAGAGCAGAAGCACGCACTTCAGATGGTAGGGCGGCCGCCGTGGGGGCAGGACGTGTTGCGGGCGCCGGCGGCTACCGTGCCCCGGAGGTGGTGGACACGCGGCGGCACTCCCTGGGCGTGCTCTTGCTGGAGCTCCTCAACAACAAGTCCCCGACGCACGTGTCCGTGCAGGAGGGCGACAATGGCAAGTCCCCGACGCACACGTCCCTGTAGGAAGGCGACGGCGGCATGCTGGACCTTCCGCGCTTGGTGCAGTCGGTGGTACACGAGGAGTGGACGGCTGAGGTGTTTGGCGTGGAGCTGGTGGGGCTAGGCGCCGCACCGAGGAGGAGATGGTCGTGCTACTACAGGCACCAGCAGAGCTATGACATAGCACGCCGCTGGCCTCCAGCCACCGGTGCACCGCACACATCCATGCCTCCCATGGCCAGATGCCCGGACGGCCCGCCGGCACATAGCCACACAATAGCGAGGTTCAGTTCTCTGAATTTTGAGTTCAGTGTCGTGATTTGGAAGGACGTCCGGACGGCCCGACGGCACATAGCTACACAACAACGAGCTTCAGTTCTTTGAATTTTGAGTTTAGTGTCATGATTTGAATGGACGCCAGACGTCCCGCTGGCACATAGCTACACAACAGCGAGCCTAGCTTCAGTTCCCTGAATCGCACATAGCTACAAAACTGTGAGGCCAGCTTCAGTTCTCTGAATATTCAGTTCTGTGTCATGATTTGGATGGAATTGGAGACCGTGTCCTTCTCCAACACAAATCAATATTGATATGTCTCCGTCGTATCTATAATTTTTTCTTGTTACATGCCAATATTATTCACTTTCATATACTTTTTGTCAACTTTTTATATTATTTTTGGGACTAACATATTGATCCAGTGCCCAGTGCCAGTTCCTATCTGTTGCATGTTTTTTGCTTTGCAGAAACCCAATAGCAAACGGAGTCCAAACGGGATAAAAACGGACGGAGATTTTTTTTGGAATATTTATGATTTTCTGGAAGTAAAATCAACGCGAAATGGTGTCCAGGGTGGTCACGGGTAGGGGGGCGCGCCCTACCCCCCAGCCGCGCCCCTGACCCTCGTGATCCACCCGTAAGGCGGTTGACGCTCTCCTTCTGGCGCAAGAAAGCTAATTTTACAAGGAAGATCTGAGCGAAAGATTCACCCCAATAGGAGTTACGGATCTCCGGATATAAAAGAAACGGTGAAGGGGTAGAATCTGCCAACGCAGAGAACGCAGAAACAAAGAGATAGATCCAATCTCAGAGGGGCGCTCACCCCTCCCAAGCCATGGGAGCCAAGGAACAGAGGGGAAACCCTTCTCCCATCTAGGGAGGAGGTCAAGGAAGAAGAAGAAGAAGGGGGGCTCTCTCCCCCTTGCTTCCGGTGGTGCCGGAACGCCACCGGGGGCCATCATCATCACCGCGATCTTCACCAACACCTCCGCCATCTTCACCAACATCTCCATCACCTTCCCCCCTCTATCTACAGCGGTCCACTCTCCCGCATCACGCTGTACCCTCTACTTGAACATGGTGCTTTATGCTTCATATTATTATCCAATGATGGGTTGCCATCCTATGATGTTTGAGTAGATTTTCGTTGTCCTATCGGTGATTGATGAATTGCTATGATTGTTTTGAGTTGCATGTTTATTATTGGTGCTGTCCTATTGTGACCTCCGTGTCGTGCAAGCGTGAGGGATTCCCACTGTAGGGTTTGAAATATGTTTATGATTTGCTTATGGTGGATGGCGTGAGTGACAGAAGCACAGACCCGAGTAAGTAGGTTGTTTGCGTATGGGATAAAAGGGGACTTGATGCTTTAATGCTATGGTTGGGTTTTACCTTAATGAATCTTTAGTAGTTGTGGATGCTTGCTTGAGTTCCAACCATAAGTGCATATGATCCAAGTAGAGAAAGTATGTTAGCTTATGCCTCTCCCTCAAATAGAATTGCAATAGTGATCACCGGTCTAGTAACATAGTCAATTGCTTAGGGACAATTCCAAAACTCCTACCACCACCTTTCCACACTCGTTATATTTACTTTAGTTGCATCTTTATCTAAACAGCCCCTAGTTTTTATTTACGTGTTCTTTACTTTCTTGCAAGCTTACCCAAAAACACCTACAAAGTACTTCTAGTTTCATACTTGTTCTAGGTAAAGCAAACATCAAGCATGCGTAGAGTTGTATCGGTGGTCGATAGAACTTGAGGGAATATTTATTCTACCTTTAGCTCCTCGTTGGGTTCGACACTCTTACTTATCGAAAACTGTTGCGATCCCCTATACTTGTGGGTTATCAAGACCTTTTTCTGGCGCCGTTGCCGGGGAGCAATAGCGTGGGGTGAATATTCTCGTGTGTGCTTGTTTGCTTTGTCACTAAGTAATTTTTATTTGCTGTTCCTAGTTGTTCTTTATCTTTAGTTATGGATATGGAAGACAAAATACCAAAAAAATTAGGTGTACTTGCTACTCATGGAGATGGGGAACCTCCTAAAACCCTCGATGCTGGTTATGTGAAATATATTATGTACTACTTTGATAATCCTGAGAAAACCCCATTCAACTATGTAATGGGAGTAACGTTGGATCAACGTGAATACTTTAGGGATTATCGCTTAACACAAAAAGGGAAACTATTATGGGATCAAATTTATATATTGAAGTGGTATGCTTGGCAACTATGCGTGGATTATGATTATACTTGTTGCTCTAGGATGAATGCTCCACACCTTCCCTTTTCATGCAAATTTAATGATAATAAAACCTTAGCTTGTTATGCTAATGGTATATATGATTACTATGATGTGGAACAAATAGAAGAATTTGTTGCTTTTATGGGTGCTTATGAAATTGAAGCTATGTGTAAAGAGTTTGAGGATTATGATGATGCTGTTTATAGATCTGAAAATTTAGCTATCCTCAAATATTGCTATGAGAATTATAAATACAATTATGAAATTAATGCACTTATTAAGAAAGTCTCCGCTGTCCAAGAAGAGACTAATATTTTGTAGGAATCTATGGAAGAAGAAATTGATGAAACTATGAGCTCATTGGATGAAAAAGATGAGGAGGAGAGCGAAGAACAAGAGGAGGAAGAGCGGATTGATCACCCGTGCCCACCTTCTAATGAGAGTAACTCTTCAACTCATACATTGTTTAATTCCCCTTCGTGCTTACCGAAGGATGATTGCTATGATGACTGTTATGATCCCTATGATTCTTTTGAAATATCCCTTTTTGATGATGCTTGATATGCTTGTGGCCAAGATACCAATATGAATTATGCTTATGGAGATGAACTTGCTATAGTTCCTTATGTTATGAATGAAATTGTTGCTATTGCACCCACGCATTTTAGTCCTATTATCTTTTTGAATTCTCCCGACTACACTATATCGGAGAAGCTTGCACTTATTAAGGATTATATTGATGGGTTGCCTTTTACTACTAAACATGATGATTTTGATGAATATAATATGCATGTGCTTGCTGCTCCTACTTGCAATTATTAAGAGAGAGGAACCATATCTCCACCTATCTATGTTTCCAATATGATAGAATTGCAAGAAACTGTTCATACTATGCATTGGCCTTTACTTGGTGTGCATGAATTGTTCTTTTATGACATGCCGATGCATAGGAAGAGAGTTAGACTTCGTTGTTGCTTGATATATGCTACTTTGTGCTCACTACTAAATTACAAATCATTGTTAATTAAATATGGCTTTGATATACCTTGGGATCGGGGTGGATTCATTACTTGAGCTCTAAATGCCTAGCTTAATGGCTTTAAAGAAAGCGCTGCCAGGGAGACAACCCGGAAGTTTTAGAGAGTCATTTATTTCTGTTGAGTGCTTTCATATAGTTTAAAAACACAAAAATAAAGTGAAAGTGAGAAAGACAAGCATTGTTGAAGTGGGAGCTAGCCTTGAACTTTGTTCATGCTCACGGAAACTTTGTGAAATCTTGATTACAAAAACTTTTCAACAAAAATAATTATCCCCTTGTATAATTCCATTGTATTATAAAAATAATGTGCTAAAGTTTGCCTTTAGGATGTTTACAATGCTTGTTGGTTTGTACGGTGCAGGATAGAAACTTTGGCTGTAGTGCACGATTTTACATTTTTAACTGGAACGTCAATTGGTTCTGATTCCTTTTGCACTGTCTTTCTATAATTTTTTTTATTTTTCCTAATTTTGGAAGAATTTTTGGGGTATAGAAGTATGGTGAATGTTCAGATTACTACCGACTGTTCTGTTTTTGATAGATTCTGTTTTTGATGCATAGTTTGCTTGTTTTGATGAATCTATCAATTTATATCAGTGGATTAAGCCATGAAAAAGTTATATTACAGTAGACACAATGCAAAAACAAAATATTAATTGGTTTGCAACAGTACTTAGAGTGGTAATTTGCTTTATTATACTAACGGATCTTACCGAGTTTTCTGTTGAAGTTTTGTGTGGATGTAGTGTCTAATCGAGGATGTTTCGATGTGAGAAGAAGGAAGAGAGGCAAGAGCTCAAGCTTGGGGATGCCCGAGGCACCCCAAGTAAATATTCAAGGAGACTCAAGCATCTAAGCTTGGGGATGCTGGGGAGGCATCCCCTCTTTCGTCAACAAGTATCGGTATGTTTCGGATTCGTTTCGTTCATGCATTATGTGCAAGTCTTGGAGCGTCTTTTGCAATTAGGTTTTTATTTTTCTTTTATGCACCATGCTGGTATGAGATAGTCCTTGGTTGATTTATAGAATGCTCATTGCACTTCACTTAAATCTTTTTGAGTGTGGTGAGGGAGTCCCGGATTAGGGGGTGTCCGGATAGCCGAACTATCATCTTCGGCCGGACTCCTGGACTATGAAGATACAAGATTGAAGACTTCGTCCCGTGTCCGGATGGGACTTTCCTTGGCGTGGAAGGCAAGCTTGGCGATACGGATATGTAGATCTCCTACCATTATAACCGACTCTGTGTAACCCTAACCCTCTTCGGTGCCTATATAAACCGGAGGGTTTTAGTCCGTAGGACAAACAACAATCATACCATAGGCTAGCTTCTAGGGTTTAGCCTCTTTGATCTCGTGGTAGATATACTCTTGTACTACCCATATCATCAATATCAATCAAGTAGGAGTAGGGTTTTACCTCCATTGAGAGGGCCCGAACCTGGGTAAAAACATCATGTCCCTTGTCTCCTGTTACCATCCGCCTAGACGCACAGTTCGGGACCCCCTACCCGAGATCCGCCGGTTTTGACACCGACATTAATGCTTTCATTGAGAGTTCCTCTATGCCGTCGCTATCAGGAAGGATGCCTCATCCCATCTTTAAAGATGGCACTGTTGCTAAAGGAGCTTTGGCTGTCGGCCAAACTCTCCGGCTAGGCGGTTTCCTTATGACCGCCTGTCCGGCCGCCACGCCGACGATGACTTCTCGGGTCATCGAAAGCAATCTGCACGTTAGCTCGGAACTCGCCGAGCAGTTGGATCCGATGGAGCTCTCTTCCCTAAACGAGCTCTTGGATCGCATCGCCGCCCTAGGAGTCGCTACCGACTACAATCAGATTGGGCCTAAACCCGATCTGAGAGAGATCAACTCTCCCCAGGTTACCCACCACGTTGCCGTGGTAGAGGAACAGTACGGCGATCCTTCTTCTATCTTAAGGACTAGCTATGTCTGGATTCCCGATCCCTCCATGCCGGATTCCCGCGGAGGGGAGGATGTTACTCAAGCCCTGAACCTAAAGTCAGGCAGATGGCTAGATTCATTGGACAACATCCAAGAACCCAAGCTTCCGAGTTCAGAAACTACTTGGCCCCTGAGTTTTAAAGTGGACGGGGTTCCGAATTTAATTCCACCCGCCCACCCAAACATAAGCGATCTATCCCAAATCCGGCAAGAGCCCGCAGAAATAGTACACCATTACTGGGCCAGATTCCTCCTGGTTATGAACAGGATAAAGGACTGTCGTGAGGAAGACGCAATTTCATTCTTCTGCAATAATTGCACGGACAAGGGAATCCTCAACGCCGTAAGTCGTCGTGAAATTACACGCTTCGCTGACTTAGCATCCATAGTACGAAAGTACTGTGCGATGGAAAGCGCCTGGAAAACCGAAATCAATTTTTGGGACAATCCGGCCCTGAATACAACCCTAGTCCGAAATAAAAGGGTGCATTATCGCAAGGCACCTGGGTTAAACACCAAAAAGCAAAAACCCACTATAGGGCATAGAACCGCACTGGAAGGATGGCTCAATGGACCCTGCAAAACTCATAGTACAGAGGGTGCCACTCCAAGTCACAGCCTTAGAGCATGTTGGATACTATGGCAGGTGGCCAAAAGTGGCGAAGAGCTTCTAACTCCAAAATACTAGTCCAAGGATACCAGTACCGTATTAACAGTCTTCGAGACTTTCGCATGAAATAATATGCGGAAACGAACACTCCACAGCCTTGCCGAAGTCTACCAAGTAGCAACAACAACAAACTCATGGAGTGACACGGCTATGACCTTTAATGCCAGTGACGAACCTAAATTTCGAACAGCCCGAGCACCAGCCGCATTGGTCCTCAGTCCAATAGTGGACGGTTTTCGCCTTACCAAGGTACTCATGGACGGTGGCAGCAGACTGAACCTCATTTACGAGGAAACCCTCCGAAAAATGGAAATAGACTGGAGCCGCATTGAGCGAAGTAGCACAACCTTTAGAGGAATAATCCCCAGTCAGGAAGAATGCTGTATAGGAAAAATCACACTGGATGTGGTGTTCGGCACGCCGGATAATTACATGTCCGAGGAGGTCACGTTCCAAGTGGCCCCATTCAGCAGCGGATATCACGCTCTATTGGGGCGAGAGGCATTCACAATTTTTCAAGGTATACCCCATTACGGGTACATGAAGCTCAAAATGCCCGGGCCCAACGGAATCATCACTCTTGCTAGTGACCCAGACATAGCAGTCCACGCCGAAAACAAGACAGGCGCACTGGCCTTGGAGGCACTATCCGAAGCCCTAGCGGCCGAGGAACTCACTACGCTGCACTCCACGGTGAATAGGGACGATGTGATACTCGATAAGAGATCCAAGTCCACCTCCTTTAAACCAGCGGACGAAATAGTCAAATTCCAAGTCCATCCAACGGACCCTACAAAAACGGCCTCCATCAGGGCACAATTAAACCCTAATGTAGACGCCGCACTACGAGAATTCCTACGTGAAAATTGGGACATCTTTGCCTGGCACCCTTCAGACATGCCAGGAATCCCACGTCGGCTGGCCGAGCACAGCCTAAACACCATAAAAGGATTCAAGCCAGTTAAACAGGCTCTTCGGCGTTTCTCCGAACCCAAGAGACAGGCCATGGGAGAGGAACTAGCCAAATTATTGGATGCCGGATTCATCAGAGATATAAAACATCCGGACTGGCTAGCAAACCTGGTGATGGTACCAAAGAAGGACAAATCTTGGCGCCTATGCATCGATTTTAAAGACCTCAACAAGGCTTGCCCAACGGATCCCTTCCCCCTCCCCCACATCGATCAAATTATCGATGCTACCGCAGGACACAATTCATTATGTTTCCTCGACGCATACTCCGGCTACCACCAAATTAAGATGGCAAAGCCCGACCAGGCCGCAACGGCATTCATCACCCCATACGACCCATTCTGCTTCAACACAATGCCCTTTGGGCTCAAAAATGCCGGTGCAACATATGAGCGCATGATTCAGACATGTCTGGCAAACCAGATCGGCAAAACAGTGGAGGCATACGTAGACGATGTGGTCGTCAAAACCAAGCATGTCGAAACTCTAGTAGACGACTTGAGGCTCACGTTCGATAATCTCCGAACATATGACATTAAGCTTAACCCAAAAAAATGTGTTTTCGGCGTACCAGCCGGAAAGCTCTTGGGCTTCATTGTATCCAGTAGAGGAATTGAAGCAAATCCAGCCAAGATCCGAGCTCTGTCACAATTGGACATCCCAAAGGACCTCAAACAAATACAAAAATTGACGGGATGCGTGGCGGCTTTAAGCCGCTTTATCTCCCGTTTAGGAGAAAAGGCATTACCCCTTTATCGCCTCCACCGACGCACCGAACACTTCGAGTGGACAGATGCCGCCACGGCCGGACTCGAAGAAATAAAAGCCATATTGGCAACAAACCCGGTCCTGGCCGCGCCCAACATAGGTGAACCAATGCTATTATATATCACGGCAACTCATCAAGTGGTGAGCGCGGTGCTCGTCGTCGAACGAGAAACGGACGGACAAAAGTTCCCTCTTCAAAAACTAGTTTACTACGTGTCCACTGTCCTGACTCCTTGCAAGTCACGGTACCCACATTATCAGAAGATAGCGTACGCGGTGTTCATGGCATCCCGGAAGCTGCGACACTACTTTCAAGAGTGTTCGATAACAGTAGGCTCCGAAGAACCTCTTAATGACATTATAAACAACCGCGACGCGATGGGCCGGATTGCCAAACGGCGAGCTATCAAGTCACAAGTTTTGGCCGACTTCATCGCCAAATGGACGGAAGCCGAACTCCCTAAAGAGTACGGCACATATTCCAACTGGATCATGCACTTCGACGGCTCCAAAATGTTGGCTAGTCTGGGGGCTGGCGTCGTCCTGACGTCCCCAACTGGAGATACGGTTCAATACGTACTCCAGATAATGTATACAGACTCCAACAACGCAGCCAAATATGAGGCCCTTCTACATGGCCTTCGGATGGCAGTCTCCACGGGCATTCAACGCCTAGAGGTGCGCGGGGATTCGAACCTCGCGATATCCCAAATAAATGGAGACTTTGATACCAAGGAACCAAAAATGGCAGCTTATCGCAACGCCGTCCTAAGAATGTCATCTCGGTTTGAGGGGCTCGTATTTCACCATATAGCCTGAGATAACAACCAGGCAGTAGAGGTATTGGCACGCATTGGCGCAAAGCGCGATGCCGTCCCTCCCAACATCTTCCTAGAGAGGCTGTTCAAGCCATCCATACTATGGGAGGGGGAATCCGGAAATAATAACCCGGACCCAACCGCACTGCCTGACACCAAACATTCTGACACAATCGGCGGTTCTGTCAACGAAGTAACATCCTCTGCCCACGTAATAATGGCAGTCATTGCCCCGTGGACGGAACCATTCCTAGCCTACCTAACCAGGCAGGAACTTCCCGCTGCATAGTGCGGTGATCTAAAGCCTATAAGGTCCATGAGGTGTATCTCCGAAGAGGACACGCACTCCGGGCACCACGCCGCAGCCCGGGCCCTTGTAGGCAAGGCCTTCCGTACATGATTTTATTGGCCGACGGCCCGGGCAGATGCTCAGGACTTAGTCCAACGATGCATCGATTGCCAGCTCTTTGCTAATCAAAACCACATGCCACCCACCGCCCTCAAAACTATACCCATAACCTGGCCCTTCGCAGTCTGGGGGCTTGACATGGTTGGACCCCTTAAAGGAGGAACCCACAAGCAAAGATACCTACTGGTCATGGTGGATAAGTTCACCAAATGGATAGAGGCCAAGCCTGTTAAGACGGCTGAATCCGGACCAGTGATAGACTTTATATCAGGGGTCGTACACCATTACGGCGTCCCCCATAGCATCATCACTAACAACGGCACGAACTTTACGTCCGACGAGGTTAAACTCTGGTGCAAAAACATGGGCATCAAGCTCGACTATGCTTCAGTCTATCACCCTGAAACTAACGGTCAGGTCGAGCGAGCAAATGGTCTAATCATGAGCGGCATCAAACCCTGATTAGTGCGGTACCTTAGGGAATCTAACACGCACTAGGTAGAGGAGCTCGACTCCGTACTCTGGGGGTTGCGGACCACTCCAAATTGCACCACCAGATTTACACCATTCTTTATGGTATACGGCGCAGAGGCAGTTCTACCCTGTGACATAATTCATGACTCACCTCGCATGCGCATGTATGAAGAAAGAGAAGCCGAGCTCGATCGGCAGGACAGTTTGGACGCATTGGAGGAGGAGCGTGACGTGGCAAAAGCCCGTTCCGCATTCTATCAACAGCAAGCTCGAAGATATCAAAGCAGAGAAGTATGGGCCAAAACTTACAACGTTGGCGAGTTAGTTCTACGCTTGTCGGACAAGAAAAAGGACAAACTCAAGCCCAAATGGGAAGGTCCCTTTATCATTGACCAAGTCCTGACCGGTGGAGCGTACCGTCTGCGAGATGCATCGGATAACCGACTCGAGCCGAACCCATGGAACGCAGCCCGTCTCCAAAGATTCTATGCCTAGCGCCGAATTCTGAGTTCGTCTCCTTCCTCCGTCTGTATTTTACATATTAGCTGTCTTTTGTTTCTCTCCTTCTTCCCCCTTTTTTTCTTACAGCCTTTGAAAGCTTGTTCGTGCATTGTTTGCACACACTTGACGCACTATCCGTGATCATTATACCTGGGGGCTTCTTTAACAGAAGCTTATTTATACGGGCTTCATGCCCAACACATGTGTCACACTTCCGCATGTACCTTTTATTCACCATTATATGCATCGATATGACTTATGTTTTCACCAAGCTGGGTTTCGTGGCTCCTGTGCTTACCCCTACATTCCTGATTGTTCGGCTAGGCGTTAAAGGGAGCACCTCTGCAATTGTTACTGCCGGGTCAGCAGGATGTGTACCTCAGACTGGCTGAAGCCGAAAGCTAGCGTTCTTAAGGGAATATTCGGTCGGTGAACTAAAAGACAATTTCTTACCTATTTATTCATCTGCCCCCAGATGTTTTTCTGCTTTTTTCGCAGTCCGGACATGCACTTTAGGGCATGCCTCCCAGGGAAAGGAACCCCTAACGGAACTATTCTCCCTGGAAGATGTTTCTTACTAACCATGTAATATAACATAACTAGTTGGGCACTTGTCTGATACAACACTAATGACCTCTACGCCTGGTCTCCACGCATGCCCTGGTTCTTATATAACCACGAGGGTATTCAGACACACTCCGAACTATTGGGTCCCGAGGTTGAATCGAAAAGGTCTGCTATGACAAACGATCTACAATCTGGCTAGAAGGCATTTTACATGTCATCTTAAATTACATAGTCAACTTGATTGGGCATATTCCTCTTCAATGCCATCCAAACAGCTGTCTAGTTTGATCTGTTGGGAATACTTATGCCAATTCTACTTGGTCGTACACTAAGCTCACAGGGATCTCCTTCCCATCGGGCCCTGCAGGTCTGACCTCGGCCATGTGGTTTGGGTCAGCCTTCGTGTACCGCGTCTTCACCATGGCCCCGGCCTCCCTGGCGCCTGGACGGCAGGCCGATATCTTCCATAAGCGGAAGCGCTGCCGTGCTCCCTGAAGCCTCTCTGCAAGCTCTCCAAGGCCTTCGGGCAGGGAGACAGATGGCCACAAGGCCTGGGCAACGCCTTTCATCACCTGCCGAACTCGTTCATGCAGTTGCAAGAGCTCGGGAAGCAGTTCACCCATAGAACCGGGCATCTCCTCTGCAGGATGGCCTGTGAGCATACCTACAGACATAACTCTGTTAGACGACTTCCTCGCCAAACTCTTTTTCAAAGTTCGTTCAAGCACTTACTAAAAATGCCACGTCGAAGTCACTGATTCTCCTTAACGAATTCAGATAGCTGGGCACGAACATCCTTTAGTTCCTCACCCAGCTGGGTGTTGGCATCTTGGAGATTATTTTTCTCCTGCCTCACCCTTGTAAGCACACTCTCGCCAGCCTTTAACCGGCACATAAGCTGTTGCTTGTCCGGATGTATCGCCATCTACAATATTATTGTCAGACTTATACACACGCCGCACTTCACAAATTACTTGTCTTTTGAACCATATATTACCAGAGGGGGTCTCTTTGGCTTCCCCCGCTGCGGCTAGTGCGGCCTCAAGTTGGGCTTTGCACTCCTCCAGCTCCTGGGACAGTTGGGTATTCTTTTCGGTAAGACCAGACAACAAATGATCCTTAAATCAGTTATTCTAACTATTTCAAGTCTCGGGACTCTTGGCATATATAATCATCAAATCTTCTCACCCGTATGTCTTTTACATACTGCTCTGTGGCTCTGGCTAGACCATTCTGAGCGGCACGGAGGTGCGCATCTCCCGAATTAAAGGCATCGAATGCCTCTGGGGAGAAACGCGCGTCACGAAGAGCTGTCCGGCGGCGCCTATGATTCATGGCACTGTGCACCTCGGAATTGGTGGCATATAACCTGTCGGCATCCTCTGTCGGAGGAACATCCGACGCACGCCCCGTGTTCGCCTCCGCTTCTGGACCTGGCTTTGGAGCCTGGCGAGCAGAGGGCTGATTGGCAACCTCTCCGGATACAGTCCGGCGAGCTCTTCTTCCTGAAAAGGCACGAGCGTTAGTATGCCTCCCGGGAATAAAGTAGGGAAGTAAGGTGACGCGCTATACCGTTGCACCGGAGTTTCGATCCGGACCGCACTTCTATTTAGCCTGCTGGGCCGTGCTGCCCCTTGTTGGCCAGCCACCACGGGCTCGGCCTTCCGCCTCAAGAGCGCCCCCTGTGAAACACCATCAGTACACGGTGATCGAAAACACGCATGGATGGGTCATTTTCAAAGTATTGGGACTTCGGTCTCGGTTGCCTGCGAGGCGGGAAGTATTCTGGGTTAATCGGCCGTAATGGCGACCAAGGCATTATCGATGCTCACTTGATGGAAAACCCCGTCGATCAGCTCCACCGATATGTCCGGATCCCCTTGGGAGGTCGGATCGAGGAACCGTTCCAGATCCTCGGGTTGTGAAGGCGGGGTGTTTATATCTTTTACGGCTCGGCGCAGTTCCTGCGCCAAAATCACAAAGTGAGATACTTGACTATGGGAGTACAGATCGGATAGGCAAAAATGAATGTCTGCTTACCCAGCTTGGAGGATTGTTCATGGAAAATCCTCCCTGCGGATTGATGCGGAGGAATTCCTCTTCTTCTCCCTTGTACAATGCGGACAAGATCTTCGTCAGATCGGCGACCGATCTCGGCCCCTTATGGCCGCAGCGGGTGGCATCATCCTCCCCGTTGAAATCCCACATGGGGTGGCCTCTATACTGGAGCGGCTGCACCCCCCGCATAATGCATATGGCCATGACTCCCATCATGGTCAGTCCAAAGTGAGCTAACAACCTTATCCGGCTCATCAGGTAAATGACGCCCCTGTCGTTTTCCCTCTGAGGGCTCCGTGGACGCCAGCTTAGGCGTTTCTTCAAAGGAGCGTCATTAAACTTGGGGAGGCCGACCCGAACAGGGTCCGGCAGGGGGACATCTTCTATATAAAACCATGCCAAAGTCCAGTCTTCGGACGCCTTCTTCGGGGTTCCGGACAGATATCCGGTCCCGGCGATGCGCCATAGTTCGGCTCTGCCCACTTGATATATCGACCCCTCTTGAGAACGGGGCACAAGACAGAACAGCTTCTTCCACAGCACAAAATGAGGCTCGATGCCCAAAAATAGCTCGCAAAGGGCCACGAAGCCCGCGATATGCAAAATGGAGGCAGGCGTAAGGTTGTGCAACTGGAGGCCATAGAACTCCAGGAGCCCCCGGAGAAATGGATGAATTGGAAATCCGAGCCCTCTTATCAAATAAGAGACAAGGCATACCCGCTCTCCTTTGGAGGGGCTGGGGACGTTCTCCGCTTGCTTTCCGCCCTTATAGGTAGCGAGTCTGGCTCGAACCGGGACCATGAAGGCTGGGGGAAGAAATTCCTTGGTTTGGAGCGCCACTAGCTGACTATGCAGGACGGAGCATCTCTCCCAATCTCCAGGCTGAGGGCTGGGAGGGCGAGAGGAGGAGCCGCGTCGACTGTCCATGGTGGAATGGATTTCTGTCAGCTGCGCCCTGATGAATGCTCGCGAAGGGAGGATGGTGTGATTCGGATCTAGATCCTCGTCTCTTTTATAGATAGCTCATTTGCGCAGCTAGGGTGGTAAATGTAAAAATACCCTGAATTTTCGCATTCGTTCAACATGTGGAAGACGGCCATTATTGGGCGTGGAATCCGAGGAGCGCAATATTCACAGGAAGCCGGACGCTATTCAACAGGTACACAGGATTTGGAGAAGAACCCGCCTTGCAATGCCGAAGACAATCTACGCGCCGGACTCATCGCCATTGAAGCCTGGTTCCGGGGCTACTGAAGGAGTCCTGGATTAGGGGGTGTTTGGATAGCCGAACTATCATCTTCGGCCGGACTCCTGGACTATGAAGATACAAGATTGAAGACTTCGTCCCGTGTCCGGATGGAACTTTCCTTGGCGCGGAAGGCAAGCTTGGCAATACGGATATGTAGATCTCGTACCATTGTAACCAACTCTGTGTAACCCTAACCCTCTTCGGTGCCTATATAAACCGGAGGGTTTTAGTCCGTAGGACGAACAACAATCATACCATAGGCTAGCTTCTAGGGTTTAGCCTCTCTAATCTCGTGGTAGATCTACTCTTGTACTACCCATATGATCAATATCAATCAAGCAGGAGTAGGGTTTTACCTCCATCGAGAGGGCCCGAACCTGGGTAAAAACATCGTGTCCCTTGTCTCCTGTTACCATCCTCCTAGACGCACAGTTCGGGACCCCCTACCCGAGATCCACCGGTTTTGACACCGACATGTGGCTTTATAGAATGCTTCATGTGCTTCACTTATATCATTTGAAGTTGGATTGTCTGTTTCTCTTTACATAGAAAACCGCCATTTGTAGAATGCTCTTTTGCTTCACTTATATTTGTTAGAGCGTGGGCATATCTTTTGTAGAAAGAATTAAACTCTCTTGCTTCACTTATATCTATTTAGAAAGATGGCAGGAATTGGTCATTCACATGGTTAGTCATAAAATCCTACATAAACATGTAGATCGCTGAATATGATATGTTTGATTCCTTGCAGTAGTTTTGTGATATAAAGGTGGTGATATTAGAGTCAGGCTAGTGGGTGGTTGTGGATTAGTAGAGACACTTGTGTTGAGGTTTGTGATTCCCGTAGCATGTATGTATGGTGAACCGCTTTGTGATGAAGTTGGAGCACAATTTTATTTATTGATTGTCTTCCTTATGAGTGGCGGTCGGGGACGAGCGATGGTCTTTTCCTACCAATCTATCCCCCTAGGAGCATGCGCGTAGTACTTTGTTTTCAATGGCTTGTAGATTTTTGCAATAAGTATATGAGTTCTTTATGACTAATGTTGAGTCCATGGATTATACGCAGTCTCACCCTTAAACCATTGCTAGCCTCTCTTGTGCCGCGCAACTTTTGCTGGTACCATACACCCACCATATACCTTCCTCAAAATAGCCACCATACCTACCTATCATGGCATTTCCATAGCCATTCCGAGATATTGCCATGCAACTTCCATCATCATCATATACATGACTTGAGCATTCATTGTCATATTGCTTTACATGATAGTAAGATAGCTAGCATGATGTTTTCATGGCTCGTCCGTTTTGATGTCATTGCTATGCTAGATCATTGCACATCCCGGTACACCGCCGGAGGCATTCATATAGAGTCATATCTTTGTTCTAGATATTGAGTTGTAAGTAAATAAAAGTGTGATGATCATCATTATTAGAGCATTGCCCCAGTGAGGAAAGGATGATGGAGACTACGATTCCCCCACAAGTCGGGATGAGACTCTGGACTTTATGAAAAATAAAAGAGGCCAAAGAAGCCCAAATAAAAAAGAGAGGCCAAAGAAGCCCATCAAAATAAAAAATAAAAATAAAGAAAATAAAAAAATGAGAGAAAAAGAGAGAAGGGGCAATGTTACTATCCTTTTACCACACTTGAGCTTCAAAGTAGCACCATGTTCTTCATAGAGAGAGCCTCCTATGCTTTCACTTTCATATACTAGTGGGAATTTTCATTAAAGAACTTGGCTTGTATATTCCGATGATGGGCTTCCTCAAACGCCCGAGGTCTTCATGAGCAAGCAAGTTGGATGCACACCCACTTAGTTTCAGTTTGAGCTTTCATACACTTATAGCTCTAGTGCATCCGTTGCATGGCAATCCCTACTCACTCACATTGATATCTATTGATGGGCATCTCCATAGCCCGTTGATACGCCTAGTTGATGTGAGACTTTCTCCCTTTTTGTCTTCTCCACATAACCCCCATCATATTCTATTCCACCTATAGTGCTATCTCCATGGCTCACGCTCATATATTGTGTGAAAGTTGAAAAAGTTTGAGATTATTAAAGTATGAAACAATTGCTTGGCTTGTCATCGGGGTTGTGCATGATTAAATACTTTGTGTGATGAAGATAGAGCAATAGCTAGACTATATGATTTTGTAGGGATAACTTTCTTTGGCCATGTTGTTTTGAAAAGACATGATTGCTTTATTGGTATGCTCGAAGTATTATTTCTTTTATGTCAAATGATAGACTATTGCTTTGAATCACTCATGTCTTAATATTCATGCCATGATTAGACATATGATCAAGATTATGCTAGGTAGCATTCCACATCAAAAATTATTTCTTTTTATAATTTACCTACTCGAGGACGAGCAGGAATTAAGCTTGGGGATGCTGATACGTCTCCGTCGTACCTATAATTTTTGATTGTTCCATGCCAATATTATTCACTTTCATATACTTTTTAGCAACTTTTTATATTATTTTTGGGACTAACATATTGATCCAGTGCCCAGTGCCAGTTCCTGTCTATTGCATGTTTTTTGTTTCGCAGAAACCCAATATCAAACAGAGTCCAAACGGGATAAAAACGGATGGAGATTTTTTTTGGAATATTTATGATTTTCTGGAAGTAAAATCAATGCGAAACTGTGTCCAGGGAGGTCATGAGGTAGGGGGCGCCCTACCCCCCCAGCGCGCCCTAACCTCGTGGTCCACCCGAAGGCGGTTGATGCTCTCCTTCTGGCGCAAGAAAGCTAATTTTACAAGGAAGATGTGAGTGAAAGATTTACCCCAATCGGAGTTACGGATCTCCGGATATAAAAGAAACGGTGAAGGGGTAGAATCTGCCAACGCAGAGAATGCAGAAACAGAGAGATAGATCCAATCTCGGAGGGGCTCTCACCCCTCTCAAGCCATGGGAGCCAAGGAACATAGGGGAAACCCTTCTCCCATCTAGGGTGGAGGTCAAGGAAGAAGAAGAAGAAGGGGGGCTCTCTCCCCCTTGCTTCTGGTGGCGCCGGAACGCCGCCGGAGGCCATCATCATCACCGCGGTCTTCACCAACACCTCCGCCATCTTCACCAACATCTCCATCACCTTCCCCCCTCTATCTACAGCGGTCCACCCTCCCGCATCCCGCTGTACCATCTACTTGAACATGGTGGTTTATGCTTCATATTATTATCCAATGATGTGTTGCCATCCTATGATGTCTGAGTAGATTTTCGTTGTCCTATCGGTGATTGATGAATTGCTATGATTGGTTTGAGTTGCATGTTTATTATTGGTGCTGTCCTATTGTGCCCTCCGTGTCAAGCGTGAGGGATTCTCGCTTTAGAGTTTGCAATATGTTTATGATTTTCTTATGGTGGGTGGCGTGAGTGACATAAGCACAGACCCGAGTAAGTAGGTTGTTTGCGTATGGGATAAAAGGGGACCTGATGCTTTAAAGCTATGGTTGGGTTTTACCTTAATGAATCTTTAGTAGTTGCGGATGCTTGCTAGAGTTCCAATCATAAGTGCATATGATCCAAGTAGAGAAAGTATGTTAGCTTATGCCTCTCCCTCAAATAGAATTGCAATAGTGATTACCGGTCTAGTAACATAGTCAATTGCTTAGGGACAATTCCACAACTCCTACCACCACTTTTCCACAGTCGTTATATTTACTTTAGTTGCATCTTTATCTAAACAGCTCCTAGTTTTTATTTACGTGTTCTTTACTTTCTTGCAAGCTTACCCGAAAACACCTACGAAGTACTTCTAGTTTCATACTTGTTCTAGGTAAAGCAAACGTCAAGCGTGCGTAGTGTTGTATCGGTGGTCGATAGAACTTGAGGGAATATTTATTCTACCTTTAGCTCCTCGTTGGGTTCGACACTCTTACTTATCAAAAACTGTTGCGATCCCCTATACTTGTGGGTTATCAAATATCAAATGTAATCGAGTTGGAGTCTCTGTTCTTCCTCAACACAAAAGCAGTGCCTGACCCAGATTGGACTTGCCTACCATAAAAGAAGGAAGGATCCTCGACTGGAACGCCCATCAGGCCGTGTCCCTCGACCAGAATCTCCATCAAATCCCATCGCATTGCAACTTCCAGAGGAACGTCCAATGTCGCCAGCGGAGGAAAATCATCCGTCGAGTCGTACTATGCCGAGTTCGCCGGGGGAAGAAGAACACCCGTCGAGACGTCCATCGCCTGAGGCGGCCACACCATAGGTATGTCTCCCTTTAAAGTTAATCAGCGATACAAGCCCCAGTTTCAGTTTTATTTTTCTGAAAAATTGGTGCTACTTCCAATTGCTCTGCAGATTCTGTTTCCCCCCTTAGTTCTCTGTATGTTTCACGTGCTTCCCATTGGATCTTCAGTTCTCAAATTCATTACAACTTGCAAGCAACCCTAATGCAGAACGTAGATGCCTCGATTGATGTGTCAAAAAAGACTAATTACTTACATTTCAATTTGGGACATGCATGGATACAGTTGTGTATCTACATCTACTCATGAGTTCACTTTGGTGTATCCATCATTACTCAACTTCTGACCATATAATTCCAGAAAAGAAAGAATTTTGGCTATATGTGCTCGCATTACCATCAAATAGCTAACATGGAGTTAAATGCTCAGATGTCTACTTTATAATAGCTTAAAAAACAAAATCTTTAATGGCTTATTTTTAATCGTATGTTTCAGTAGTCATCCAAAGAATCATGCCATGCTGCCTTCTGACTTTTACTTTGCTGGAGGCATCAAACCAACTAATTTCTCTATTTTTATGTATTTTTCATTATGTTTCAGCTAACCAATGATACAAGCCCCTGTTTTAGTTCATATTTTCTGAAAAATTGGTGCTACTAAACAAGGATTGAACCAAGAAATTTCATGTTGCTGACTACATGTACCTGAACATGGTGGCTTGAACTTGGTTACAATAATTCTTGGACATGATGCTAGAGTGATACCTTGCATCTTTCTCAAAATAATGGTGCACTTGGCATATGTGTCAGGAGGCTTGGAATGTGGTAGAATAAAATAGAGAATTCCTGCTAGCATCCATTCGCTAGCCTCGACAGTGAATTGCACAGCAAAACTCGTACTCCTAAAAATTTTCCATTATGCCAAGATGGTGATGATCTGTTGTAGTATGCTAAATATGTCGTGATATAGCGTATACATGTCAAGAGTTTCTTTCCCCTCTATGGCTTGCAAAACTGAAACTACATATATTCACTTCGGCTTGATATTGTAACAAATGCCCGTGCATTAATCTTTGCAAATATTGCCACTTCAGACTAAACCGTGTGTTGCAGGTTAGTTTGCAGAATACTGTATTTCTTTAGGGGTTATTAAGAGTGTTGTGCAGACTAAACTTGGAATTATCTTATAATGTCTATGTTAGAGTGCTATGTGGGGGTTCTATCAATGAAATGATACGCCCTCCTATTTAGTCATGTACTGTAACAACATGTATTTGATGTCCGATTGCTGACAGAAGGTCCTCAGCTTGGTAGAATTAGGTCGGTGTGAGCTTGGTTTGATTCGGCCCGGTTTCATGTCTCTGCCTTGTGTGTGTGTGCAGGTGCCAGAGGCGTCGGATTGAACTCAGGTGGAGTCCAAGGAGGTTCGGCTCTCAGACATGCCAGCAATCACTCTCAATTACACTGACGTGCAGATTGTAAGTTTCCCCTCTCAGTCCTGATATATTGATGCGTGGCACACTGCATTTACATGATATTGCTAGGAACGCATGCAAATTGCATAATTTGTTATCCATGCTGCTTATTGGACCTCAAGAATAGAGTTGACACCTTATACACGTTGTTAGTTTGGTCCTTTTTCTATTGTCCTGGTTATATTCCATCACAAATTGAGAAACCAAAATGGTCAAGGATTCTAGTTCCAAGGACTAATTAATTTGTGCAGAATATACTTGATATGTTCTGGTCCATAAAAATATAGGATCCTTCATATTTGATAGTCTGTTAGCTGTTACGTGATAGTTTGTAAGCTGTTCCTTTGATGTATCGAAATTGTGATGTGGTTTACAGGGTTATACCGAGTATGTCTTCTTTTGGTTCTGCATCCAAAATAGCCATATGGATGCAAGTACATTAGATACGTATCTATAATGAAACTGGTGTAGGTGATGCTCTGTTACTTGGAAACCGAAAAGAATAGAAACAAAGTGTGCACATATAAGAAAAGTATGTCTTCCTATAAACTAAAACATCAAGGTTATACAAATAGAGAAAATGAACCAGTGGCCATCAAGGTGAAAGTAAAAAAACTTAGGATTTGGTTGTCTATCCGAAGCAAGCAGGGGCCATGTTGTCAAGGAGGTTAGCCATCTCTTTTAAACCAGTACTCTAGAGATGCTGCTAGACTAGAGGTGGTGATCAGTGATCACTGGTGAGGTGAAGTGGTAATTTATGCAGTAACATCCCAACTGTAAACTGACTATGATGTACTACCTTTGTTTCAACTGATTCCAGTGATAGTGCTTCTAACGGTTGGAGGTTTACCTTTTATTTTTTTGTGACTGTATAAATAGATGACATCACTGAACTGAACATTGCAGTGGATTTTGATAACCGACCTTCCAAAAAAGAAAAAAAAATCCGAATCAGGTGTTCTGGAGCCATCACCTATGTCACCAACTATATCAACATCTACTCGAGTTTCTGAGTGTTTTGAATTGATTTTGGGTACATTTTTATATTCATTATATTCTTTTTTATCTAATTTTTTAATCACCTTTCTAACCAATTATTTTATACACTAGATAACTACTGATTTTGAACGGCACCCAGACATTCATAAAAAGTTAGATGTGGAACAACTAGCAAATTCTGTTTGTAGTTGATCTGGTATCAAATATAATGTTTTAACATGAAAATTGGTAAGAGCACTTCTACATATCTTAGACCACAATTTTTATTACATCTAATATGTAGCCTGTTTCAAATCCATGTTGCAGTACAATCCAACGTTGATTTCATTCTATTCAAATTGGAGTTTGGTTTGTACTTAAGATATCACTTAAGAAGTTCTTCACCACATGTAAATTCTTTTGGAGCTACCAGGATATACATTTTTTGGGTTGCCAAATATAAGAGGTGACGGAGTACAATTTTGATGTGGGTTCTCACATGATAATATTGTGGAAATCACAAGTACTACCGAGTCATGTACTATGTTGATCAATAGATATTTTATAGTTGCTTGTCACTGATTTTTTGATCAAAAGTTATTTTATAGTTGCTTGCCATTGATTTTTTTGGAACGACAGGGACAAGGGAGGCGACGGCGGCACTATAGTAGAGAAGAAGAATGGGCAACAGGAAGAAAGATCAAGTTCTTGAAATAAATTACAGTGCAAAATAAATTACAGATGAAATATAATATTCCAAAAAAAATCATCACCATAAAAATGATTCCATTTTTTGAATTCTCAGTTTCTTAAAAAAAACACCTATTCAAAGTAAAAAAAAATCATGTTTTGCTGAAAAACAAAAAATAAACTTGATTGATGGAGCATGCTATATATAGTTTTTCGCCCGGTGCAACGCACGGGCATTTTTACTAGTACTTATTGCAAAAGTCTACTTGCCCTCGAAGGAAAGTACTACTACGCATGCTCCTAGGGGAAGGGTTGGTAGGAGTTAACCATCGCGCGATCCCGACCTCCACTCATAAGGAAGACAATTAAAAGAGCACCTCATGCAACAAATTTGTCACATAACTTTTACCATACATGCATGCTATGGGACTTGCCAACTTCAACACAAGTATTTCTCAATTTCATAATTACCCACTAGCATGACTCTAACATTACCACCTTTATATCTCAAAACAATTATCAAGCATCAAATTGATCCTAGTGTTTAATGAACTTTCCATGATAGTTTTTATTATACCCAACTTGGATGCTCATCATTCTAGGACCAAATTCATAACCATAGCAAATACGATGCTGTTCTAAAAGACTCTCAAAATAATATAAGTGAAGCATGAGAGATCAACAATTTCTTCAAAATTAAGCCACCGCCGTGCTCTAAAAGATATAAGTGAAGCACTAGAGCAAAAACTATCCTGCTCAAAAGATATAAGTGAAGCACATAGAGTATTCTAATAAATTCTAATCAAGTGGGCTTCTCCCAAAAGGTGTGTACAGCAAGGATGATTGTGGTAAACTAAAAAGCAAAGACTAATATCATACAAGACGCTCCAAGCAAAACACATATCATGTGGCAAATAAAAATATAGCTCCAAGTAAAGTTACCGATAAACGAAGACGAAAGAGGGGATGCCTTCCGGGGCATCCCCAAGCTTAGGCTTTCGGCCATTTTTGAATATCTTGGGGTGCTATGGGCATCCCAAATCTTAGGCTCTTGCCACTCCTTATTCCATAGTCCATCAAATCTTTACCCAAAACTTGAAAACTTCACAACACAAAACTCAACAGGAAATCTCATAAGCTCCGTTAGTGAAAGAAAGAAAAACCACCACATAAGGTACTGTAATGAACTCATTCTTTATTTATATTGGTGTTAAACCTACTGTATTTCAACTTTTCTATGGTTCAAATCCTTACATACTAGCCATAAATGCATCAAAATAAGCGAACAACACACGAGAAACAGAATCTGTCAAAAACAGAACAGTCTGTAGAAATCTGTAACTCTAGAATACTTATGCAAATCTAAAAATCCTACCAAAATAGGAAGTCCTGTGAAATTTGTCTATTGATCTACAGCAAAAAGAATAAACGCAAAATCACGTTTGTGTGAATTACTAAAATTATTTTCGTGAATGCAAAGTTTCTGTTTTTCAGCAGAATCAAATTAACTATCACCATAGGTTACCTATAGATTCTACCTGGCACAAACACTAATTAAAAAATAAAAACACATCTAAACAGAAGGTAGATGCAAAATTTATTAAATAACATCAAGGAAAAATATTGGATTGTCTCCCAACAAGCGCTTTTCTTTAAAGCCTTTTAGCTAGGCATTGATAATTTTAATGAAGCTCACATGAAAGACAAGAATTGAAGCGCAAATAGAGCATCATGAAACACGTGACAAACACATCTAAGTCTAACATACTTCCTATGCATAGGCATATTATAAGCAAACAAATTTGCAAGGCAAGCAAAAACTAGCATATGCAAGAAAGAAGAAAAAGACGATAGCAATCTCAACATGACGAGAGGTAATTTAGTAAGATAAAAATTTCTACGACCATATTTTCCTCTCTCATAATAATTACATGTAGGATCATAGGAAAATTCAACAAATTGCTATCACATAACATATTCTCAACACGATACACATGCATGTGAAGTTGACACTCTTCCAAAATAGTGGGATTATCATTAACTAAAGTCATGACCTCTCCAAACCCACTTTTATCAAAAATACCATAAGATTGAACATTCTCCAAATATGTGGGATCGAAAGTTGACACTCTTCCCAACCCACTTTCAATATTATTGCAAACACTATTATCAATCTCATATTCCTCATGGGGCTTAAATAAACTTTCAATATCATAAGAAGAATCATCCCAATCATGATCATTGCAACAAGTAGTAGACATAGCAAAACTAGCATCACCAAGCTTAGGGTTTTGCATATTATTAGCAAAATTGACATCAAGAGAATTTATAGTAAAATCATTGCAATCATTCTTTTTATTCAAAGAACTATCGTGAATCACTTCATAAAGTATTTCATCACAATTTTCAGGTTCACGGATTTCAAGCAAAACTTCATAAAGATAATCTAGTGCACAAAACTCACTAGCAATTGGTTCATCATAATTGGACCTCTTAGAAAGATTAGCAAGCGGATGAGGATCCATAGATCTTAGCTTCTTTGTTTAGTAATAAATACACAACTTTTCGAACCAAACGAGCAAACAAGCCAAGTAAGACATCAAAGCAAATGAAAAGACGAACAGAAGAAGGGCAAATAAAACGGCAAGGGTGAAGTGGGGGAGAGGAAAATGAGAGGCAAATGACAAATAATGTAATGCGAGGGAGATGAGTTTGTGATGGGTACTTGGTATGTCTTGACTTGAGGGAAGACCTCCCCGGCAACGTCGCCAGAAATCCTTCTTGCTACGTCTTGAGCTTGCGTTGGTTTTCCTTGAAGAGGAAAGGGTGATGCATAAATAGTAGCGTAAGTATTTCCCTCAGTTTTGAGAACCAAGGTATCAATCCAGTTGGAGGCTCCTCAAAAGTCCCACGCACCTACACAAACAAACAAGAACTCGCAACCAACGCAATAAAGGGGTTGTCAATCCCTTCACGACCACTTGCGAAAGTGAGATCTGATAGAGATAATATGATAAGATAAATATATTTTTGGTATTTTATAATATAGATTGGAAAAGTAAAGATGCAAATAAAAGTAGATTGAAAGCTTATATGATAAAACATAGACCCGGGGGCCATAGGTTTCACTAGTGGCTTCTCTCAAGATAGCATAAGTATTACGGTGGGTGAACAAATTACTGTCGAGCAATTGATAGAAAAGCGAATAATTATGAGATTATCTGGGCATGATCATGTATATAGGCATCAGGTCCGTGACAAGTAAACCGACTCCTGCCTGCATCTACTACTATTACTCCACACATCAACCGCTATCCAGCATGCATCTAGAGTATTAAGTTCATAAAGAACAGAGTAATGCATTAAGAAAGATGACATGATGTAGAGGGATAAACTCATGCAATATGATATAAACCCCATCTTTTTATCCTCGATGGCAACAATACAATACGTGTCTTGCTGCCCCTGCTATCACTGGGAAAGGACACCGCAAGATTGAACCCAAAGCTAAGCACTTCTCCCATTACAAGAAAGATCAATCTAGTAGGCCAAACCAAACTGATAATTCGAAGAGACTTGCAAAGATAACTTAATCACACATAAAAGAATTCAGAGGAGATTCAAATATTTCTCAGAGATAAACTTGATCACAAACCCACAATTCATCGGATCTCGACAAACACACCGCAAAAAGAATTACATCGAATAGATCTCCAAGAAGATCAAGGAGAACATGGTATTGAGATTCAAAGAGAGAGAAGAAGCCATCCAGCTAATAACTATGGACCCGAAGTTCTGTGGTAAACTACTCACAACTCATCGGAAGGGCTATGGTGTTGATGTAGAAGCCCTTCGTGGTTGATTCCTCCTCCAGCGAAGCGCCGATGAAGGCTTGAAGATGGGATCTCGCAGATACAGAAGGTTACAGCGGTGGAAATAGTTTTTCGTGGTCGCTTCTGATGTTCTCGGGGTACGTGGGTATATATAGGAGGAAGAAATAGGTCGGTGGACTCCCGAGGGGCCCAGGAGACAGGGGGGCGCGCCCAGTAGGGGGGCGCGCCCTCCACCCTTGTGGCCTCCTCGATTGTTTCTTGACTTCCACTCCAAGTCCTCTGGATCACATTCGTTCCAAAAATCACGCTCCCGAAGGTTTCATTCCGTTTGGACTCCGTTTGATATTCATTTTCTTCGAAACACTGAAATAGGCAAAAAAAATTAGCAATAAGGGTTGGGCCTCCGGTTAGTAGGTTAGTCCCAAAAATGATATAAAAGTGTAAAGTAAAGCCCATAAACATCCAAAACGGGTAATATAATAGCATGGAACAATCAAACATTATAGATACATTGGAGACGTATCAAGGGGTTACAAGAGTTGATCTACCTCGAGATCGATTTGGCTAACCCGAGGCTGGCTAGTCTAGCTATGTTGTGCTCCTGCCTCCGATCTACCCTCCGGTTTATATAGACACCAGAGGGGCTTAGGGTTGTGCAAAGTCGGTTTTACAGAAAGGAATAAGACAACCAGACACCTATACTTGCCATCCACACATACGGGAGTCCCCACCGGACACGAGAGATAATCTTTTGTCTTGTATCTTGATGGCCCATCAGTCCGGCCCACATCAATAGACTGGACACCTGAGGACCCCCTATTCCAGGACTCCCATAATGATGCCCTCATGTTCGTATTTTATTTTATCGACACCTCTATCTATAATGTGGCCATGATCTACGGGAGAGCGACGAGCTCACCCGGCATGCCCATGGGGGCATGCCCACCAGCTCATGGGTCCCTAGCAGTTCTGTTTGAACTAATTCCACCTGTATAAATTCCCAAATATTCTCAAACCAACAGATAGCCACCCGAAACACTTTTTCCGCCGCGGCAAGCTTCTATTATTTCGCGATCCCATCTGGAGGTCTTTTCCCATACACTATTGGAGGTGGAATAGATCATGAGTGCTTCTACATCATCCTTGTTGCCTTCTGATGATGCGTGAGTAGTTCACCACAGACCTATGGGTCTATAGCTAGTAACTAGATGGCTTCTACTCTCTCTTTGATCTTCAATACAATTTTCGCCTTGATATTCTTGGAGTTCTATCCGATGTAATCTGCTTTTGCAGTGTGTTTGTTGGGATCTAATGAATTCTGGTTTATGATAGATTATCACTGAAAGTAATTGAGTCTTTTCTGGACTTTATTATGCATGATTGTTATAGATTTGTATTTCTCTCCGATCTATCCATTTGGTTTGGCCAACTAGACTGATTTATCTTCAGTGGGAGAGGTGCTTTGTGATGGGCTCAATCTTTCGGTGTCCTCACCCAGTGATAGAAAGGGTAGTGATGCACGTATTTGTATTGTTGGCATTAAGGGTAAAATGATGGGGTTAACTCATATTGCTTGAGTTTACTTTGTCTCATGTCATCATACTTAATGCATTACTCTGTTTGTTATGAACTTAATACATAGAGATGCAAGTTATAGTTGAAAGTGCTAGTGAGGGTAGCACTAGTGATTCTCTTGAGGATAAGTCCAAATTGTTTGATCTTAATCATGATCCTGCAGAAAATAAATCTCCCACAATTTTTAAAACTAAAATTTACCATGTGGGTAGTGAAAATACTATTGGGAAAAATATTATTCACGAATTCTTTAATTGAACAGGAGTCATACCAATAATTAAAGGATCTATTCTTGATAAAACAAATTGCTATGTGGATGATATTGCTATGCTTGTAGTTAAACTAGAAAGAAAATTTCTACATATTCAACCGGCCTTACAAAGGATATTCTTTGAACTTCCTAATATTCAAAACCCTAAGGCTAAAAAGATTGCCACTATTATCCTTATGCATGAATTTCACTCTATAATCCGAGAAAAGCTCAGGACATCTTTTACTATTATAAAATAGATTTTTGGGCATCCTCCATTAGAAGAGATTCTTCATGATAAATACACCATACGTAGGTTGGAATCTAATTATAATTTTGCTTATGGTGAAAATATTAGAAAAAAGTCCCTTATGCTGAAGTAATCAAAACCTTGTACCACAATACTTGTGAAAAATTTGAATGGGTCACTATGGGAATCGATGAAGGATTTAATGAATAGTGGTTTGAGGGCACAGCTAGAGATCCTATTGATGATGAAACACATGTTTTATATGAGGATCTCTATGGTGATGATTCGAAGTTTGAAGTAATGGACGTTAAAATTAACGAACAAAGTCCCTTCAATTATTTAAGTTCTCCTACTAGAAAAGTAGAACATGATAGTAGAGAAATAATGAGAAAAGTTTTTGAAGATTTGATTAAAAAGCATTTGGAAACAAAGGATGACAATACTTGAAACTATGCATTACGCCTAGCTAGGGCATAAAACAATAGCGCTTGTTGAGGGGAAACCCAATAGTATCTTAAATTTTTTTCTTTTATTTTATGTTCTTGTGTGATGAAATTATTACTAGCACTTAAATGATTCTGTTTTTATGTTTAGTTACTGTTTGTGACAAGTAATGCATTTGGGATGATTTGGATAATAATTGACGAGGTTCTGTGAAAAAAACAGAAACTTTTGCTCTTAATCCAGGAATTTTTATAGTTCACTAGAACGTCATTTTGATATGAAAGTTTTAAATATGATCGGTATACATATTTTCCACATTTTCCTGATTTTTCAGAATTTTTAGAGTTATAGAAGTATTGTTTCTATTCAGATCACCACAGGCTATTCTGTTTTAGACAGATTATGTTTTTGTTACATAGTGTGCTTGTTTAAATAATGCTATGGATTACACCCGGGGTTATAAGTCATGGAGAAGTTAGAATACAATAGTTATTATCCAAGAATAAATTATGAATGACTTTACAAAAGTACCTAAAGTTTACGATTTGTCTATTGTACTAACGGATCTCACGAGGTTTCTATTGAGTTTTGTGTGCTGAAGTTTGGAAGTTTTGGCTAAGACCACGATGGTTGAAAGAATAAGGAGCGGAAAGACCTTAAGCTTGGGGATACCCAAGGCACCCCAAAGTAATATCCAAGGAATACCAAAGCATCTAAGCTTGGGATGCCCCGCATGGCATCCCCACTTTCATCTACAATTTATTGGTATACTACATTGAGCTATATTTTTATTCATCACATGATATGAGTTTTACTTGGAGCATCTTGTGCTATAGTTTTTTTGCTTTGTTTACTTTTTAGTTTGTCACAATCATTGTTTGATGGACACGCCTTTTGATAGGGACACACATTTATCATAATTTGTTAGAATACTCTATGTGCTTCACTTATATCTTTTGAGCTAGGAAGTTGTTGTAGTGCTTCACTTATATCTGCTAGAGCACAATGGTGGTTATATTTTCTAAAAATGATTGTACTCTCATGCTTCACTTAAATATTTTTGAGAGTCTATTAAATAGTAGTTGGCCATATGCATGTGTTATAAGACTAGTCCAAAAATGATAGGTATTCAAGGCGGATATAATAAAAAACTTTCATGTAGAACACAAAATATGAAACGTATGGTTTAATTATATTGATGCCGTGATAGGAAAGGGTACAGTTTCATGATCATTGGTTAGTAGAAATACCGGTATTAAAGCTTGTCATCAACTTCTCATCTAAGTGTTGGTCATGGCATGGTGGGGAGGTTTGAGCATTTTATGTCTGATTGAAATCCTTGAGTGCTGTCATAATCGAGGGCGCGTGATGGTTAACTCCTACGAACCTTCTCCCTAGGGGCATGCGAGTAGCACTTTGCTTCGTGGGCTAATAGGCTTCCACAATAAGTACATGAGTTCTTTATGACTAATGTGAGTCCATGGATTACACACACTCCTACCTTTACGCAATTTGCTAGCCTCTTCGGTACCGTGCATTGCCTTTTATCACCTCGAGAGTTGGTGCAAAGTTTGCTGGTGCATCCAAAACCTGTGATATGATACACTCTATCACACATAATCCTCCTTATATCTTCCTCAAAATAGTCACCATACCTACCTCTCATGGAATTTCCATAGCCACTCCAAGATATATTGCCATGCAACTTCCACCATTCCATCACATGACTTGTGTGTTCATTATCATATTTCTTTGCATGATCATATAGAGCTAACATGATATTTGTGGCAAAGCCACTGTTCATCATTGTTGATGATACGTGTCCAACTTATCTGTAGTTTATGAAGTATTCATGCCATGTTTACAATAATTTTATATGGTTTTGGTGCACTTTTATATGAATTTTATATGATATTCATGGGCTAACATATTGACCTAGTGCTTAGTGTCAGTTGTTGTTTTCTGCTTGTTTTTTGTTTTCTAGAAAATTCATATCCAATGAAGTCCAAATGCAGCGAAAGTTTTTGACGATTTTTCTGGAAGGAAAGGGACCCAGGAGACTTCGGGGCAGTACCAGAAGACCCACAGGGTCCCCACGAGCCACTTGGGCGCGCCTAGGGGGGTGGTCGCGCCCAAGTACCTTGTGGGCCCCCTGTGGCACCTCTTCGCGTGATTCCAACTCTAAAATTTCTTATAAATAGGGAAACCCCCGAAAGTGAACCTAGAACTTCGACTCTGCCACCGCAAGCCTTTGTACCCTGCCAGAGGGGGAAATCATCACCGGAGGCCATCTTCATCATCCCGGCGACCACCATGACGAGGAGGGAGTAGTTCATCCTTGGGGGCCGAGGGTATGTACTAGTAGTTATGTGTTTGATCTCTCTCTCTCTCTCTCTCTCTCTCTCTGGTGCTCTTTATTTGGCATAATCTTGATGTACCACAAGCTTTGTTAATATAGTTGGATCATATGTTGTTTCTCCCTCTCTATCTTGTTGTGATGAATTAGGCTTTTACCTTTGAGGTTTCACTATTATCGGATTAAATACTTTTTGAATATGTGAACACTTGATGTATGTCTTGCATATGGACCCATGGTGACAATGGGGTGTTCTATTGATTCATTTGATATATGTTTTGCAATCAACTTGCAAATTCCCGTGGTGACATTGGGGTCTAGGCACAGAGGTTGATGCACTTTTTCGTCCTACTTTCTCTGGTAAAAACTTTGGGGGCACTCTTTGAAGTTCTTTGTGTTGGATTGAATATCATGAATCTGAAGTTGTTTGATGCATATCAAAAAATCAACCCATGGATACTTGTGGTGACATTCCAGTATCTAGGTGACATTGGAGTTGGTTGATGTGTATCATATGGTGTTATTTTAGTACGAACTCTAGGGCTGTTTGTGACACTTATACGGATGGCTCAATAGATTGATTGGGAAAAGATAACTTTGAGGTGGTTTCGTACCCTACAACAGTTTCATCATATGTTCTCTACTAGATAAGAACTTTGGAGTGATTCTTTGTCGCACTTTGAGGCATTATTATATGATTTAATTATGTTAGCACTCTTGAGAGAATGCACCAGTGAAAGTATGAACACTAGGCCTTGTTTTCAAGCATTGAAATACTGTTTGTGCTCTATTTTATCACTTGCTACCTTGTTGTGTTTATATTTTCAGATTACAAAAACCAATATCTACTATCCATACTAAACTTGTTTCACCATATCTTTGCCGAACTAGTGCACCTATACAATTTGCCATTGTGATGGGTGTGTTGGTGATGCAGCTTGAACTACGTCCATATTTCCCCAAAGAGGAAGGGATGATGCAGCACAGCTACGGTAGGTATTTCCCTCAGTGATGAGACCAAGGTTATCAAACCAGTAGGAGAACCATGCAACACTACGTAAATGGTACCTGCATACAAAAAACAAATACTTGCAACCCGAGGAGTTAAAGGGGTTGTCAATCCCTTTCGGGTAACAGTGCCAGAAATTGTCAAGCGGACATGATAAAATTGTAGTAGATTGATAGATGCGAATAAAAGCAAATAAAATTCAGCGAGGTATTTTTGGCTTTTTGATAATATAGATATGAAAATAAAAGATGCACATAAATAAAAAGGCAAATAGCAATATAGATCTAAAAGTATATGATGAGAAAAATAGACACGGGGGTCATAGATTTCACTAGTGGCTTCTCTTGAGAAAAATAGCATAGGGTGGGTAAACAAATTACTGTTGGGCAATTGATAGAACTTCAAATAATTATGACGATATCCAGGCAATGATCTTTATATAGGAATCACGTCCAAGATTAGTAGACCAACTCCTGCATGCATCTACTACTATTACTCCACACATCAACCGCTATCCAGCATGCATCTAGTGTATTGAGTTCATGGAGAAACGAAGTAATGCAATAAGAACGATGACATGATGTAGAAAAGTTCTATTCATGTAGAAATAGACCCCATCTTATTATCCTTAATAGCAACGACACATACGTGTCATTTCCCCTTCTGTCACTGGGATTGAGCACCGTAAGATCGAACCCATCACAAAGCACATCTTCCCATGGCAAGAAAAATCGATCTAGTCGGCCTAACTAAACCAAAGAATTGAAGAAGAAATACGAGGCTATAATTAATCATGCATATAAGAGATCAAAAGACTCAAATAACTTCCATGGATAAAAACATAGATCTGATCATAAACTCAAAGTTCATCGGATCCCAACGAACACACCGCAAAAAGAGTTACATCAAATAGATCTCCAGGGGACCATTGTATTGAGAATCAAAAGAGAGAGGAAGCCATCTAGCTACTAACTATACACCTGTAGGTCTACAATGAACTACTCACGCATCATTGGAGAGGCATCAATGTGGATGATAAACCCCTCCGTGATGGTGTCTAGATTGGATCTGTGGTTTCTGGAACTTGCGGCGGCTAGAATTGTTTTTCGTCGACTCCCCTAGGGTTTCTGGAATATTGGGGTATTTATAGAGCAAGGAGGAGATGCGGGAGGCCACCGAGGTGGGCACAACCCACCAGGGTGCACCTGCCCCCCCCAAGCGCGTCCAGGTGGGTTGTGCCCCCCTCGAGGCACCCCTCTGGTACTTCTTTGGCCCATCATGTGTCTTCTGGCCCAGAAAAATTCTCCAAAAAGTCTCGCTGCGTTTGGACTCCGTTTGGTATTGATTTTCTGTGAAGTAAAAAACAAGCAAAAAACAGCAATTGGCACTGGGCATTATGTCAATAGGTTAGTCCCAAAAATGATATAAAGTTGCTATTAAATGATTGTAAAATCTCCAAGAATGATAATATAACATCATGGAACAATAAAAAATTATTGATACGTTGGAGACGTATCAGTTGGGGACACAAGAGATTTCTTGTATTTGGTTGCAGGGTTGTTTGAGAGAGACCGTCTTCATCCTACGCCTGCCACAGATTGATAAACATTAGGTCATCCACTTGAGGGAAATTTGCTGTTGTCCTACAAAACTCTGCGCTTGGAGGCCCAACACGAGTCTACAAGAATAAAGTTGCGTAGTAGACATGATTATACATGTTACGCTAGATCATATTGTTTCAGTTTATCGAGTTGTAAGTAAATAAAAGTATGATGATCATCCTTATTAGAGCATTGCCACAGTGAGAAAAGGGTGATGGAGACTAGGATTGCCTCACAAGTAGAGATGAGACTCCGGACGAAAAAGAAAAAGTAAAAGGAAAAAAGGGAGGCCAAAAAGAGCCCAACAAAAAATGAGAGAAAAGAGGGAAGGGGCAATATTCTATCCTTTTTCCACACTTGTGATTTAGAGTAGCACCATGTTCTTCATATAAAGAGTCTCTTGAGTTATCACATTCATATACTAGTGGGAATTTTTCATTGTAGAATGATGATGGGCTCCCTCAAATGCCTGAGGTCTTCATGAGCAAGCAAGCTGGATGCACACCCACTTAGTTTTTGTTGAATTTCATACACTTATAGCTCTTAGTGCATCAGTTGCATGATAACCCCTACTCCTCGCATTTATATCGATTGATGGGCCATCCATTCCTCGTTGATCTACCGAGTTGATGCGAGGCTTTCTTGCTTTTAGAATTTTCCTATTTTTTCTTTATTGCCGCATTCTATTCCACCTACAGTGATATATCCATGGATCATGCTCATGTATTGCATGGGGTTGAAAATGCTAAAGTACACTAGAAGTATGATCCAATTGCATGGTTTGACACTGGGGTGCTTATGATTTATATTTATGTGGTGAAGGCGGAGTCATGCCATGCTAACATGATAAAATGAGTTGGGATAACAGTCATTAAGTATTGTATATTTTGAAAAAGTAATGAATATGTTTCTTATATTCATGGATATTATTATGTTGATATCAATTACTTCCTCGTTTCTCAATATTTGTACCATAAAGAGATTACATGATAAACATGCTAGGTAGCATTCAACAATAAATAATATATTTCTATTATTTACGTACTCCCAGACGAGTAGGAATTAAGCTTGGGGATGCTGATACGTCTCCAACATATCTACAATTTTTGACTATTTATGCTGTTATATTATTAATCTTGGATGCTTTATATGATTTATTATGTTAATTTATATGGGCAATAATTCGAGGACACTCGGGTTCACCTCATAAGTAACACCGGTGGGATTAGGACCCGATGGTGTGAACATTTCTCGCATAGGTGGCCCCGTAAGATGTATGACCGATAATTGATAGTTGTGTCCAAAATCAACCATGGTTGCTCTGGATCTGCCAACAATTTAGTACACAAGATACAAACCAAACTCAAGACTACAACCAAAAGGGCTCGGCTCCTCGGCAACAGCGCCAGAAAAAACTTGATGTCCTGTAAGTGTGCAGGGTTTAGTTGTAGCTTTTTCAAAGTAAGAGTATCGATCCCACAGGGAGTACAAGAATCAATCTTTCGTCTTTTGAATGGTGAAAATAGTATGCCTCTAAATGGTTAGTGATCCATAGTAGTGGTATCATAATGGAAATGATATTGCAAGCATAGAGGTGAATGTTTCAACAAAAGTAAATAACTAGGATTGTAAATGAGAGACTTGAGACAAATGGGGTTAAAGCATTCTCAGGAATTCCGGAATCCCCTCTAGTGTGCATCTATAGCGGTGCCTAAACACAATGTTACTTTGGATTCCTAAGCCACTTTACATGTTTCTTCTTGTGGGTAGAGCCGGTAGAGATACATGCATACACTAGGCAGCCATGTATCACATACTCCACCACCGTCCTTCCCCACACCGGTTACCAAACTGTGACTAAGGGGAAAAAGGTCCCCGTGGACGCATCCTATAGGTGGTATCTATTTTATCTCCTGCTGCAATAATCCGCTATGAAGGAAAATGGAGCCTGTCACGTCACCCACTTCCGCAACCACACGGTTCGCCAGCAGTAATAACCTTCCATCCAAAATTGTCATAAATTGGATGGCGGACTTCATCCAACGACTATTAGCATGAACATACTAAGAGGATATTAAATCCTAATATCAATGATCTATTACACACTAGGGTTCATCTACCCGAGAACTAAGGGATCTACTCACTCATGAAGGCAACAATCATCATAACACCATACGTAAAGAACATCAACAAATCACACATGTAATACACAAATAGCCCTCCATTTAGGGTTCCCGAGATTACAATGAGGAAGAGGTGGATGATGATGATGATGATGACAGTGCGGATGCTATTGGAGCCTTCTTAGTGAAGATGGTGGAGGTGGCGGCCTCCTCTTGCTGGTTCCTCCCTCCGGATCACTCCGGCGGCTAGGGTTCCTGCTTCTGGATGAAGTTCTGGTGTCTCTGGGCGTCTGATGTATGATCCGTCTTCACGAGGTGAATATAGTCGACAAGGCGGTGGCGATGGCACTCCATATGACCGTTCATACGGGCCCGCGCGGTCGCATGGAACACCGTCTTTTGCTCTGGTGGTTCTGCGATGACTGCCTCTTCGTCCAATTTATTTCCTTTTTTTATGGTAAGTGGTTATCACTTTTATTATGTGATTCCACTACCATTTTATGAGATTTCTTCCATATAATAATATTTCATCTAGAAAGGCGTTATTTGAGGAAAACGACAAAAATAAGTGCGCGAGCATGATAAAATCCCACAAAGCCCACTGAGTAGGAACTATAAAAATGAAATAATCACATAATTTGGACTCATCGGTACTATGCAGCTCCAGCTGGACGCGATCACCAAGCGAGTTCATGAGCTAGAGATCGACAACACCGGTGATAGCGCCGCCCATCAACGCCTCTTCAAGGAGAGCCATCAATTGTTGTTGCCCCAAGCCAACCTTCCACGCTCATCTGCACCACCAAAATCTCACATGGTCTTAGTGCCTGTATGCCAGAGCACATGGCAGGCAGGGAACAGAAGCATTGTGTCAGTGATGCAACGTACTTCCCTGCTGCTCATCAAGAAGCTGGGCATACTGGGCCCCAAGGAGAACATGACAGTAAGGCGACTGAAGCCCTAATCAACCGATTCAACAAGCCCCTTTTTGAGAGTGACATCGCTGCCATCGCTAAGCTCACACGGCTCGAACCCGACGCCCTGGGCATTGCTACTGGTCTCTCTGGACCAGGTGGAGCTGCCGATAAGGCCTGGTGTAGTCATCTTAGTGTACTTTTATTGTATTAGTCTAAAATGGGGCCAGGCTTAAGTTGGCTCTAGTTTGGTTCAGTTGCTGGACGATGATGCGTTGGATGAGATTCATCATGTAATCGAGTTAGTTTTATTAGGGCTTGATCCCTAGTATCCACTATGTTCTAAGATTGATGTTGCTATGACTTTCCTATGCTTAATTCTTGTCACTAGGGCCCAAGTGCCATGATCTCAGATCTGAACCGTTTATGTTTTCACCATTATATCTATGTTCATGATCCGATCTTGCAAGTTATATGCACCTATTATGTGTTATGATCCGCAAACCCCAAGGTGACAATAATTGGGATACTTTTCGGTGATGACCGTAGTTTGAGGAGTTCATGTATTCACTATGTGTTAATGCTTCGTTCCAGTTCTCTATTAAAAGGAGGCCTTAATATCCCTTATTTTCCTTATGGATTCCGCTGCCACGGGAGGGTAGGACAAAAGATGGCATGCAAGTTCTTTTCCATAAGCACGTACGACTATTTACAGAATACATGCCTACATTATATTGACGAACGGGAGCTAGTTCTGTGTCGCCCTAGGTTATGACTTTTATATGATGAATATCATCCAACGAAATCACCGATCCAATGCCTACGAGTTTTTCACATATTGTTCTTGCTAAGTTACCAATGATGTTACTACTGTTACATCTGCTGCAAAATTACTGCTACTGTTGTTACTATTACTATTGATGCTACTATTATCACTATCGCTATCAAACTATCATACTACTGTGCTACTGATCACTTTGCTGCAGATATTTAATCACCATGTGTGGTCGAATTGACAACTCAACTGCTAATACTTACCAATCACTACTGCAGGATGCTGCTAACGCGACACTACGATCAGAGACCCTTTGACGAAACTGTGTGCGATGCAATAATCACAAACGATGGTGTAAAAAACCCATCACAGAGGTGCAAAACATTTGCGATGATGGATGCATTAAACACGGTTTAGATTTTAGTTGCGTGTGAGATGCAGGGCATACGATTCAGTTCAATTAACTATTTGCGATGAGGCGGAACAAAAGAAACGGGCAGCCAGATGAAGGTGTGTGCGATATACAACATACAGTTCACTCGGATGAACTATTTGTGATTAGGCAACACAAAAGAAACGGTCAGCCAGATCAAGGTGTGTGCAATATACGGCATACGGTTCACTAGGATGAACTGTTTGCTTTGAGCCAAGAGAACGGAGACGGTTCAATTTAACAGGACGTGTGTGATACGTGGCAAACAGGTCTGTAATCAGAAATGTGTGCGAAGACCGACAATAATACAGACAGTTGCTGCTAATAAGTTGTGTGTGTTGTGGGCTAACGCTTGGTGGTATACAATTGTCAGCGATTGATGAAATCATCACCGATGGGTTCCCCAGTATGGTCCGTGTGCGATGTCATTGCACACAGAACAACAACATATGTACTTATAGCTTATAAGGACTTGATTCCATAAACAGATTGAATGTCCAATTATATATGTGGCTAGTACACACATGACCTTTACACACACCAAAGTATGTTACAAAAAACCTAGAAAAAACAAATAATGTATAAAAAGGCAAAATGAACCGTGAATAATTTCATATCTTTAGGAAGACGCTACTATAGTTGCATCTTGCCTCTATAAAATAAATCAAGGCTGGAAGAGACATCGTATGCCGTTTCGCACACATAGGTGACAAGGTCCCTCTCAGAACCATGAGCCTTTTTGAGAGAAGCTCTGGTTTTTAAGAAGTTTGTACCAAAACCCGTCCCAAATTGGACTAATTTTTTACCACAACATGTTGGTGCTATGTCATAACACCATGCCAAGTTTCATGATTTTGAGGCGAGTTTTGGATTATAGTAATTTTAAAACCAGGTTTCTCAATGTTTACTATCGAGTCGGCACCACCCTGGGTAGGCTTTTTCCGCGTGGGTCCCAAATGAAAAATCCAAATTTGTCACTACCATGCAGCTTTTCTTTTTAAGAATTACAACCCATTTGTTGTGCTAGCTGAAAATAAGTTTGTGGGTGCTGGTGGGCGCTAAGAACTTGTGGTTCTGTAATGAACAAAGATCTCAAGGATCCCGCAAGAGTGAGGTTCTTTCCCTATGTTGTGAATGCTTATAATATTTATGTCCTAATTAAAGAAATGGCAATCCATTGGCCCAGTATGAAAGAAAATATGGGTCAAAGCCGAGTTGAAAAGGGCAACAATATCTAACTCCAGCTTACAAACAGTACAAAAGCACGAGGATTGAACAGGAAAATGACATCTAACTCAACCAAAGTTTTCGGCAGTCCCAATCAAATGGATCGGTCCGATCCATAAAATCAAGATCCCGGGCCAGAAATTCTACTGGTCCATGATGACAATTTGTTGTAAATAGAAGCCGAGCACGATCAGAACCCCTTAGGTCCAGCTAAAGCTTATTTTTATGTTGTTCAATACTTGCGGCCGTAAGAAATTTCTTGTCGAAAAACTTAATCCTCACGGACAATAGTGCCCTCGCATTCAACATGAATAATGTGACAAAGCTAGTGCTTGCATTGTTGGATGCATATCCTTCCAGCATTACTGTCTTCAAACGAATGTCAAGAGATCTGAGAAAATCCTGGTGCTTCATGAACCATTGATTGGTTATACTTTTTTCTCCACGTGTTAGTGCCTAAATAGAGATGAAGATTTAAAACACTTAATGTCTAAAAAAGATTATGTTGAAAGAGTGATAGCTGAACGATTAATTATAGTACATCATATATGGGCTTTCAATGTGTGTGAAATCATCACCTTTATATAAAAATTCTCCAGACATGGAAAGCATTGCAGCAACACAAAAATTGTATTCAGATCAAAACACCACATACTGATATGTAAGGTCTTGACAGAATCCACCACCACTGATAGGATGGACAAGCTCTTCATTGAGCGTAGAACATAATATAAGTACCAAAAGTGTACTCCAAGATGATACTTATGCGCACAAATGAAAAAAGCAGATTACAAAAGTTTATGTGAATGTATACAATACCTCAATAGGTGTGGAGCCAAACACCATGTTGAACCATCTAAAAGGATGATGAATTGCACCTAAGGTCTCCAGTTTAGGCGCAGAGACTACAATTATTTGTGAAGGTACTATAATAGAATCTAGGAGCAACCTTTGAAGTGAAGGGGCATCTTCGATGACGAGATCATGTCCAAAAAATATTCCCATGCTTACAAGGTGGGGTGACTTTATTTTGAGAAAACGGATATGAATTTCTATTCCAGAAACAAGCAGCAAGCGCTCCAGGGCAGGGTAGCTGGAGTGGATGATGCTATGTAGTGCGGCTCCGACAGATCAACCACCACAAGCGCATGTTTTTTTAGCAGTGGGAGTCGAAGCATTTGTACTAGATTGTCTACTAGATGACACTAGGCGAAGGTGGCGGTGTGGAGAGAGGAGGAAAACCACGAGATGGACATCGATGGTGAGGGCACAGATACATCGGTACATGGTATGTTACATACATAGTCATGGTAGAACTCAAGCTGCTGGAGTTTATCGAATTGATGGGATGTCAGCCAGGCAGCCACCATACAGGGTATGTCCAACACGTAGCTAATACGTCCATTTTGCATCATGCTTTTATATCAATATTTATTGCATTATGGGATGTTATTACACATTATATCTCAATACTTATGGCTATTCTCTCTTATTTTACAAGGTTTACAATGAAGAGGGGAATCTTTGGCAACTGGAATTCGGCCGAAAAGGAGCAAACGTTGGAAACCTATTCTGCACAGCTCCAAAAATCCTGAAACTCCACGAAACAACTTTTTGGAATTAATAAGAATTTTTGAGTGAAAGAAATACACCAGGGGGCCCACACCCTGTCCAGGAGACAGGAGGGCGCCTCCCTATAAGGGCGCCCCTATCTCCTGGGCCCCTGGTGGGCCTCCGTGTCCATCTTCGCTATATCATCGCTTTTACCCTGGAAAAATCGTGGGCAAGCTTACGGACGAAACTCCGCCGCCACGAGGCGGAACCTGGCGGAACCAATCTAGGGCTCATGAGCTGTTCTGCCGGGGACACTTCCCTCGGGGGGAAATCATCACCAACGTCATCACCAATGATCCTCTCATTGGGAGGGGGTCAATCTCCATCAACATCTTCACCAGCACCATCTCCTCTCAAAACCCTATTCATCTCTTGTATCCAATCTTGTATCAAAACCACAAATTGGTACTTGTGGGTTGCTAGTAGTGTTGATTACTCCTTGTAGTTGATGCTAATTGGTTTACTTGGTGGAAGATAATATGTTCAGATCCTTTATGCATATTATTACTCCTCTGATTATGAACATGAATATGCTTTGTGAGTAGTTATGTTTGTTCCTAAGGACATGGGTGTAGTCTTGCTATTAGTAGTCATGTGAATTTGGTATTCGTTCGATATTTTGATGAGATGTATGTTGTCTTTTCCCCTAGTGGTGTTATGTGAACGTCGACTACATGACACTTCACCATTATTTGGGCCTAGAGGAAGGCATGGGGAAGTAATAAGTAGATGATGGGTTGCTAGAGTGACAGAAGCTTAAAACCTAGTTTATGCGTTGCTTCGTTAGGGGCTGATATGGATCCATATGTTTAATGATGTGGTTAGGTTTACCTTAATACTTCTTTTGTAGTTGTGGACGCTTGCAATAGGGGTTAATCATAAGTGGGATGCTTGTCCAAGCAAGGGCAGTACCCAAGTACCGGTCCACCCACATATCAAATTATCAAAGTACCGAACGCGAATCATATGAACATGATGAAAACTAGCTTGACGATAATTCCCATGTGTCCTCGGGAGCTCCTTTCTCATTATTAGAAATTGTCCAGGCTTATCCTTTGCAACATAAAGGATTGGGCCACCTTGCTGCACTTTATTTACTTTGTTTACTCGTTGCTCGTTACCATTTATCTTATCACAAAACTATCTATCACCTACAATTTCAGTGCTTGCGGAGAAAACCTTACTGAAAACGGCTTATCATTTCCTTCTGCTCCTCGTTGGGTTCGACACTCTTACTTATCGAAAGGACTACGATTTACCCCCTACACTTGTGGGTCATCAAGACTCTTTTCTGGCGCCGTTGCCGGGGAGTGTAGCGCTTTTGGTGAGTGGAACTTGGTAAGGAAACATTTATATAGTGTGCTGAAATTTTCTGTGACTTGTCACTATGGAAACTAATCCTTTGAGAGGCTTGTTTGGGGTATCTTCACCCCAAATAGAAGAGCAAAGAGTTGCTCCTCAACCTACTGAACTTTATGAAAATATTTACTTTGATATTCCTTCGGGTATGATAGAGAAACTGCTAGCCAATCCATTTGCAGGAGACGGAACATTGCATCCCGATTTACACCTTATCTTTGTGGATGAAGTTTGTGGATTATTTAAGCTTGCAGGTATTCTTGATGATGTTGTCAAAAGGAAGGTCTTCCCTTTATCTTTGAAGGGATATGCATTGACATGGTATAGGCTATGTGATGACACGAGATCTTGGAATTATAAGCAATTGAAGTTGGAATTTCACAAGAAGTTCTATCCTATGCATCTTGTTCATCGTGATCGTAATTACATATATAATTTCTGGCCTCGCGAAGGAGAAAGCATCGCTCAAGCTTGGGGGAGGCTTAAGTCAATGTTATATTCATGCCCCAATCATAAGCTCTCTCGGGAAATGATTATTCTGAACTTTTATGCTTGGCTTTCTCTTGATAATCGCAACCTGCTCGATACTTCCTGTGCTGGTTCTTATATGATGAAGACTATTGATTTCAAATGGGACTTATTGGAAAGAATTAAATGCAACCCTGAAGATTGGGGTTCCGACGATGGTAAGGAGTCAGTTATGACACCTAAGTTCAATTGTGTTAAATCTTTTATGGATACCGATGCTTTTCGTGGATTTAGCGCTAAGTATGGACTTGACTCTGAGATAGTAGCTTATTTCTGTGAATCTTTTGCTACTCACGTTGATCTCCCTAAAGAGAAGTGGTTTAAATATAATCCTCCTGTTGAAGTGAAAGTAGTTGCACCTATTACAGTCGAAGAAAAGACTATTACCTATAGTGATCCTATTGTTCCTACTACTTATGTTGAAAAACCTCCTTTCCCTGTTAGGATAAAGGATCATGCTAAAGCTTCGACTGTTGTTCGTAAGAGTAATACTAGGACTTATACACCTCCTGAGCAAATTAATGTTGAACCTAGTATTGCTATGGTTAAAGATCACTTGGATGAGGATTTAGATGGGCATGTTATTTCTTTCTGTGGTGAGACTGCTAATATTGCTAGACCAGATACCAAGACACGTAGACCTGTCGTAGGCATGCCTGTGATTTCTGTTAAAGTAGGAGATCATTGTTATCATGGCTTATGTGAAATGGGTGCTAGTGCTAGTGCAATACCTTATACCTTGTATCAAGAAATTATGCATGACATTGCACCCATCGAATTAGAAGACATTGATGTTACTATTAAGCTTGCTAATAGGGATACCATTAAACCCTTTTGGATTGTTAAAGATGTTGAAGTTTTGTGTGGGAAGGTTAAATACCCTCCTGATTTTCTTGTTCTTGGTTCCCCACAAGATGATTTTTGTCCCATTATTTTTGGTAGACCCTTCTTGAATAGCTAGTGCCAAGATTAATTGTGAAAAGAATATTGTCACTGTTGGCATAGATGGTATGTCTCATGAGTTTAATTTCGCTAAGTTTAGTAGACAACCTCGTGATAGGGAACCACCTAGTAAGGATGAAATTATTGGTCTTGCTTCCATTGCTGTTCCTCCAACTAATCCGTTAGAACAATATTTGCTAGACCATGAAAACGATATGTTTATGAAGCAAAGAGAGGAAATAGATGAATTGTTCCTTAAACAGGAACCTATGCTGAAACATAACCTTCCCATTGAAATTCTTGGGGATCCCCCTCCACCCAAGGGTGATCCCGTGTTTGAACTCAAACCATTACCTGATAATCTTAAGTATGCTTATCTTGATGAAAAAGAAATATATCATGTTATTATTAGTGCTAACCTTTCAGAGAAAGAAGAAGAAAGATTATTGAAAACTCTGAAGAAGCACCAAGCTGCTATTGGATATACTCTGGATGATCTTAAGGGTGTTAGACCCATGTTATGCCAACACAAAATTACATTGGAGGATGATGCTAAACCAGTTAGAGATCCTCAAAGACGATTAGATCCCAAGATGATGGAAGTGGTAAGAAAGGAGATACTAAAGCTCCTTGAGGCAGGTATTATTTATCCCGTTGCTGATTGTGAATGGGTCGTCCATTGTGTCCCTAAAAAGGGAGGTATTACCGTTGTTCCTAATAATAAAGATGAATTGATCCCGCAAAGAATTATTACAGGTTATAGGATGGTAATTGATTTCCGTAAGTTAAATAAAGCTACTAAGAAAGATCATTACCCTTTACCTTTTATTGATCAAATGCTAGAAAGACTATCCAAACACACGCATTTCTGCTTTCTAGATGGTTATTTTGGTATCTCTCAGATACCTGTATCAGCGAAGGATCAATCTAAAACTACTTTTACTTGCCCTTTTGGTACTTTTGCTTATAGACGTATGCCTTTTGGTTTATGTAATGCACCTGCTACCTTTCAAAGATGCATGATGGCTATATTCTCTAACTTTTGTGAAAAGATTTGTGAGGTATTCATGGATGACTTCTCCGTCGATGGATCCTCTTTTGATGATTAATTGAGCAACCTTGATTGAGTTTTTGCAGAGATGCGAAGACACTAGTCTTGTCTTGAATTAGGAAAAGTGTCACTTTATGGTTAATGAAGGCATTGTCTTCGGGCACAAGATCTCCGAGAGAGGTATTGAAGTTGATAAAGCCAAAGTTGATGCTATTGAAAAGATGCCATGTCCCAAGGACATAAAAGGTATAAGAAGTTTCCTTGGTCATGCCCGTTTTTATAGGAGGTTCATTAAGGACTTTTCTAAAATCTCTAGGCCTCTGACTAATTTATTGCAAAATGATATTCCTTTTGTCTTTGATGATGATTGTGTAGAAGCATTTGAAGTACTTAAGAAAGCTTTGATCACTGCACCTATTGTTCAGCCGCCTGATTGGAATTTACCTTGAAGTTATGTGCGATGCTAGTGATTATGCTATAGGTGTTGTTCTAGGGCAAAGAGTCGATAAGAAATTGAATGTTATCCACTATGCCAGTAAGACTCTTGATACTGCCTAGAGAAATTATGCTACACTGAAAAAGAGTTCTTAGCAGTTGTGTTTGGATGTGATAAGTTTAGACCTTATATTGTTGATTCCAAAGTTACTATTCACACTGATCATGCTGCTATTAGATATCTTATGGAAAAGAAAGATGCTAAGCCTAGACTCATTAGATGGGTTCTCTTGCTCCAAGAATTTGACTTGCATATTATTGATAGAAAGGGAGCTGAGAACCCCGTTGTAGATAACTTGTCTAGGTTAGAGAATGTTCTTGATGACCCACTGCCTATTAATGATAGCTTTCCTGATGAACAATTAGCGGTCGTCAATGCTTCTCATACTGCTCCTTGGTATGCTGATTATGCTAATTACATTGTTGCTAAATATATACCGCCTAGTTTCACATACCAGCAAAAGAAAAAGTTCTTTTATGATTTAAGACATTACTTTTGGGATAACCCATAAAGAAGGAGTAGATGGTGTTATTAGACGTTGTGTGCCTGAGCATGAACAGGAACAGATTCTACGTAAGTGTCACTCTGAATCTTATGGAGGACACCACGTTGGAGATAGAACTGCACACAAGGTACTATAATCGGGTTTTTATTGGCCTACTCTCTTCAAAGATGCTCGTAAGTTTGTCTTATCTTGTGATGAATGTCAAAGAATAGGTAACATTAGTAGACGTCAAGAAATGCCTATGAATTATTCTCTTGTTATTGAACCGTTTGATGTTTGGGCATTTGATTATATGGGACCTTTTCCTGCCTCTAATGGTTATACACATATTTTAGTTGCTGTTAATTACGTTATTAAGTGGGTAGAAGCTATTCCAACTAGTAGTGTTGATCATAACACTTCTATTAAAATGCTTAAAGAAGTTATTTTTCTGAGGTTTGGAGTCCCTAGATATCTTATGACTGATGGTGGTTCACATTTTATTCATGGTGCTTTCTATAAGATGCTTGCTAAGTATGATGTCAATCATAGAATAGCATCTCCTTATCATCCACAGTCTAGTGTTCAAGTAGAGTTGAGCAATAGAGAGCTCAAATTAATTTTGCAAAAGACAGTGAATAGATCTAGAAAGAATTGGTCCAAAAAACTTGATGATGCATTATGGGCCTGTAGAACTGCATACAAAAATCCTATGCGTATGTCTTCATATAAGATGGTTTATGGAAAAGCGTGTCATTTACCTCTTGAACTTGAACATAAAGCATATTGGACTATTAAGGAGCTCAATTATGACTTCAAACTTGCCGGTGAGAAGAGGTTATTTGATATTAGCTCACTTGATGAATGGAGAACCCAAGCGTATGAGAATGCCAAGCTATTCAAAGAAAAAGTCAAACGCTGGCATGATAAAAGGATACAAAAGCGTGAGTTTAACATAGGAGATTATGTGTTATTATTCAACTCTTGTTTAAGATTTTTTTGCAGGAAAACTTCTCTCAAAATGGGAAGGTCCCTACGTTATTGAGGAGGTCTATCGTTCTGGTGCTACAAAAATCAACAACTTCGAAGGCACGAGTCCAAGGGTGGTAAACGGTCAAAGAATTAAACATTATATTTCAGGTAATCCTATTAATGTTGAAACTAATATTATTGAAACCGTAACCCCTGAGGAATACATAAGGGAAACTTTCCAGAATGTTCCACACTCCGAAAAGGTATAGGTATGTGGTACGGTAAGTAAACCGACTCCAAAATGACTCCAATGGCAATTTTTATCAGTTTTGGAATATTTAAGAATTTTAGGAAGAAAGAAGTAGTCCGAAAGGGACACGAGGCCCCCACGAGAGTGGAGGGCGCCCCCCCCATAGGGGCGCCCCCTGCCTCGTGGGCACCTCGTGTGGCTCCCGGACTCCATTTTCTTGCATGTTACGTATTTTGGTCGGTAAAAATTCATTATATATACTTCCGAAGGCTTTGACCACCGTACCTCGACAAAATCCTCTGTTTTTGTAAGTGCATCTAGTGCCAACCCTAGTTGGTTTTGGATTATTGACGACAAAGTTGGTTGAGGGACTAATGCGTTTGTGAGAATTGCAGGACAACGCAGGTAGTGTCCCTCATTGATTCGGTTTACCTACCGGAGATGACCCCTTAAAATGTATGAAGACATTGAAGACAATGGTGGTATGAGAAGATATTCATATTGAAGACTATGACATGATAAGACGTTGCGTGAAGACTATGGAGCGCGAAGACTGTGTGGTTTCGTTGTTTCCTTTTTCTTCTTTGTTGAGTCATAGGAACCACCGTCATTGTTAAGTGGGGTCCAAGTGAACTAAGTCGAGTGGTCAAGTGATGCTCAACCCAAATCCTATGTCTTCGAGCGAAGACAATGAGAGCAAATCTTATCCAGAGTGGATGAGTCGACTTTGCTTGTAGCCCAAGTAAAGTTGTCGTGTGTGTTTGAAATCATTTGTTGGAACACGTGTCGGTTCCTTAGTGACCCAGGGTCATTTCGGACATATCAGGTCGGGTTGCCTTGTGGCTATAAATAGCCCACCCCCTACACCATAAATTGGTGGCTGCTCAGAGTTAGTGCACGGCTTTTGTCGTTTCAGAGCAACCCACCTCGAAGCCTTTGAGAGAGAGAGAAATCCTTGCGAGGAGCAAGCCCAAACACCCAGAGCCAAAGAGTGTTAGGCATCACTGAAGTCTTTCTGTCTGTGTGACCTGAAGACTTATTACACTTGAGGACTGTTTATCCTCCAGCCGGTTAGGCGTCATGTTCTGAGCATCCAAGAGTCATTGTGGATTGCCGGTGAACGAAGTCTGTGAAGGATTGGAAGTCTATCTTGAAGACTTACCAGAGTGATTGGGCGAGGACTGTGTGTCCTTAGCTCAAGGGGAATAAGGTGAAGACGTGGTCTTCTGAGTTGAATCTCAGCCTCCCTAACAGACGTCTGAGTTGTCACAAAGAATCGAACTGGTCCAACAAATCTGTGTCTTCAACAAGTGGTGGTTCTATCCTCTCCCTTCCTTTACTTAAGTTTGTCTTTGTGAAGTCATTATCTATCTGTCGTACCTGTTTGACTTCATTGCTTGACTACTACTGTTGATTGGCTTCATACTATCTTCCATCCTGATCCTTACTACTTAGCTGCTATTAGTCCTGTACTTTCACATCATTGCATACTTGACTATGGCTTGCTTATGGTAGTTTATCTTCCGCTGCAGATCAACTAGGTCATTTCTATTGTCTGTCTTCGAAACTTCCAAGTTTTGAAGACTTTCACAAAAATCGCCTATTCACCCCCCTAGTCGATACTAGCACTTTCAATTGGTATCAGAGCAAGGTACTCCCTTGTTCTGTGTGATTCGGTTTAGCCACCTGGAGTTTTAGCTATGTCGACTGCAGGATTGAGGAACATATCTTGCCCCACCTTTGACGGTCATGAGTATCCCCGATGGAAGGCCATGATGAAGAAGCGACTCATGGCAATGGATAGCGAACTGTGGACCTTCAGTGAGATTAGCCTCACTGATCTATGCAAGATGGCAGAGGCCGATGACATTCGCAAGTACACCCTATTGAACCTTACGGCGAAGGATGTCATCTGCTCTCATCTGTCCCAAAATCAGTTCAGGAATGTTATGCACCTCAATCACGCGAAGCTAATCTGGGACCGGCTTTCTGAGGTCTATGAAGGTCATCGCACTCGTCTTGATCCGTGGTTTGAGGACTACAAGGAGTCTCTTAAGGAGATGACCTTTGCACCTGAGTTATCATCATCCTCATCATGCCTTATGGCAAGGGGTGATAAGGTAACTGAATGCTACCTCTCTGAATCTAGCGATGATGAATCAGGTGATGAATTTGGCCCCAGTTATGTCAAGCTTGCTTCCCTTGCCACTAAACAACAAAGAGTCTTGGAAAAGGTTCAAGACATGCTTAGTAAGACCGATGATATGTTGGGTGAAGAAATGGATCAGTCAAAAGCTATGGCTGAGAGTCTTCAGAGACTTCATTCCAAGTTTGACGCCCTTCAAGATCAACATAATGCTCTCTTGTCTGATCATGAGAAGCTTTCTTCTGAATGTCTTCAAAGAAAGCTAGACCTTGAAAAGATAAGAGTGGATTATCAAGATCTTCAGAAGGAGCGCGATTCATTACTTGCTTAACACATCAACGTTACACAGAAAGAATTTGAACCACCATGTCTAAAATGCATTGAGCGTGATAACGCTACACATTCTTGAATGTTCCACTGCTGCTCTGGTTCATTGTCTTCACCTACCGATGTGGTTACTAACCCTCTGCGGAGGATACCATCGCTATTGCTTGATGAAAATGCTATGTTGAAGACATTTCTTGAAACAGGATGTATAAGAGTGCGAAGGGCATCGACACTCTGCGATGTCCTCAAAAGTAGATTCGAACGAAACCCTAGGAAAGAGGGTGTTGGGTTCGAGAGGAAAATGAATGTTGATGGCTCGTCAGATCGAAGCCCGAGCAAGTACCCCAAAACCACATGGGTTGTTTGCAAAGGAACCTTCGAAGAGATCCATCCACTTTATCCGCTTTACCTGTGCTAATCCTATTATCATTGATGAATCCTTTGATGCAAACTATAAGTTGTTCAAGAATCGAATGGTGAAGTGTTTGCGGTATATTGGTACTAACTGCAGAATGGACCACCTATGAAGAAGATCTGGGTACCTAAGCAAGACATTGAGAATCTTCCGTGAATGTCGTCATGACACTATCAAGGAAGAAGACAAACCCTGGACCTATGGCTTCATATGACCCAAAGGCTTCATACTGATCTGAGACTCACCGAGTCACCCTAACGCCAATGTTTTGCAGGGAAATCATGCTCAGACTTATGAATATGAGCGTGTGTCTTCGAACCGCTATGTTCATAGGACTAAGAACTTCTCTGCTTATTCATATGAGTATCATTCATCTCCTGCAAGGCTATTTGCTAGGGCTCCAATGCCAAAATTCTCAGATGCTGCACTTAGACTCATTGCTTCTAAGCCACCCCTGAAGATGTGGGTGGCGAAGAAGAATTAACTTTCTTTTGCAGAGAAAGGTCTCCAACCTACAATCAAAGGCGTGCGATGCTATTGCTGGGGACCTAAAACATATTAAGGACGCATGATAAAATGTCTTACTATATAAATCACATCTGAATCGCTTACCTGTCATACTATGTATCCTAATCTTGATCTAAGCTGTGACAATCCCTATATGCGCCAAATGTTTATGCTTCACAACACTCTTGTGAAGCCTATCCTCCTAACTGCACTGTAGGGTACATCACCAAAAGCTTCAGAATGGATTATGGACGGTGGATGCACAAATCATATATTTGGTGATCAAGTCTTCTCATGGACTCAACCTTACGTCCATCCAACAAAAGTCACATCATGTTTGCTGACACTGGTAAAAGCAAGGTATTGGGTCTAGGTAGAGTTGCAATCTCAAAGGATCAACACATGGATAAAGTGATGGTTGTTGAATCCCTTGGTTTCAACTTAATGTCATCTCAATGCTTTGTGACTTGAACATGATTGTGCTATTCGGAAAATATCGTTGCCTTGTACTAATGGAATCGACAAGTCTCTAGTCTTTGAAGGGTATCGAAAAGATGATCTATACATGGTAGATTTCTCGGCAGGTCCTGACTTGCCGTATGTCTTCTCACAAAAGCTTGAATCTGGCTCGCATCGAAGGCTGGGACATCTTGGCATGAGGAACTTACACTCACTCGTCAAGAAGAAGCATGTCATAGGCATTGAGGATGTCAAATTCAAGAAGGATCATTTGTGTGGTGCCTGCGAAGCTGGAAAGATGACAAGGGCAAAGCACCCCTCGAAGACAATCATGACAACGTCTCAACCCTTCGAGCTGTTACACATGGACTTATTTGGACCTACTCAATACTCCACTCTCACAACAACTGCTTGTCTCTATGGCTTCGTCATTGTTGATGACTACTCAAGATACATATGGGTTCATATAATTCTCTACAAGGCTGAAGTGCAAGATGTCTTCAGATGCTTCGCCAATCAAGCAATGAACAATTATGGTGTGAAGATCAAGCATATCAGAAGTGATAATGGCACTGAATTCAAGAACATCGGACTTGATCTTTATCTGGATACAATGGGGATCACTCATGAGTTCTCTTCTCCATACACACCTCAGCAAAATGGCATCGTTGAACGCAAGAACAGAACCCTCATTGAGATGGCTCAAACAATGCTCGATGAATACAAGACACCAAGAAAGTTCTGGCCTGAATCTATTGATACAGCATGTCACATCATCAATCATGTCTACATCCATAAGCTTCTGAACAAAACATCCTATGAGCTCCTTACTGGCAAGAAGCCAAATGTCAGTTACTTCAGGGTATTTGGAGCAAGGTGCTAGATCAAGGACCCCCATCACAAGTCAAAATTTGCACCTAAGGCTCACGAAGGCTTCATGCTTGGCTATGGAAAGGACTCACACTCCTACAGAGTCTTCAACCTCTATCTCTACAAAATCGTCGAAACTGTGGATGTGAGATTTGATGAAACCAATGGTTCACAAAGAGAACTCCTGCCAAGTACACTAGATGAAGCTCCTCCAAGCGAGTCTATCAAGCTGATGGGAACTGGTGAAATCATGCCTTCTGAAGCACAGCCTGAAGAGGAACTTATCATCTCTGCACCAAATCAACCTGAAGACAATGCTCAGACCGAAGACAATCCTTCCAATGATGACAATGATCAACAAGAGCAAAGTCTTCGTCCAGTTCATCCTCATGTTGCAAATGAAGTACAAATTGAGAAGATAATTGACAGCATCAATGCGCCTGGTCCACTTACTCGCTCAAGAACAACACAGTTAGCGAACTTCTATGGGCACTTTTCATTTGTGTAAATATCAGAACCCAAGAAAGTTGCTGAAGCTTTTATGGAACCTGAATGGATTCAAGCTATGCAAGAAGAACTTCAACAGTTCAAGCTAAACAATGTTTGGGAACTTGTCAAGTGACCTGACCCTCGCAAGCATAACATTATTGGAACAAAATGGATATATCGAAAGAAGCAAGATGAGCATGGTCAAGTCGTCAGAAACAAAGCACGCCTTGTGGCTCAAGGATATACTCAAGTTGAAGGAATTGACTTCGATGAAACATTTTCTCCTGTGGCTAGGCTTGAAGCTATTCGCATACTGCTAGCCTACGCTAATCATCACAACATCTTGCTATACCAAATGGATGTGAAGAGTGCATTTCTCAATGGCAAGATTGAAGAAGAAGTATATGTTGCTCAACCACCTGGCTTTGAAGATCCAAAACATCCTGATATGGTGTACAAGCTAGACAAAGCACTGTATGGCCTCAAACAAGCTCCTCACGCATGGTATGATATGATCAAAGACTTCCTGAAGAGCAAAGGCTTCAAACCAGGATCTCTCAATCCCACACTCTTCACGAAGACATATGATGGTGAACTGTTTGTGTGCCAAATATATGTGGATGACATAATCTTTGGCTGCACCAACCAGAAGTATACTGATGAGTTTGGGTACATGATGCAAGAGCAATATTAGATGTCCATGATGGGTGAGCTGAAGTTCTTCCTAGGTCTTCAAATTCGTCAGCAAAGGAATGGCATCTTCATATCTCAAGAAAAATACCTCAAAGATTGTCTGAAGAAGTTTGGAATGGAAGACTGCAAAGGTTACACGACGCCAAAGCCAGCCAAACACCATCTTGGTCCCGACGACAATGGTAAAGAGTTCAATCAAAAGTTATCTCCATGATTGGTTCTTTACTTTATCTATGTGCATCTAGGCCAGATATTATGCTTAGTATTTGCATGTGTGCTCAATTCCAAGCGGCACCAAAGGAATCGCATCACTTAGCTGTGAAGCGAATTCTTCGATATTTGGCTTACACCCCAACACTCGGATTATGGTATCCCAAGGGCTCAAAATTTGATTTGGTTGGATTCTCGGATCTGATTATCTTTGGTGACAAGGTGGATCGCAAGTCTACATCGGGCACATGTCACTTTACGGTCGATCCCTTGTGCATTGGTCTTCAAAGAAGCGTAACTGTATCACTCTCAAGCCGCTGAATCTGAATACATTCTTTGCTGGATCTTGTTGTGCTCAGCTTCTATGGATGAAGCAAACTCTCAAGGGCTATGGCATCAATCTGAAACAAGTACCTCTCTTCTGCGACAATGAAAGTGCCATCAAGATAGCCAACAATCCAGTTCAGCACTCGAAGACAAAGCACATTGAAATTCGTCATCACTTTCTCAGAGATCATGTCATGAAGAAAGATATCTACATCATTCATGTCAACACTGAAGAGCAACTGGCAGATATCTTCACAAAGTCATTGGATGAGAAAAGGTTTTGCAAGTTACGGTGTGAGCTAAATATCTTGGAATCCTCTAATGTCCTGTGATCAGGCACACATCCTAACACTTATGCATGTTGATGACTTAGATGTGCAACACACAAAGTATTGTATATCTTCATCAATGAAGACTTACATTCTGAGTGTGAATATATTAACATGGAATTTGACTTCGGAGCGCCACGATAATTGTGCGCCGTGTCTGGGTCTAATACTTCCTATACGGTGGGTAACGCCACCACCAAATTTCTCTATTTGAAGTGTTTCACTCATGGTGTTATTTTTGCAATGACTTCGCATTTGGTTTGTCTTCAGTTTCAATCTATCTTCATGATTCTCTGCGCTGTGATGATTTGATTGCATATATATATATACAAGTGCTCTGTCCTCTACAGCATTCACTTATAGCTATGTCTTCAAGTTGAATCTTTTGAACTAAGTGAATGTGATCGGACGCTAACCTCTCTATGCTTTCAATCTCAAACTCTATCTGTCCAAGTCATATGCATTCTGTTGAAACTGTCGAATGTCTTCTCTGCGTCCTAGTCAGCAGAAGGCACAGAGACAAACATTAAGTCTGTTTTAAATAACTCATCTTTATTGTTGAAATCCGGAGAAGTCGGAACAACTATCCAACATGCCTGGCGGGCGTGGGAACGTGGGACAACTCTGAGTATGTTGCATGCTTGCCACGTGCCCCTCAGATGTGAACCGCCAGGGGCACCAGCGTAATTGCGTTGTGCCGCACACCTCCTTATAAATACTTGTCCCCTGCGGTAAAGAAATACTTATTCCACCTCTCCACCTCGTCAAAACCCTAGCGCCACTGCTAGCTCTCAACGACGCCGGCGACAAAGCGCTTAGCTGTCGCGACTTCTCCGACGCCGTCCTCACGCCGGCCGCGGACATCGTCCTCTCCACCGTCGCCGTAGGTGTCCTCCGTCGCCAAGTTAGGGCATGGTGGGCTGAACTGCTCGGTCTCCTATTCATCTCATCTAGCAGTTCTTCGTGCGGTAATTATAACTCTATTTTTACCACCTTTTTTATCTTCAAAGATTCATCCTATTTACCAAAAGTAGTTCTGCCTACACTGTGTTAGATCTATTCTGTCTGCATCTCATACTGCCTAGTCTATTCACTTAGATTTCCTATCTAGTTTGATTCCTCACTTGTACTTATTCACGGATTGGTACAAATCTGGAACCAACTCACCTCATATAAGTGAATGTTTTCGCATCATGAGGTCAATGTCTTCAAACTGATTTATCTTCAAAATCTTCTGAGAATGCATATGACCTCTTCCCTTCCTCGCATCTCTAATCTTGTCACAGTACATGTCCGTGGGAGAATCCTTGGTTCTCATAGTATGCATTCGTTTGCAGAATACTTACAACATCATATCAACTCTCCTGAAGCCAGTTCCTGCTTGACTAGCAAGCGTAAGTCTCTGAAGCCTTTGAACATATTGAAGCCATTCAGTTTGAAGTTCATGGCTGCAGAAAAATCAGCAAGGAAGGGTGGCAGACAGCGCCGAGAGGGAACATCAAAAGATCTGCCTGATGATCTAGCAGAGCTCTACAAGACAGATCCTCAAGAGACTTATCATCAGCGCAAGACACGAATCCAATGGATTCGACGCTATTGGGCTGAAGAATGGTTCAAGTACAAATTCGTGACCAAGGAATATGCAGAGAAGAATGCTATCAAGTGTCCTTGGGGCGATATTCTCTATCGTGGCCTTCAACCCAAGAACAGAGCTGAAGCTATTGCGCAAGGCTTCTATCCTTGCATGGTCCGTGGACCTCAGCCTGAGAACGCCGATCCCACATCATTACTCTGGTGTTGTGATGATGCTCTCTTCAAGCGCAACTTTCAGCATGCTAAGGCTTCGGCCAAGGAAACTAAGAATTCATTGGGATTAGACTTCAACCCTGGTCCCTCTGCTCCCCGTGCCGACGGCTCCCGTGATGCAGAACCTAATGTCATCGGCCCCTTCTCCAACCTCGATGGCCTCATCACCTACATCTTGGTGCAAGGTGCCAGGGTAGATCATTCTGATAATGATGTTGATACTGATGAAGCCCCAGCTCCTCCTCCAAAGCCGCAGAAGCAAAAGAAGCCAAAGGCTTCTAAATCAGCACCTCCAAAAGCTTCACGTGCGAAGCCTCTGGCCACTGCACCTCCTGAAGACAGTGTGCAGTCTGAAGATCAATCTCGTATCTCCAAGAAGACGGAGAAGAAAAAGCAAATTGTCAGGCATACTGATCAAACCTTGACTCGTGCTGCCATTCTGCATGAAGAACCCATTGATCTGTCCAGCGATGAAGATCTAGCAGATGATGCCCTTGAGCAACTGATAAAAAGCAAGGAAGAAGCAGAGATCTTCAACAACCTGCCTCTCTTTGATGTGGCAATCATCCATAACTTCATTGATGAGTGATTTGACACACCAAATCTCAGCTTCGAAGATCTGTAGCTTCCCATTGGCCTCAGCGTCTCTTTCAATGGCGCCATTGCTTTTGAGCTAGCTCTCGCTCAGCGCATTGTTGAGCTGAGGAACAAAATTGATTATGAGAAGGCTCAGTTCAAGAAGCATGTGGCGAAGCTCGGTGTGCAAGATGTCAGAAACTTCAAGGTCATGCTGCATGAGCTTAAAGAAGCCTTTCTCAAGAAGCGCCAAGAAGCTCAAGGCTCTCGCCAGCGTATGAAGAGTTTGGTTGACAAATGTGTGCTTGCCTACAATGAGGCTGAGAAGCACAAGTCTCTTGGTTGTCCTGGCATCGACCCCAAGATGGCTGCAAAGAAGAAGCTCTCTACTGCCCAACCTGCGCCTTTAAGTCAAGAAGCACCTCGCATTATCTTCCCAAGCAGCATGACTGGCTCGAAGCCAAAGGTCACGACAACCGCTTCAGAACAGAAGAAGACGAGGGCTGCTGAGGCTGAAGCCAGAAAGAGGAAGAATACTGAAGCCACTGATGCCGCTCCTTCCAAGAAGAAACGCAAAACCAAGAAGAATAGGGCTGCTCCCATAGAGCCCTTGGTTGTTGAACCCATTTCAGTGGTTTGCCCTGCGTCTGAACATCAAGAAAGACGGATGATAGTTCATGAGCCTGCTCCCACAGAGGCTCATGAAGCTGAAGACATTCCAGCAGCTGAACCCACCGCTGCTGAAGACATTGGTCATGATGACAATGTTGAAGATGATGAAGTTCTTCCTCAGATCGAACACAACGTGGTATCATCGCCTGTTCTCACGAACAACGAACTCATCAGCATTGGTCGTCCTCTGACGCCAACTGCTCAGGATGCATCGTGGGCTGATCACCCACAGCAACAAGACTCCCCCAGTACTCCTCAACAACAACAACAACAACAGGCTACACCACCCGTGCAAGAAGAAGAAGAAGACTTTGAGGCCCAGCCAACTCCATCTCCAAAGGCGTTGCCAGCATTTCGCAGGCTTCGCAAAGGACAAAAGCCTCAAGTCCCTCTTTCGAGCGTTCCAGAAGGAGAAGTGCATCATCAACCTGTTGCACGTCAAGTGTTTCCTGAAGCCACTCCAACTGAGAATGTCTCCACGTCTGAAGCCCAAGCTGTTGAAGACATTCCGGCTGCATCAGCCGATGAAAGACAAGAAGACGTACGTATCCCTACTCCCCCAGTTATTGAAGAAGCTGTTCCTGATGTGAACGCACCAGTGCCCGACCCTCCGGCTCGTCAAGTGGAGGTTGAAAATGTTGAAGCTGCCACCACCAACGCCAATGAAGCCAATGACGTTGTCATGGCTGAAGCTAATGTGGAGCTTGCACCAACCAGTGTGCCTGAAGCTAATGAGGCAACTGCTCCCGAAGCACCTGATGTGCAGCCTGAAGCCTCAGCTGTTGCCCCTGCTCCTGTTCCGCCACCAAGGCCCCATACAATTGAGCAAGCATACAATCATGGTCAGCTAACCACTGTCCGATGGCCCATTCTGGTACCTCCGCCTACTGCCTCTGGACCTCAATTTGATTATCATGTTGAGCATAGGCTTCAAGTCCAGAAACCAAAGCAAAGGTTGCCAAGGTTTCCAGGTACTGCAAACTCTCCAGGGTCCTTCAATGCTAATGGCTTCAAAAGCCACAATACCTTCTTTGATAGCGCCAAGAACCCCTACTCAAAGCCAAGGATATCATCAGATCGTTTCTGGGGCTATCAACAGCGAAGCTATTACTCCTGCGTTCTGTATGATCAAGGGCGCATTTTCCCTCATATGCGCCTCGACACTGAAGCCATTGCTAGACTGCCGTGCTTAGAAGAAGCACTTGACTGTTTTCGTGATGCCGGTTTGCTCAGCTTTGCGACTGACAAAGAACATTGGAATGAAGAACTTTTGCTTCAATTCTATGCTACCCTCCACATTCGTGGCTACAACAGAGACATCAAGACATGGGTTCTCGAGTGGATGACTGGAAATGTTCATCATGAAGCCAAAGCTCTAGACATCATTGAGCTCACAGGCCTATCCACTCCCGGAGATCTCTATGAACCTAACTGTCAACTACACTGCAATGCACAGGAGAGCATCTTCCACAAGCCTGAACCCAATATGAGACAGATGTTGAGCATGATGAAGCCTTTGCCATCTGACGCTGAATATCCAACGGAGTTCTTTGTTGATGACCTTGAGTATCTGCCTCGCACCATATATTATATCATCAGGCGAACTCTATGGCCTATCAAAGGACATTCATCATTGCAAAGCTTGAAGAGCCATGAAGACATTGGTCTTCTACATCCTCAATGGCATCGACTTCAATTCTCAAGAATTCTTCATCGTGCAACTTGTCGCTACGGATCGACCTTTTGGTGCGAAGTTCTATGATCCATGGGTCATGCACCTGATCAAGCGACACTCATCTGTCAACTATCAACCCTCTGCTCGCAATCATCTGATCTTTTTGCCAGAGGTTGATATGTCAGTTTAAGCCATATACTCTGACCCTGCCAAGGAGCCTCTTTGTCTTCAGAATGTCGAGCACCAAAGTTTCACTCAACCCATCGAAGGCGTCCAAGCAGCAACACGAATCTATCCAATGGCTGGAAATACTCGATTGCCTCATCGTGCACCTACTGAAGCCACTGAAAGCACCATTGCACAAAGGCCTAAGAAGCGTCGTCTTACTGACCGAGAACTTCTTGTGGCACTTCATCAGAAACAAGATAAGCATCACTATTGGCTCAAGAGACAGATGCAAAGCCTCTTGGTGGATGTCAATCGCATTCGAAACCTTGCCACCAAGAATGCATTTGTTTCTCATGAGACTTGCCGACGATCATGGAAGAGTTTGACGCTGCTTAGTGCTGAAGCAGATCTTCAAGACGATGGCTTCAATTAAAGATTCTAGTTTGGCTCCACACCTCCACGGACTGCAGTCCTACGTCGAACTCCATCTCTTGAAGACTCTGACTATTCTTCCTTCGCGGCAACTGTGAATGCCAGAGTGATCGATGATGAAGATGATGCTACTTCACAGCCTCCTACTACTGCACGCATCGACACTGCACCAAGTACGTCTGCACCGCAAACCAATAACGACAACCCTGCTGCTTCACCTACTCACGAGGACGAGTAGATGCTCTATGTCTTCAAACCTTTTTGGTCATTCCTGACAAAAGGGGGAGAAGCGTATGAGTTGATAGTCTTCAAGCGGGTTCATATGGGCGGTTGCATTATATTTTGCCTCGTGCTTACAACTCTTGCTTTTGAAACATTTGGTTCTTTGAGTTGTAACACCTAAACTCGATGGTAAATCGCTACTTATTTGCTTTCTTGTGATGCGATGATAAATTCCGCATGTGCGATGATAACTTCCGCACTTAGATCATTCTGCAGACGTCCATTTTCCATTATGCATGTCATTCTATTTGCTATATCATTTCATGCATGATGAATTATCTTCATAAGTTGAAGAGGATCTCCACAAGTACAACCTGCCATGTGCATTTGCATTCCAAAAGCAAATTACTTATATGCACATCTTCAGGGGGAGCCCTTGCTACTTATGAAGACAATACCCTATCCTTTACAATTTCACATACTTTATCCCCGTTGAAAACTTCAACCAGTTTGTGATCAATCACCAAAAAGGGGGAGATTGTAAGTGCATCTAGTGCCACCCCTAGTTGGTTTTGGAGTATTGACGACAAAGTTGGTTGAGGGACTAATGCGTTTGTGAGAATTGCAGGACAATGCAGGTAGTGTCCCTCATTGATTCGGTTTACCTACCGGAGATGAACCCTAAAATGTATGAAGACATTGAAGACAACGGTGGTATGAGAAGATATTCATATTGAAGACTATGACATGAGAAGACGTTGCGTGAAGACTATGGAGTGCGAAGACTGTGTGGTTTCGTTGTTTCCTTTTTCTTCTTTGTTGAGTCATAGGAACCACCGTACTATTAAGTGGGGTACAAGTGAACTAAGTCAGAGTGAATGAAGTGATGCTCAACCCAAATCCTATCTCTTCGAGCGAAGACAATGAGAGCAAATCTTATCCAGAGCTGGATGAGTCAGCTTTGCTTGTAGCCCAAGTAAAGTTGTCGTGTGTGTTTGAAATCATTTGTTGGAACACGTGTCGGTTCCTTAGTGACCAGGTCATTTCAACATATCGGTCGGGTTGCCTTGTGGCTATAAATAGCCCACCCCTACACCATAAATTGGTGGCTGCTCGGAGTTAGTGCGGCTTTTGTCGTTTGCGAGCAACCCACCTCGAAGCCTTTGAGAGAGAGAGAAATCCTTGCGAGGACCAAGCCCAAACACCCGAGCCAAAGAGTGTTAGGCATCATGAAGTCTTTACATGCATGTGACCTAAAGACTTATTACACTTGAGGACTATGTATCCTCCGGCCGGTTAGGCGTCGCGTTCTGAGCATCCAAGAGTCATTGTGGATTGCCGGTGAACGAAGTCTGTGAAGGTTTGGAAGTCTACCTTGAAGACTTACCAGAGCGATTGGGCGAGGACTATGTGTCCTTAGCTCAAGGGGAATGAGGTGAAGACGTGGTTTTCTGAGTTGAATCTCAGCCTCCCTAACCAGATGTACAGTTGTCACAGCAACTGGAACTGGTCCAACAAATTCTGTGTCTTCAACAAGTGACTGGTTCTATCCTCTCCCTTCCTTTACTTAAGTTTGTCTTCGTGAAGTCATTATCTATCTGTCGTACCTGTTTGACTTCATTGCTTGACTGCTACTGTTGATTGGCTTCATACTATCTTCCATCCTGATCCTTACTACTTAGCTGCTATTAGTCATGTACTTTCACATCATTGCATACTTGACTATGGCTTGCTTATGGTAGTTTATCTTCCACTGCATATCAACTAGGTCATTTCTATTGTTTGTCTTCGAAACTTCCAAGTTTTGAAGACTTTCACAAAAATCGCCTATTCACCCCCCTCTAGTCGATACTAGCACTTTCAGTTTTTGTTTTGAGTTGTTTTTGCAGCAGATTTGGAGCAAGATGTCGTCCCAAGATTCGGAGGGAGAGAGCTATATGGCTGACTATATCACAAACCCAAAAGCATATGGGCAAGTGGAACATTATGGCTGGACCACGGAGGAAGAAGAAGATTATGATCCAAAGGGGAAGGAGGAGACAAGCTCCGATGAAGAGGACGATCCACTACCTCAACCTGGCAATATGCATGTGGAGTTCAAGAAGTCAAGCCTCCCTAATGTTCAATCTATCCCACCATGTTTTTTGCAGGACAGCAAGGCGGCATTATGAAAAAAGATAATGAAACTTGAGCTCGAGAATGAGGATCTAAGGGAGGAAAATTTTAGCCTTAGACGCAAGCTAGAGAAGAAAAATGGAACAACTCCACCATCACCACCTCCGAGGACATAATCACATGGGTATGGGCACTCCCCTTGGAAATTGCCAAGCTTGGGGGAGGTGCCCCGGTATCGTATCACCATCACACTCTTATCTTTACCGCTTTATTTAGTTTGATCCTTTTTGTAGTATCTTGATCTAGTAGATTGAAGTTTTGATATCAAGTAGTTGAGTTTTGCTTTGTGATCTCTTTTTGTAATCGAGTCTGTGAGCTATCTATAATAAAGATTAGTGTTGAGTCAAGGGCTTTGCTATGTTGCCATCACTACAAAAAAATACACTTCCGTGATGATACGTGTTTGTCACAGTAGGTCGCGTTTTTTGTCATGCATGTACATCCATGACGATTTTATGACAGAATCAAGATAGTCATACATGTGCTGTCATAGAAGTGTTCCATGAAATTACCAAAATTATGATCACGGAAGTATCCACTTCCATGATGATAAATCGCGCATCACAGAAGTGCTTTCGTCAAGGGTGACCGACACGTGGCATCCACCATAACGGAACGCCGTTAAGCTATCGGGTCAGGTTTTGGATCCGATAACCCGTTAATAGCCCCGACCAATTGGGATGTTCCACATGTAAAATCATCATTGGCTGGAGGAAACACGTGTCGGCTCATCGTTAGGACAGATGTCATCCACTCATTGGACAGAAGGCGCCTATGATACGTCGACACGTGGCACGGCCCAACAGAGGCCCATCCTTGTGAAAAGGCTGGCCCGTTTGACTTGGTCAAAAGGTGGCGGGCTGGCCCATGGAAAGCCTGTTAACGGCCTGTTCGCATATAGCCCATTTACAGCCGGCTAACCCAAGGCCCGTTATACTCTATCCGAATTAGGCCTAGTAGCGTCATTTGGGCCATCCAATATGATTCCAGCCCGTTTTCACTTCTGGCCCATGTATGGCCCATGACGTCTTTCGGCCCATATGAGGCCCTATCTAACTCTTGTCCTATTAACGGCCCGTGGTGAAACTTTCCTGCAATGAACAGTGTATCACTTTACATCCACTAACGGCCCGTGGTGAAACTGGCCCGTAATGAACAGTGTATCACTTTATACCCATTAAGGGCCCGTTATTGATTGGGCGTTTCAGCCCATGTTATCTTCGGCCTTCTCGAGCCCATTTATTCTTGGGCTCATTTCGGCGATGGTTTACTTACGGCCCGTTACTTTCATTTTACGCTTGTGGGCCAAATTTAGCCCGTGGTTCTGATCGGCCCGTTTGTGGTCCGTTAATCGTTGGGCGTTTTCATAGCGTCATCAAACACGGCCTATTAACGATGGCCCGTTATGGTCGGCCCATGAGCAGGCGATTCCAACTCTAGCAGTTACGGCCATAATGCGGCTGTTATTGGCCCATGTTTGCTAATCGATCATCTGACCCATATAAGGCCCATTGATGATCTGCCCATAGAAGGCCCATTGTTTCTCTGACCCATAGAAGGCCCATTGTTTCTCTGACCCGTAGAAGGCCTCATCGTTTCTATGGCCCGTAGAAGGCCCAAATGTCACTACTGATAAATATTAGCCCATAGTTATTGTGGCCTAATTTTAAAAATAGGTTATTGCAGCCACTAGCAAACCGCAGAAAAAGAACTGCACCGACTACAAGCAAACAAATAAACAAGACAACAAGGAAATAAATAAGCAAGCAATTTATGCTAGGCTATCACGGCTATTACATATTACATCCTTTGGGCATCAAAGTTCGCCACCGGTGCAAATATTGGGAACAAAGCATCATATAAACGCCATGACAAAACAAGTCGAGCTGAAACCACTTGAAGAGTTCAAGAAACAATATCACAGGTACCCATAATGCTAGCAAGATGCTTAGCAAGCTTATTAACTTTCTCTTGTTTGGCGCTTAAATCCTCCAGTAACTTCTTTGTTGCACAAGAAAATACGATCTGAATTCTCGCAGGACTTCCTCGGTCCTTGACTTCTTGCCGCAAGCATAGCCGATCGATGCCTTTCACTTGTAGCTGAGGCCAAGAAGCGAAGTGAATCGGGCATCGAGTTCGAAGAGCTTGTGTGATGCTGCCGATGCTTCGAACACTACATCAACGCAGGATGTGGGGTTTCTCACTTGTCTACAAGATCGTTTTATCACCTTTCTTGGAGACCAACAGGTTGTCTCACTATCTTGAACCTTATCTGCATTACTTTCTCTACCATTGCATAATGGGGTGCTCTTCTCCAATATTCTGTTTGCATACTACATGAGAAACAAGCAGACACATCACAGGTATAGCTTGTAGTATACAAAACTCATTTTGGTAAACCGGTTCAGTAGTAAGGTGGACAGGATAATAGCATGAAACAAACATATATCTATGTACTATGGTCACTGTATTTTCCATATCATTCTAGTTTATGTTCCCTAATCAAGATAGAGACACAGTTGAACTCATATATTTTTAAGACACAGCAGCATAGACATAATATAAGTGTGAGAAACTACACAGCATTGGCAGCACTTGTAATGTGCATCACATGAGAACATAACTGTTTATACAACTTAAACTGAAATCAACATAGAGTAAGAAGTTAGAACAGTAATCCAGTTAAAGAAATAGGTTTAAAACATACTTGTTGTGCCATTGGAGTTTCAAATTCGAAAGTAGTTGGTATGAGTAAGTACAGTGATGCAACAACAAAGGAGTATGGACCATAGCTACGGAATCTGACCTGAGAACAGTTGCTCTTCTGCTTTAAACGTGGAGTTTGGGTTAGCGGCGGTGGTCTTCATGCTTTGGGCACTGCAGTAGCTTTACAAACTGCTCGTGTGGGGGTACTCTGTGGTGGACATGGTGCTTTATCAACTATAAGTGGGTTACTATCCGCTGGGGTTGCGGTTAGATGGGTTGTAGCTGGTTCTCTGCCCAACGGTGTAAGTGTGCAATCTGGAAGAGTCACGATTATGAGTGGTGGGGCTAGTTTGTGGGCCAGTACAACCATGGTTCTATCTGCATCAACGGGTAGCACTGTCTTTTGCGAAGAACGGGTTTTTGCTACCTTAGATACTGCCATCACCCCCTCCAATTCAAATGGCTGATAAACAAGAAAAGAAATTGAGCGTCTGAGACATTGTATGATGAGCAGATGTGGTAATTCACATATATGTTGTCTAACCAAACAGGACAGCATGACACAATTTCACATATATGATGCCTAACTAAACAGGATAGCATGACACAATTTCAGATATATGATGGATAACTTAACAGGATAATGGCATAATTCAACATATGATGAGTACCTAAACAGGATGACATGACAAAACTATATGATGTCTTTCTAAAATAGGTTGGGATGAAATAATTCACATACATGTTGTCTAAGTATACAGGATGGCATGATATAATTGACATAATTGATTCATATACTAAGCAGCTAGCACTCGCATGTATGATCTCTAAACTAAGCAGACATAATTCAATATTGTGCATATGATATCTAAACTAAGCAATGCAAGACACTATATGCATCATATGAGAAATATAAACATTGCAACTTAGAGCATACACCTCAGGTGGGATATAGGACTGGTCATCTGTCTCTAAATCCTCCTCTGAGGATCTCCGTGTAACCATCGAGATATATGCTTCAACAGGTGCCATTGCCTGCTCTGAAGACCTTGTTTTCACTCAAGATTTTTCCATAACCGGCTCAAATGGCTGATACACATGAAGAGTAGTTCAGTATACACAGATTGTCGACAAATGGAATACATAATGAAAAAAAAGATGGCATGAGATAATTCACATATATGATGCCTAACTCCATGGCGGTGCATAATTCACATATATGATAACTGGCTGAAAAACATGGCATTGCATAATTCACATATCGATATAGAAAGCAAGCAGAGTCATTCACACAAAGCATGTCTAATCTAAGCAGATGGCATGGCAATGCAAGACACCATATGCATGATATGAGCAATATAACCCAGCCAAGTTAGAGCATGCACCTCGGGGAATCTGTTGGTCATCTCTCTCGAGTCCTCCCTCGAGGAGCTATCTCAGTAACCAACAAGAAATCTACATCGACGGTAGCATGATCGCTTTCGAAGACCTTGTTTTCACTCCAGATTTTCCCATGACTGACTCAAATGGCTGATGCACAGGAAGAGTAGATGAATGTATAAACATTGTTGACAAATGGAATACATTATGGAAAAAAAATATGGCATGATTAAATTCACATATACGATGACTGGCTTAAGAGGATGGCATTGCATGATTCACGTATATGATGCCTGGCTGAATAAGATGGCATTGCATAATTCCCATATACTCCCTCCGTTCCTAAATATTTGTTTTTTTAGAGATTTCAAATGGACTACCACATACGGATATATATATAGACATATTTTAGAGTGTAGATTCACTCATTTTGTTCCGAATGTAGTCACTTGTTGAAATCTCTAAAAAGAAAAATATTTAGGAATGGTGGGAGTATGATATAGAAACCAAACAGGTGGCATTCACACAAAGCAAATCTAAACTAAGCTGATGACATATAAGATGTATAATGTAAGCAATGCAAGGCGCCATATGCATGATATGACCAACATCAAGCATGCGAGTTAAACAAACACCTCGGGTGGTAAGCAGGCATGGTCGGCTCCTTACGAATCTCCATCGAGCAGTTATCTTCCTCTGGAATATAATCTGAAATGCAAGAGAGGGGGCCACTTCACCCACCATGGGCGGCGTCGCATGACATTATATTCGCACACAACGGTCTTCTCTTTTCTCTACATGTTGATGCGATTGTGTACAATATCTGACATGCATAATAAAAAATAGTTAGATTTTGTAAGGCCTAAGGGGTGCATGCAAAAATCAAGACTGATGGTAGCAAACGAGTGGATGGATCCAAAACTAATGATAGCAGGTAGATTATAGCTTCAGTTTAAAAAGATAGACAATGGATCATCTATTGTTTGTTGCCCACCCAACATGAACCACATAGAAGACCCCAGATGAACCAGATAGTAGACAGATACTATTCATTGCTGGCTCGATATGAGACCCATGGGCAATTCAAAACTCAAGATTGAACGATAAAGTAGCAGGTAATAATAACTGATGTATAATGTAAGCACACACAAAAGACTGCGACCTCTCTTCCGGAACTGTGTAGTCCTCAGGTTCATCTGCTCAGTCGATGATGGTAATGTAGTTGGCGTGACTGCCGGCAACGGGGAAGATGATCTGAGGCAGCAAAAGAAAGTTTGCAGGGGAGATCTCTGCTGCAGTGAACGCTTCTGTCGATGGTGCACCTCAGGTGGGGTGGATGACGGCACGACAGGAGCAGGACATAACAGACAGAGTTTTCTTTGATGCCAATCTGAAAATGAAGTAAATCTGTAAGGGCTCCTTAGAATTGGAGGATTCTATAAACGCAGGGACAGGAAAAACACAGGAATAGGATAGGAATGCACGTGCAAAACAGAGCATTTGGAAACATAGGATTTCAGTCAACCTGGGTGTTTGGCTCACATGAATTGGAAGACCAGAGGAATGGAGAAAGAAACTGATGCGACGAGTGTACAACCTCTTTGGCATAGCCTTGTGGACCTCAGCATCATTGGGTTGGACGTGGAGGATGGTGATGATGCTGGTGTGACTGTCGGAGGTGGGGAAGAAGATCTGAGGCCTCTGGAAATGGCGCCGAGGGTACTGCTCCGCTGTGATGGACGGTTCCGTCATTGGAGCAGCTCCGCTAAGGTGTACGGCGACGAGGCTGAAGCATGACAAGACAGACAACGTTAATCTGAAGTGGGACCCTAATATCATCTGCAATAGATGATGTAAAATACATCACCAAAAGTGCTAGATGTAAACGCATCAGCCGCGCCATGGCGCTCCGACGAGATGTTGTAAGTAATGTTCACTCGAACGTGGCGAAGAAAATGAACTTCACAAATCGAAACTGAATTTCTTTGTCAAAACTGATTGAACTAGTGTGAGCATTGCAATAGATGTTTAGGGCGTTCGAGCACTAGTAGCAGAGAAGCAGTGATCTAAATCAGCAGACGCTCGAGCAAGGAACGCACTAGCAGAGAGCAAGTCGTGCAGTAGCACTGCGAGCGAGTGCTAAAGCAGCAACTCCTGTAGCTGCCGGAGGTCGTGCAGCAGCCGCAGTGCAAGCGAGAGCAAGAGCAGAGCAGCAACACGAACGAAAGCAGGAGTAGTGCAGCAGCGCGACCGACAGCAAGAACAGAGCTGCAGCGCGAGCGAGAGCTGGAGCAGCTGCAGCTAGTGTCGTTGTGGAAGTCGCCGCCGAGGAAGCAACGACATGGGGGAGAGACGCCGTGGATGATGTGGCCGGCGACGGCGCCGTCGATGGAGACGCCATGTCTGCTCGGTGTCGAGCACCGGCAACCCCGTGAGATCGAATAAAAGATAAAATGCAGCGGTGAGTGCAGAACCTCCTTGGTGGCGCCAAGTTGGCCTCGGCTTCATCGGAGGAATTGGTGAGGGTGATGTGGTTCCGGTGGGGCAGGTCAATACGGCGCTGTGGAGGACGGGGCGGCTGATCCGGCGGGACGACGAGATTGACAACGGATCCTCATCCGGTGCAGTGGATGAGGGACGGCGAGCTGTTGCGGTGGATGATGTAGTCGGGGAAGAGTCTTCGGCTAGGCGGCGGTCGGGAGGCCGACGGAGGAGCGTGGGGTTTTGCGGGTTTTGGCGGCCTCGATGTACGAATGGGGGGGGCAAAGGGGGAGGGGGAGCCAAGCTTAGGGACGCGCTTGTCCGAAACGTAGGGTAAGTTATTAGCGTACCCCCACCGGTTTTGACACCGCGACGTGGAGCTTCATTTCCGGTTGAGGGGTAGAAGGGGGATTTCACGTGTCTGGGCCGCGGGAGCGTTTTTGGATGAGGAGGGAGTTCTCGCGCGCGTCCAAATTTCGGGATAACAAGGCGTGGCCGGCTTAAAGAAGCGGGAGTTTGAAAGCAGGTGAGACAAAAGATACTCGAGCTTGAAAATTTTGGGATAACAAGGTGCGGATTCCTTGTTCAGCAGAACAAACTTAACGTGTAAAAAAACAATTCATACAAGACACAAGAGAGTCATGTCCCCTTTTACTATATTGCTATAGATGCCATTGAAAAAACTACAAGAAAAATGTAAAAATAATCGGGAGAACAAGATTACCCTACACAGTACCAAATCGATTCGCACTTCCCTCAACAACAACAACAAAAATCAATTCCCACCAAAGAAAGAGTAATGTCCCTTTTTATATGATTACAGATGCCATGATCTTGAATTTCAATTTTTGAATCCACGTTATGTTGAATTCGAATATATCATTAGGTGACCTTGCGGTTTATAATTGATGTAGTCGTACATTTTGATCTTCAATCATATATGAACATTTTACTCCACCATGTGAACATATATATTGTCGTCTACCATATGGACTAAATTTGAATCAATTTTCCTTATTTGAATATGATTGTTGTCAAGTTATACAATAATTTAAATATTATCTTGATAACAAAAAGACATGCATATAGCAGTAATCATATTTCACTATGAACTACATGTACCATACGCTCTCCAATTCAAATATTTGTATCCATTTTATGTTGAATTCAAATCATAGTACATTATTGGTCTAGGTAGCGAGATGTTCGGGATAATCTAAACCCTGTTTTCATTCATATAATTTTTGGCTGAATTGGGACAAGTTTGGTATAAGCCTCTTGCAAAACCAGAGATTCTCTCAACAAGCCTCGTGGTTCCGAGAGGGAACGTGTCACCTTTGTGTGCGAAACAATATACGCTGCCTCCCCCCTGATTTTATTTACAGAGGCAACATAGAACTCTATGAGTGCCCTGTTAAATTTTGGAATTATTTCGAGTTCATTTGGCCTTTTTATACATTAATTGAGTTTCTGGACTTTTAATGTGCATAATCTAAATATGAATTGCATGCACATGCTCCGGTGCACCAAAGTGGGCTGAAAAATCACATATGTGTCCTTGGTTGAATTTCTAGGTCCCATGGAAGAAATGAGAATGAAATTCAAACATTTGGGCTTCATGACTCTGCCGAGAACATCGAGAAACTTAGATTTTAAATTCATGTAAATCCAAAACTCGGCTGGAAATCATGAAACTTGGCATGGTGTCATGTCATGGCACTAACATGTTTTGGTAAAAAATTGGGCCGATTTGGAAGCTCGTGGTTCTAACAGGGAATGTGCCACCTTTGAGTGTGAAACGATATACGCTGCCCCCCCTTGAGTTTCTTAACAAAGGCAACATAGAACTACATTAGTGCCCTATTGAATTTTGGAATTATTCCAGGTTTGTTTGTTGTTTTTTATACATTAATTGAGTTTCTGGTCATTTAATGTGCATAAGTCAAATTTGAACTACAAGCACATGCTCTCGTGCACCAAGGTTGGTTGAAAAATCACATTTGTGTCCTCAGGTGAATTTCTAGGTCCCATGCAAGAAATGAGAATAAAATTAAAACATCTGGGCATCGTGGCTTGGCCGAGAACATTGAGAAACTTGGTTTTAAAAATCTTGTAAATCCAAAACACGTCTGAAAATCATGAAACTTGGCATGGATGTCATGTCATGGTACTACCATGTTGTGGTAAAAAAATGGCCGAATAGGAACAGATTTTGGTATAAGCTTCTTGCAAACCGAAGCTTCTCTCAAGAAGGCTTGTGGTTCTGAGAGGGAGCGTGCCACCTTTGAGTGCGAAACGATATACGTTGTCCCCCTTTAGTTTATTTACAAAGGCAACATAGAACTACATGAGTGCCATGTTAAATTTTGGAATTATTCCGGCTTCGTTTGGCCTTATTTACACATTAATTGAGTTTTTGGTCATTTAGTGTGCATAATTCAAATTTGAACTACAAGCACATGCTCCCGTGCACCAAAGTTGGTTGAAAAATCACATTTGTTTCCTCGGGTGAATTTCTAGGTTTCATGCAAGAAATGGGAATGAAATTCAAAATTCTGGGCGTCGTGGCTGGGTTGGAAATATTGAGAAACTTAGTTTTTTAATTCCTGTAAATCCAAAACACGCATGAAAATAATGAAACTTGGCTTGGTGCCATGACATGGCACCAACAAGCTGTCAGTAATTTGCGATCCGATTTGCGGCGCACACATTAACAATCAACAAAGTCATTTTGGAACAAGTGTTGTCACGTTACAATCGGAAACACAAGTATTATTGAAACCGTGGGCGTTCTACTTACTAGTACCATTTACGTGCCGCCACGCGTCCCCATTTTTTATTAGCTAGGAGGCGCTATGCAGGGTAGCTATTTGAGTACGAGAGGCGTGCGATCAGACCCCTGCGCGTGCTTATCGGGAGGAGAGCCCTTTGACCTCCATCGCCATCCACCTCTCTCCCAAGGTCTCCATTAATGGCGCCGAGAGCCTCATTTAATGGCGTGGCTATGTCTCACTCGACTGAGATTTAAGAGAGAAAAAAGAAAATCTGAAACCACGGATCTTGATGTAAGATCCGACGGACCTATATAGCATCTACTGCGACTTATAGCAAGACTGATGAATATATAAGGACGATTAAATTTTTTTATCAAAGAAGGGCTTGCCCCTTCCGATTTTCATTACTGAAAACCACCACAATTCACAAGAAGTTCAGCACAACTCCAGCCTAAAACGAAGGACTAAAAGCTACCAGATTGAAATCACAACATCCCAAGAGGCCAACAAAGGCCAAACATCCGCGCTAGAACCCAACATTTCACAACCGACGACACAATCTACATCCTAAACCGATTATTACATCAAAAGAAACCAGGAAACTAAAGGAATCCCAGCAGCAACTAGAAGAACAGCAACGCCAGGGTCACCACAGCAAGAGTTTTCTTCATCCAGCCTCGCAACATTGATCTTCCATAGAAAGATAAGGACGACTAATTGTATTACGTAATTAGAAAGATAATTAAAAAAGCCACATGCGGCTACGCCCGAAATACATAAGGGCAAAAGAAGAAGGAAGACAAGGATCTGGCTCGCTGATCTCTACTTTCTTGATGCGTTGCCGCAGGACGGGAACTAGTCTCCGTGGCGAGCGGCGATGAGCTCTTTTGTGTCCTCAAGACGCTGCTTGAGAACATCCATGGATTCCTCCACCAGCCTTTGGTGCTCGTTGCAGAGCATGTCATTCTCATCCATAAGTTTCTTGACGATGACGCCGGTCCTATTCAACAAGGCACTGGTCTCCTCTTGCTGGTCTGCACTTCGGACGATCTTCTCCCTCAGCAGGTCGCGCTCGGCCCGGAGCCTCTCATTGCCCTCCCTTAGTTGTCGGATGACGCCAGTAGCCTGTTCAAACGAGGCTTTCACGTCATCCTGCAACCTCGCCAAGCCGGAGATCTGATCCATCTGGCTATGGACAGTCACATGCATGCGCCTGTAACAGTCGTCGCCTGCCAGTGAGAAACTCTCCCAGGCCGCCGCGGCGCGGCGGGACATCTCTGCTGCATTTGTGGTGCGGCGGGACATCTCTACTGCTTCCGCAGCGCGGCCGGACCAGTCTGCTGCATCGACGACGCGGCGGGACCTCCATGCTACTTCAGCGGCGCGATGGGACCTCTGTGCTGCTACTTCCGCGCGGCGGGACATGTCGGCTGCTCTCGCAGCGAGGTGGGACATCTTTTGTGCTTCCTCTTCCATGCTCGCCTCTCCCTGGTGGCAATCTCTTGACCCAGCACTCACGCTGGCCATGGCAGACGCAAGGGAAGGATGCTGAATGACTTGTTTGTTTTTGTGGATGAGGAGTTGAGGAGGAATGTGCAGTCATCTTGGCATACTAGTATTTATAACAGAGTACTAATACGCTCCTAAGTGGGAAACCGTTTAGGTTGTGATCAGTGTGAATAGGTTTGGAATTCAATATAGTGTGGTACTAATACGCTCCTAAGTGGGAAACCGTTTAGGTTGTGATCGGTGTGAACAGGTTTGCAATTCAATATAGCGTGGAGTAATTTGGAATGTGACGAGACGCAAGCTCATAATTTATTGACGGTTCTAGTTTCCAAGTGCGGCACTATTCCCGGATGGAGTACCTCTTTTTCTACTCCCTCCTTTCTGGTTTTATAGGGCTTATCTCAAAATTTTAGTTTTTCCATTTTCTAAGGCTCAATTTGGTTGTTCCCCAACACATGTTCAGATTCCAAGGTGCATTAAATCATTGCATGCAAGTATTAAGAGAAAATTGACCAATGCATGTACTTTATGCATGCATGCATTGCAATTAATGCATTGATAAACATAACTTTTTGAGAAAAACAAGAGCATTAATTAGGTGCTTTTGCAAATTACAAAAAATATTCCACCACTCACCATCTTGGTTGGTGAGATTTTTGAATTAAGCCCTATAAACCGGAATGGAGGGAGTACTGCTGTGTACGTGCAATAACTGGCACCGTCATATACATATATTACGGTTAAGACTAACCACAATGCATAGTAACATACACTAGTAACATACACAAATCTCTAGACTATGTTACTATCTTCACAGTGGGTAGTAACATAAGTGTGGTAACATGCAAAGCTTCATTTATTAAGTTATAGACTCATATTGCATTGAGACATGTGATGTTACAGTAACTAGCTAAGTTACTGTAACTACCTCTCTCCTCATTAACTCATTGCCACATAAGCAAATTTGCTAAGTTGGACTTGATGTTACTGCTGAAGTTACTCCCACTGTGGCTAGTCTAATGGGGTGTTCGACAGGAATAGCCGCGTGGCGAGCTCTAGGCTAGTCCTTTTTTCAGACGCATTAATCCTATCTCTCTGGACTTCTCGCACGCACCATCGTGCCACCCACAAAAACTTGTACTCTGAGGTTAGTAGTACGTTATACAGGAAGAGAAGAGGTGCACGCACGCACTCGTCCTCTCACACACGCGTCTGTTTTTTCTCGAAAAGGAGGATGATGACCCCCGGCCTCTGCACCTGGGATTCACACACGCATTTGTAGCTACGAATTGTAGTGTTCTCAACCATCCGATTGGCTCTATCATGGATGTACCTATATACTAAAACATGTCTAGATACATCTTTATTTTGACAAATGGAAGGCATGTATTGTGTAACGGAGGGAGTGCTTGTCATCAAAATGGATAAAAAGGGACGTATCTAGAACTAAAATACGTCTACATACATCTCCTTTTATCCATTTCGATGACAAGTAGTACTTCTTACCCAAAGGGACTTTATATCAAAGGGACACAAAATATCCGTTCGACTGTTGGAAATGACTGATTTGATGTCGAAGTAATTGTTGCATAGCCACCAAAACCCACCATTTCTTAAGCTAAAGTAGACCAAGGTAATCCCTATATTATCATATTACTAAGATAAACAGAAGGCATTGTCGAAACATTCAGGACGTGAGCTTGTCAATCTGAATGTGGAGCGACACAAGCTTAGTCCCGGCCAGCAGCTTGGGCGGAACTGTCAAGAAGGTCAGCTCCTGCACGTCGACGTCGTCGGGATCCTTGCTGCTTGTCACCTCCATTTCCACCTTGACGGCGTCGGTCGTGCCTTTGGGCTCCCCCGGCGGGCCGTTCGCCCACAGCTTGGCCAAGTAGTGCGGCAGTGGGGACGCCCCCGCTCTGATGCAGATGACCGACACGACGATAGGTGCACCGAGGTCGAGCACGCCGCCGACCAAGAAAAACGTGCGGCGGTCCTCCTCCGCAAACAGCAAGAGCCGTGGCTCCGACAGTGGCGCCTGCAGCTGGAGCACGTTGCCTTACTGGATCCTGTGCATGGGCATGGGATGTGCGGTGCTGATGTGGTGGTAGAGCGCCGGCGGCGGGCCTTCGTAGCCGCAGACGGGCACGGGGCATTTGCAGGGCGTGAGCGGACACACGCTCTGGTGATCGGGGAGCTTGAGGCAAGTGACGTAGAGCCCACAGCCTTCGTGCGGGCACTCCACCCTCACCGACGAAAGGATGGAGTCCACCGCCGTGTTCTGCACGTCGAAGCCACCGCCACGCTCGCAATTCTGGCACTGCCACTGGTTCCCAGGCCGCTCGACGCAGCAGTCCGCGCAGTCCAGGTGCCCTCCCTTGCACTGCAGAAATCAATCGAACAGCACATCAATCAAGAAACCTGCACCTTGCTCAATCAGCCGAACGGACGAGGTGTATTCGAACCTCATACACTGGAGGCGTCAAGGGGCGGAGGCACAAGGGGCAGTGGAGCACGGTGAGGTCCATCGAGACCTTAGAGAGCTCCATCGTCGGGTCTTGTTCCTGTTCGGTCTACATGATCTCGCCCTCCTCGTGCACAACCATCTCTCGACTTGGGCTGGGGTATTACAAAGCTTTACCGTCACATATTTTATAGTCCCTCGTTCCTAAATGTAAGTCTTTATAGAGATTTCACTAGGTGGACTACATGCAGAGCAAAATGAATGAATCCACACTTGAACATCCGTATGTAATTCATAATGGAATCCCTACAAAGACTTATAATTTAGGAACGGAGGGAGTACTACTTCAAGGTGTATTAAATCAACACATGCAAGTATCAAAAGAAGAGTCACGGCATGCATGCATGCGTTGTAATTAATGCATCGGTAAACGCAAATTATTGAAATATATCGAGTGCAGTGCTATGATGTGTCACGTCAACTCGTACATCAACGAGAAGTTTCATTATCCTCTCCCTCGCGGACTTAACTGCACCTGCCTTTGGCTGTATGACAGGTTGGCCACACACCTGTCGGGCCCACCTGTCATACACGCAAAGGCAGGAGCGTCCCTCCCTTGCCCATGAGCGTGGTGGCTGACAAGACTATGAGAAGCTTTCGCTACACGCTCTCCCTTCCGCACGCGGTGGACATGCAGCAGTTCAATCGGTGTCAGATGGCCAGAAGCATACTGTAGTACTCCTCCAGTGCAGTAGTAATCCAACATTGTTCGACTTTCCGAAGAGGCGAAGAGACAAGCGCAGCCCGGACGCTCGTGTGGCAGTTTCATGTGTAGAGGAGTCTAGGATAGCATGTAACATGCCTGTAAGCTTAAAATCCTTGGGGTAGGCTCCATGCTATGTGGCCATCTCGAAGTTTCTTAAAAAAAAGTCTTCTAGCCCTACCTGTCACCCTGGTGACTGTAGTTTGCACGCTCATCTGGTCAAGATAGGAATATATATATTTTTTAATTTGTTTTTTCAAAAAGGGGGACTCCCCGGCCTATGCATCAGAACGATGCATACAGCCACATATATTTTAATTTGTGGTGGGTAAATGTTAGAGGTTGCAGCAAATATATTGTACACTGCGGGTCTTTCAGCCAAGTTTAGAGGCAAGCATGTGGGGCTAGTGCTATGATGTGTCATGTCAACTTGTACAACAAGGAGAAGCTTGATTTTACTACACGCCTTCTCCCTCGCCCATGCTGTGTGATTTGCTGCATAAGCGAGGACAGGATTTTGCTTAGTAGTACTTCTACAACAAGCTATCCGTCCCACTCGCAGTGGACGTACATGCAGCAGTGGATTCGACACTGTAGAAGCAGTAGTAGTAACATCATTGTTCATCTTCTCGAAGAGGCGAACCGAAGGTTGCAGTTGCGAACATTGGAGCATGCATATAGCCAGGATATTGCATGAGACAAAATTGCTATGTGAGCCCACTATTGTACTAGTACGTACAACTACTTGCTAGTATAGCCTTGTAAACCAGAAAGGAGTATTTGCCCTTCTAGAGATTTCAACAAGTGACTAGACTACACCAAGATGGAGTACATATGGAGTAAAATGAGTGAATCTGCACAGTAAATAAATACGTACTAGTTCTCTCGTTTTCCTCTCCGAGGTGCACAATATTGAGTATACTGACTAGTCTCTTTTTGACACACATTTACGTTTTTTTTGACACAGTAAAGATGCAAGCGCTCATATACACGCGCATACACTCACCCCTATGAACGCACACACGCACGGCACTATCATCTTGAAATTTACAAAGTCACCATAGGCACCTCGTCGTCGACGGGTCCATAGGTGCTTGAATGCCAAGGAGGAAGAGGGTAGCGGTTCCCAAGACGTTGAACGGTCAATGATGCATCCTCAATGAGGGAGCCCTGGACTAGGGGGTGTCCGGACAGCCGGACTATCATTATCCGCCGGACTCCCAGACTACGAAGATAGAAGATTGAAGACTCCGGCTCGTGTCCGGAAGGTACTTTCCTTGGCGTGGAAGGCAAGCTTGGCAATACGGATATGTAGATCTCCTACCATTGTAACCGACTCTGTGTAACCCTAGCCTCTCCGGTGTCTATATAAACCGGAGGGCTTTAGTCCGTAGGACAACATACATTACAACAATCATACCATAGGCTAGCTTCTAGGGTTTAGCCTCCTTGATTCGTGGTAGATCCACTCTTGTACTATCCATATCATCAATATTAATCAAGCAGGACGTAGGGTTTTACCTCCATCGAGAGGGCCCGAACCTGGGTAAAAACATCGTGTCCCTCATCTCCTGTTACCATCCGCCTAGACGACAGTTCGGGACCCCTACCGAGATCCGCCGGTTTGACACCGACATTGGTGCTTTCATTGAGAGTTCCTCCGTGTCGTCACCGATAGGATTGATGGCATCTTCAACCAACAACGCTGTCCGGTGAGACTTTTCTCCCGGACAGATCTTCAGATTCGGCGGCCGCCGATGCGGGCCAATTCACTTGGCCATCTGGAGCAGATCGAAGCCACGCCCCTGGCCGTCAGTCGATTCGAAGCTTAAACTTCACGGCCGGCGTCGCGGAGACTTGATCTTGACGGACTCGAGCCTGACCAAGCAGCGCCCGCCTTTGTAATGATGGGCACGATCTAGCTCTGCCGCCGGACAGTACCTTGGTTGCCGCACACGGACCCGCTTCGGCCATTAGCCCGGAGCCGATCACCCAGATCGAGGGTCGGCAGATAGACGCCGCCCTGGGGGCTTCAACATCCACGGCGATAGAGCCGAACACTGACCTTGTCCCCTGCGAAACTCGTGATTCCGAGGCGCCGGACTCCTTGCCGGACTCCAAACCTATCGCGCCCCCACCAATCAATCCGGATCGGGCGCCGGTTATGGAATTCACCGCCGCGGACATCTTTCCGTACTCGCCTTTTGGCGATATCCTGAATTCACTAAAACATCTCTCGTTATCAGGAGAGTCCTGGCCGGACTATGGCCAGGATGGTTGGGGTTCGGACGACGAAGAAATTCAGATCCCACCCACCACCCACTTTGTAGCCACCGCCGGCGATCTAACCGACATGCTAGACTACGACTCAAGACATCGACGCTATGGAAGGCGATGCCGAGACGAAGAAAACAGAGCTTATACAAGACGAGCAGGACCACCCGTCGCGCATGACATATATATGGTGGATACCTCAAAGGGGAGCGATAACGAGGACCAACGGGCCGCGGCAGAAGATGACCCCGCCGATAAACGACCAAAATGACGGCGTAGACGCCGCCCTAAGTCCCGCCTCGACGAAAAACAACGCTCCCAACGAGCCCGCAATACGGCAGGGCTCACAATCGGACGACGAACATGCAAATAAGCAACCGTCCGAACACGACGAGTCAGATAACCAATCCAAGCCCGGCGAAGACAACAGTCCGGACGACCATATGCCGGACACGTCGTCGGAGAGTAAGAACCTTCGAAAAAGACTCGTCAGTACTGCAAGAAGCCTGAAGAAGGAAAAACGGAGGCTCAAAATAGCGGCAGACACACTCAAAATGAGATGGAGCAAAGTGCTCAAAACCGCAGATAAGTACGGCAATGGCCACCAATCAAAGAGCTACCCGAAGCGCAAGCTGCTACCGGAATTCAACGAGGAGGCCATAGAGCCTCCACCGTCGAAAAAATAAAGGGCTGCTGGTTGGATAGGCGGCGGATGATGAGACCAAATTATGAAAGCGGCGCCACACATAAATCCACCAACGAATTCGGAAGGATGGATGGCCCAGCCAGTCCATTTACGGGCCAAAGGAGAAGGCCCCAAGAAGCAAGGCAACATGTCAAGTGTCCGATGATAGCGGCACACACAAATCTGAGGCGCCAAGACACCCACTATGTTTCACCGATGAGGTGCTGGACCATGAATTCTCAAGCAGATTTAAACCCATCAACATAGAGGCCTACGATGGAACAACAGACTCGAGTGCGGATAGAATATTATATACTACATATACATATGGCGGAGGAGACGATCTCCACGCCATAAAATATTTACCCCTCAAGCTCAAAGGGCTAGCCCGTCATTGGCTTAAAAGCCTCCCAGAAAATACTGTTGGAAGTTGGGAAGAGCTCGAGGACGCGTTTAGAGCAAATTTTCAAGGGACTTATGTCCGGCCTCCGGATGTAGATGATCTAAGTCACATAACTCAACAACCCGGAGAGTCAGCGTGGAAATTCTGGAACTGGTTCCTTACCAAAAAGAACCAAATAGTCGACTGTCCGGACGCCGAAGCCTTAGCAGCTTTCAAGCACAATGTTCGAGACGAATGGCTCGCCAGGCACCTCGGTCAAGAGAAACTGAGGACAATGTCCGCACTAACAAGCCTCATGACACGCTTCTATGCGGGAGAGGATAGCTAGTTAGCAAGATGCAGCACCAGCGACCCAAGTACATCCGAGATAAGAGATGGAAACGGAAAATCATGGCGCAGAAAAGAGCAGCGCCGGAATAAAGAGAAAAGCCCAAAGAGCACGGCAGTCAACGCCGGATTTAAAAGCTCGCGGCCCAATAATAAAACACAGCCTCTAAAGGATGACGGTGTGAATTGTCCAACTTAAAGAAGATTTTGGGTCGGATATGCCAAATCCACAAGACTACCCGGAAGGCTCGCAAATCACACCCACAGGGATTGTTGGGTTTTTAAACAGTCCGGCCGACTAAATGCCGAACACAAGGGGCTCGACGCGTCAAGCAAAGAAGATAAACCCCACCAGCAGAGCACCGGAAAAAGACTTTCCCACAAGGGGTCAAAGCAGTAAACTCACTTCATGTGATAACACGGAAAAATAGTGCAGCACTTTCTAAAAAGAGCTTCACACGGTCCAACCCAGCAGACAATAGAGATTGGACATCAAAACCAATCACTTTCGACCACCTGGACTATTCCAGAAGCGTTCGAAATGCGGGACGGACTCCCCTGATATTGAATCCCATAATAGACGGATTACAATTTACTCATGTCCTAATGGACGGAGGCAGCGACTTAAACTTGCTGTATTCAAAAACAACCCGTAGGATGGGGGTAAACCCTGCTACAATCCGACACAGCCGCACTTCCTTCAAAGGAATGACGCCAGGCCCTTACGCCAAGTGCACAGGCTCCATATTATTAGAAGTCGTGTTCAGATCACCGAACAATTTTCGGCGCGAAAAATTAATTTTTCACATCGTCCCATTTGAAAGTGAATATCAAACACTCTTGGGACGAAAGGCTTTTGTCCGCTTCAACGCTATACCGCATTACGCGTCTCTTACACTCAAGATGCCCGGTCCGCGCGGCGTCATTTCAGTGCGAGGGTCACTTAAAGACCCCGGACTCGGATAGACGAATCCGGCCTCAGCAGGCTAGGGGCTCCCTAGCCGCATGCCCCATTACAGGGGGCTGCGCGCACAAAACAACCGCGGGTTCATACAAACCCTGCTTTAATTATTTATATTTTTTGTTTTACACATATTGTTCGCACAATTTGTTTTCGAACTAAACGTTCCTCTCTTTTTACAGATGAACAAAGTGCACACCGTCCCAGATAAGCGGCGAACGGAGACACGGTAGCGAGCGTGTAGTAGGGACCCGTTGTGAGGATTCTTTTCAGATTAAGACCCTGCGTAAACCTTTTTTACTGTCTCTTGTTGTTATTCTCCCTTGGTTTCTTCCTATAACCAAAGCGGAGCCTGACGCTTTGGCATCGGCCGCGTCAGAAGACCATGCCCGCACGGACACTAGGGGCTTAGGGCATCGTTCGCCCGTTATTATAAAGACCGAACACCTTAGGGAGTGTTCGGCGTCTCGAGATTAGGCATTATATGCATCAGCTCGAATCATGTCTTTGGTCAAATGTTGGGTTTGCCGGCTCTCGTGTTTTGCTGCCTTACGTTCCATATCATCGGCTAACGGCACCGGAGAACTCTGCGATTGTGCCCGGTTCGCCGGGGCGAGCACCTCGAGAGAAAGCCGAAAGCGGTGTCATGATCTGGCGAGAGATGGTCAACCACTCGATCGACCACCGGAATGTTTAGAATTCCCGCTTTGACGAAGGACCGTTTCGGTCAGCACTTACGCACTCGAATTCGGAGATGTGCGGGGCCACCAGGCTATATCGTAGCCCACCCTCGAGCTCCACCGCTAAGTGAAAGTGATAAAGCATTATAGTCCGGATTGCCTAGTTCGCTACGCTACCACCTCCTTAAACAGGACCGAGGCGCCGGATTAAGTGTGAAAAGCGCTATTTGCGAACACCCCGCACCTTGTGCGTGGGGGCCGTCAAGACTGCCATCTTTCAAGTTATACAACAGTATACGTAAACGGCCGCACAGGAGAAGTTTTATTACTTGGGACGCACAAGTATAAAAAGCAGTTATAACATAATCATTGATTTACAAGCTAATGCGTTCATTTGAACGTGACATTCTTCAAGCACTGCGACTCTATTACACGAGCGCCATGCATAACTTCCCCGAAGTAGTGCTCGGCAGGGAGCCGGCTTTCATCCGAACCCTGGGCGGCAACAGCGGTGGCATCCATCTCCGGATAATGCGCCTTCACACGTGCAAGAGCCATCTGCGCACCCTCGATGCAGGCCGACCGCTTCATCTCCTTTATATGCGGCACCTCTCCAAGGAATTGCTGCAGTAGGCCAAAGTAGCTCGTCGCCTTGGACCTCTCTGGCCATACATGGGCCACGATGTCAGTCATGGCAAGTCCGGACAATCTATTTAGCTCGGCCCATTCGGCCAGCCGGTCTGTTAATGGAAGTGAGCGATCCGGACTGTGGAATTGAGACCAATATAGCTCTTCCGTCTCGTGATCCTCCTGGCTCCGGAAGTGCTTAACGGCATCAGCCGCACTCGCAGCTAAATCCATATACGGATCCTCCGGACTCCACAGCCGCTCAAATTGAGCATACTTTGCATCCATAAACCGGCGACGTAGCAGAATAGGCTTGCCAGCCATGATCTCTCCGGCCTGGCGCAGTTCCTCCTTCATAGCCCACGTTGCAGAGCGGGCATCCTTCGCTTCGGCGGTGGCCTTCTTCAGGTCTTCCCACTCTGATAAGCGCTCCTTTTCAAGAGCTTCATTGCGGTCGGTAGCATCCTTTAATTTCATGGCCAATTCGGCCACCTCCGCCTCGCTAGCGGTCAAAGGCGCAGCCTTCTCGGCTTTCAACTCCTCGGCCGCCCTCGAGGCAGCCGCGTCACTCCTTCGGGCTTGCTCCTTAGCTAGAGCAAGTTCGGCCCGAAGGCTCTCCACAGCAGCAGCACGGTCTACACGAACAGCATATAATTTATCAGAGGCGGGCTTCGACCCCTTTAATAAAGCGGTTGCGGAGAATTATTTTACCTTGCGACTCGTCAAGTCGCCTGTTGACAAGTGCGATGTCCTCATCTGCCAAGTCAAGTTGCCGAGTTAATTCGGCAAACTCACTAGTCCGGCTAGCCCCCGGACTATCCGCTACCTGCATAGGAATGGCGGAATTAATTACTTTAGATTTCGATCCTCAGTACGCTGTCGTTTCCGACAACCTACCGAGTCTCAGGGGCTACTATCTATACAGGGCGCATTTTTATATGCAAAACTGTTAAAAGACAAAGGGGTGCGTCATTTTCGCATACCTCAAATCCTGCCAGCAAACTCATGGCGGCATTACACAATTCGCTCTCGGCGGACGAAATCCTTCCAACCACCATACGATTAACGCACGGTGATCTTCTAAAATGGACGCCTTCTCAAGCAGATTCTTGATTCTCGGCGGACACTAGTAGGTGCCGAACTCTCGCCCTCCGGACTCGGGATACCCTCCGTGATGACACCGGGTTCGCTTTGCCTCATCTGGCGGCGCCATGGACGGAGGCGTATCGCTCTCCATCATCTCCGGAAGAAGGTCCCCCGAAGATGAACTCATCTGAGAAGGCTGCAGGTCCGAACTGCAAAATAAATATTTCGGTTACCCACAGAAGTACAAATGAAGGTATTTCCTTGCTAATCAACTTCCTCTCTCACACTCACGGCTCGTTGGAGGGCTGGTCCTTTGGCGATGATTGCGCGCCCGGATTCTCTCCGGACGCCGGACCCCCCGGTGAAGATCTCTTCCCACGCTTAGGGGCTTTGGCCTCTGGATCTCCGGAGGCGGTCCTCTTCTCCCCCTAAAGGGAGGGATTCTTGGTTCCCACCTCTTCAGTCGCCCCTTCGGGCGAAATATTAGCTCCTCTATTTTCCCCGTCGCCCCCTTCTGTGGGCGCAACCTCCAACATTCTGACCAGCACGGGCTCCAATGCCGTCTCTGGGAGGGGGGCCGGACACCTTATCAGCCTTGATCGCGCCACCCATTCCTGTAAAGAACAAGGGGTCAGAAGGTGAACTCTAGAAAGGCATATAAACAGAGTGTCCGGACTCTGAGCTATTTACCTGAGTATCCGGGCGATCGCGGCTTAGGCCTGCGTCCTCGGCTGAATCCGGACACGCCACCTGCGGTCCGAAGAACAGTTTGTACATCTCCACGGGTGTCGCGCCCATAAAGTGTTGGAGAACGCGAGGTCCCTCCGGATTGAACTCCCATAGATGGAGAGGACGGCGTTTGCAGGGCGGAAGATGCCTGATTAGCATGACCTGCATCACCTTGATCAGGTCGATCTCCCGCACTTGGAGGTCTCGAATCCGGCCCTACAGTGAGGGCACGTCCTCGGACGGCCCCCAGTTGAGCCCTTGGTTGACCCACGACATCAGTTGGCGTGGAGGTCCCGGGCGGAATAAGGGCGGCGGCTTTTGCCTGCTGCCCCTTGGAGCATGATGTAGAACCCTCCTCGCTGCCACGGCCCAAGTTCCTCTTGAAGGAACCCTCGCCACGGGCATCGGCCTTTTGCTTATGGTCGCCCGCCAAGACTCCGCTGAGCGCCCCCGATCATCTTGGCTCCACCTTGAAGGTCTTCAGCCATAGGCCAAAGTGGGGAATGACGCGGAGGAAGGCTTCGCAGACGATAATGAATGCGGAGATATGGAGGATAGACTCCGGAACCAAGTCATGAAAGTCCAGCCCATAATAGAACAGGAGCCCTCTCACGAAGGGATCCGTCGGGAAGCCTAAACCCCGACGGAGGTGGGATCTGGCACGACGTATTCACGGGCTCGAGGCGGGCACGGCCTGCAACTCAGTCTGAAACCTCGTGGGCAGGTGCTTGGCCTCACGCACTTCAATATGTCCTCCTCCGTGACGGAGGAAGGCATCCACCGGCCCTGGAGGTCGGAGCCGGACATGGTTAAGGGTCCGAAGCGCTCGAATCTGAAGCTCTGGGTGTTGGAACTGGGAGCGGAGAAGAGATTCGATGCGAGATTGAAGAACAAGGATAGGCCTTGGTCCTCTTATAAAGGGGAAGAAATACCAAGGGCCGTCTCCATGACCGTTTGGGATTCCCCTCGATAGAGGCGTGGCGGCAGGACGGAACGTTGGGTTACCCACGCACGTATTGATGAGGATCCCGGAATAAGGGGAACATGATCTCTGCTGCGACAAGACATGCCAAGGAAACCGCTTCGCTAAACATGCTGAGGTAGAATAGTAAAAAACGATTCAAACAAAGGCTTGGTTGCGGTGTGATGTCACGCCGCATAATACGTCAGCAGATTGAGCTAGTGTATATATTTATTTCTCTCTACGGTGGAATGTGGAAATTATTTTTGCAGAGCCGGACACTATCCTGGGTGTTCATAATCTTCTCTGGATTATTCAAGGGAGGAACCCGCCTTGCAATGCCGAACATTATGCACGCCGGACTTATCGTCATTGAAGACTGGTTCAGGGCTACCGAGGAGTCTGGACTAGGGGTGTCCGGACAGCCGGACTATCATTATCCGCCGGACTCCGGACTACGAAGATAGAAGATTGAAGACTCCGGCTCGTGTCCGGAAGGTACTTTCCTTGGCGTGGAAGGCAAGCTTGGCAATACGGATATGTAGATCTCCTACCATTGTAACCGATCTGTAACCCTAGCCTCTCGGTGTCTATATAAACCGGAGGGCTTTAGTCCGTAGGACAACATACATTACAACCATCATACCATAGGCTAGCTTCTAGGGTTTAGCCTCCTTGATCTCGTGGTAGATCCACTCTTGTACTACCCATATCATCAATATTAATCAAGCAGGACGTAGGGTTTTACCTCCATCGAGAGGGCCCGAACCTGGGTAAAAACATCGTGTCCCTCATCTCCTGTTACCATCCGCCTAGACGCACAGTTCGGGACCCCCTACCCGAGATCCGCCGGTTTTGACACCGACGCTCAATTACATGCAGAGGGAATTAATTGGAGAAGCAGAATAGAGCCAGCACGATGTGAATGCAACAGAGTTTGGACTCTCATATAATAAAGGCGCCCCACCACTCCAATCCATCTACTCCCAAGTCTCTACGCAACACTGCTCACTCCAATCCAAGACCAAGTGACCAGAAGCCACAAACACCTATGGAGGCGATGGACGGGAGCGGCAGTCGGTTGTGCCAAATCATACAAGGCGTCGGCCTGCGGCCCCGCACCGCGCAGCGTTTCTAGACGGTGCTGGCGACCGCAGGCATTGTAGCCCTCGCCGACGCCGGCTTCGCCTCTTGCATGGACGACATGATGGTCAACTCCATCCGCAAGTTCACTGCTGTCAAGAAGCGCGCGGACGACCTGCCGGACTGCTCCAGCCCGCGCGCCCAGGCTCCTCATTGCCTGCCACCCTCATCGGCCGACATGGTGACGAACTCTTTCAAGCCCTGGTGGCCCTGCAGGTGCTGGAGGTCGCGACGAAGAATGTGCACCTCGAGGTCACGCTCGCCGCGCAGCGCCTCGCCATGCAAGAAACCGTCGACCTGCACATCCACGTCTACGAAGAAATCATCTACATATGCCACTACAAGGCAAGCGAGGACAGAAAGACGTTGGCCTTCTTCCAGCGGCTGGAATCTTTGGACGCCATTGTTCATAAGCATGTCGACTTGGCCATGAAAGCCGCTGCTACTTAGGCGCCGTTCGGTGGGCGAGCGCCCTGAGTCGAGGACGTGGACGTCGTCGATGGATGCATCTCTTCATCTTGCCTCCTGTAACCAGCACTGCATCGCCTTGTGGCCTTAATGTTTTATTAGTATAGTGCTCCCTCCGTTCCCAAATATAAGTCTTTCTAAAGATTCCAGCATGTGACTACTACATACGGAGCAAAATGAGTGAATCTACACTCTAAACTATCTCTACATACATCTATATGTTGTATTCCATTTGAACTAGTATCTAAAAAGGCTTATATTTATGAACGGAGGGAGTATATGGCATTTTATTCCAATGTAACGTTTTCCTTTGTGAGGTGGGGCCGCAGTTGAGCAAACCCACCCCACCCACCGGGCGTCGGCCGAGTTTAGAATTAGAAGAGAGAAACGACGGAGGAGAGCTAGCTGTAGCACGGACGCTGTTGTCAGATGGGACTCGTGTTTATAGAATAGGAGTACTGAGCACTCGTGCCTTTTTTTAGGGAAAAATTAGTCGTATGTCTAGTACCACTAGTTGGGTGTGTGCGACCTATAGCTGTCATCACTTTAGGTCTCCTTTTCGAACCGCAGCTACGCTTCACAGTACATATTTTTTCACGCATTTATCCTTCTGTATGTGCTCCTAGGATATTTCCACGTGCTCCCATTTGCCGACATGTGGGACATAATAGAGCATCTGGGTCGTAGTGCATGCACGACTCGGAGCATATGCCGGGGTACTTTACATTTCAGACCTCACGAATTACATGCAAACCCCCCACAGAAGAATAAATAAATGAATGAATTACTACATGAAACCGGATTATTTTCATGGAAACCGAAGCACGTTCATTAAATTTTGGACATAACACGTTTATAAAAAATGGCCGGACCTAAACCAGTCAAAGGGCCTCTTTGATTTTTCCCGCAAAAAAGGGCCTCTTTGATTCGCAGGATACTGAAAACACAGGAATGGGGAAAGTATGATGGCGATGAACCGAGACGAGGAGAACTCTAACTCAGTTAGAGGTTAGAGTTAGATTCTAACCCTGAACTAACTCTAAACCAAAGAGGTGTATGGATGGCAGGGTTAGATTGATAGTAAATGCTCTATCTCAATCATTTGACTACTTTGGACCCTATTTTTAGTCAGACTAAAATAGGTCCCTTGGATCCAAGCACCCTCTTGGTGTGGCCGGCTCTTCTGTGGCCTCCTCCCGCTCACAATTGACATAAACGAACCATCTATACAAATCAAGCATGCAAAACATGATAATTTTACTTTGTCCATACAAATGAGATATCCCACTTAAACATACAAGTCGTCAATCAAGCTTCACAAAATAAAAAAACACTTCATGAAACAAAGAATGAGCTAACTCATCACGGAAGTCATTCACGATAGGGAGGGAGCCCGGAGCCCCTCACGCACCGAGGGAGGAGCTCGCCATCGTCGCTCTGGAGGAAGGCTCTGTAGAGCCCAAGCCTCGGGAACCCCTCCGACGCTGGCCCTTGCGAGTTGAGGTCAACACCGGCATGGGTAGCAGGGCCGCTTGCCGCCGACTGGGAACTTAATCTTTGGGCCTCTAGAAATAATGCAAGCCTGTAACTAAAATACCTAGAAAGGTGAACTGAATCTTTGGGCCTCTAGAAATAATGCAAGCCTGAAACTGAAATACCTAGAAAGGTGAACTGAATCTTTGGGCCTCTAGAAATAATGCAAGCCTGAAACTAAAATACCTAGAAAGGTGAACTGAATCTTTGGGCCTCCGGAAATAATACAAGCCTAAAACTGAAATACCTGGAAAGGTGAACTGAATCTTTGGGCCTCTACAAATAATGCAAGCATGAAACTAAAATACCTAGAAAGGTGACCTAAATCTTTGGGCCTCTAGAAAGATTTATTACCTCCTCAAGCGGCATCAAACAATTCCATGCGTGCACCACAAATCTATAGCAAGTTTGATCAGGATCTACTTTTCCCAATCAAAATTAGCGCTAGAGCAAGCAAGATCAATGATATGGCCGTGAGACAGAGAAGGAACGAACAAACTCACCCCTCTCGCGACCTCCCTGGTAGATGCACCGCCGCCGCGCACGACAAAGGGAGAAAAACGACTGGTGAAGGGGGAGCGGGGAGACCTTTGAAGGCCGGAGGGAGAGGGCGGCCGGAGTAGGGCGGCGGAGGCCGGAAGGAGAGGGCGGACGGAGGAGAGAGAGGGCGAGCGGCGCTTGGGTGGGCGGCCCTATGGGGAACAGAGAGGAGTCGTGCGAGAGGGGGGGCGAGCGATCTGGTGCGGGCAGGTGAGAATTTTTAGTTCTCTTTTAGTGGGCCCGAGGATAACTAACCCAATTAGAACCTCTCCACAGGGCTAGTTTTTTTAGCTGGGTTAGAGCAAACTAGCTCAAACTAACCCCTCTTGTTTCGATAATTTGAGGATATTTCAACCCAAACTAGCTCTAAATCAGGGATCCAAACAAAGAGGAGTGTTACTGTACATGCTACAAAGTGTGGACCATAGCACATTGTTTTTATGGCCATATCACCACATTGTTTTCTACCGCTGGTTCCTTTGGCTCTTGTGGTTCGCACTCACTTGGTTCACTGGCTGCCGTGGTTCGCACTCCTCCGACACGAGTAGTAGTATAGTACTAGTATATACCGCATCATTCTTTGCTCCTTCTTACTACTCCGACATGTGGAGAGAGAGCCAAGATCCGGCGTGTCATGCACCAGATTAGAGCGCGGAACGGAAGGGGGGCATCACCCCGGTCGGAGCGACAATAATTCATGACTATAGTGAGTGGTCATATCACAAGTCTTTCCAGCAGTAACGCATCGTTAAATCACAGAGCCCCACTCGCTCACCCTCCTCGCCTCTCTGTCAAACCGCCTACCCGAAAACTGTCGCGCGTACTGCCCGGGAAAAGCCCCGCCCTCAACTTTTAACTACGCAAAAATAGTTCGAGCTTGTTTGTTCTATATAAATACAGTACTTACTGTATGTTTATTCACCCGTGGGGTTGTTCAATGAATGGAGGGGCGGGGAGCACAAGTGAACAATTACTGTAGTAGTAAGTAGGAGTCGTAGAGTAGTCACCTTAAATAGAGAGTTTCTTTTCGTACACAAATTGAAACGCTTGTTGTGGAGAGAAAAAAGATAATCACCCCACTATATATGGACGCAGGGGCCTGAGCGCTTGCTTAGTAGGGTTGCTCTCTTCATTCTCTCATCCTCTTCAGATATAAACAAGACAGCGGTAGCGACATTTTCTCTCTGCTCACCGCTGGACACAGATCCGGCCAGATCCCTTCGGCCGGTGTGTGTAGAGGACTAAAGGGTGCATCGTTCACGCGTTCATCGCTGCCGAGGGAGGAAATCCACAGCTGCCGGAGGGGCCCGATCCTCTGCCCGTGCCGTTCTCACCGACACAGCGCCGGCTCGGGAGGTCCTCCGACCCTTCTTCCTCCCTGCCGTATTGTCCGCAGATCCGACCTGCCGCCGCCGACATCCCGGAGACCCTCAGGTATAAGTTCTTCAAAAGCGGCCTTGCTCTACTACCCCAGCTCCCCACGTGTCTGCATGTGCATCTTTTTCTACTCCCATCAGCTCTTCCAAAGCCACCTAAATTTTTAGTATTATTAGAGGTAAAGTTACTTCATGCATTCGAATCTAGGGCTTTGTTCAAACAACGAAGAAAGGGAGGAAAGTTGTAGCATGAATCTAGGACTTGATTCAAAGAGGAAATAATATGGTGAAAGTAGTAGAGACCGGATACCCAACCGGTCTCTTGGTTGAAAAGGGAAATAATGGGAAAACGCAGTACAAATTGGATAAGGAACAGATCTATTATTGGTTGAAAAAATGATAGAAAGTGGCGGCTGGTGGACAAGTCAACAGAGTATGTCCAGGATTAGATTTGCTGCCATCACATAGTAAAAGGTCTCGAGATTAGATTTCTGCCCTCACATAGTAAAAGGTCTCGAGATTAGATTTGTGCCCTCACATAGTAAAAGGTCTCGGGATTAGGTTTCTTTGCCCTCACATAGTAAAAGGTCTCTGTGATTAGATTTTTGCCCTCACATAGTAAAAGGTCTCGAGATTAGATTTTTGCCCTCACATAGTAAAAGGTCTCGTGATTAGATTTGCTGCCCTCACATACTACAAGGTCTCGAGATTAGGTTTGTGCCCTCACATAGCGTGAACAAGCTCGGCATCACCACTTTATGCCTCCTTGTAGGTACATTGTGCTGATGCGTCCACTATCGCATGTCCTTATACCAACCTTTTGCTGTTGTTAATGTAAGGGCGCATGTAAAATGAAGCGATCACACTGTTACCTTAGCGACATGTCTAACCGGTGTTATTGTTAATCTAATGCCTCCAGAGATAAGATGCAATTAAACTGTGTTACAAATGGCACTCCTGCAGTTTTCCCCAGTATGATAAGTAAGTTGCTCCTTTACGCTGCTGAGTGTCTTGGTGTCCCCACGGTCCCATGCCCTTAAACCAACTCTTTAGCTGCTGTTGATTTACTGTGTCTGGTAAACAAGCAATGCCACTATTAAAGTAATCCCATATCTGAGGAATCTCATTGTCAATCGTAATTCTTCTGGTAACATGAAGCATTGCTAAAGTTTTAAAATTTCTACTGTCCTTGTGTGATTGCCATGAACATAATTAAGATGCTTCTTTTCATTTTGTATATGTTTCGTATATTCTTATTGACCAACAACTGTTTACTTTCTATCATTTTGTGCAGATAGGGATATCCATTTCACCTTGTTGCTATTGTGACCTTTTGGTAAACTGCACAAAACACTTTTTTTGGAATGAGTGTCTTGTGCAGTTCAACTAAAATGTCACGTGGGCAACATCTCTCGCTTTTGGTGGGCGCACAAAATGGTGATTGGAGTTTCCAAAATCTCCGTCAAGTTCTGCTGGTAATCTCGTGCAACATTTTATTAGCCTTTGCAAGATGGAGCCGTCACTGTCACCACAATGGCACTTTCTTTTAGTGGAACTACACAAAAGGATAAGAAAATTATAGTTGCACCTTACATGAGCCGGACAGCCAACCTTAATGTTCCACAATTTTAGTGCAACTACTAAAGAAGAACGTGCCAGCTCACAAGAGCAAGTACTTCTTGCTAGCTGAATGATGCAATCTTTGCTTCATTTCAGGTGAACCACAGAAAAAGGCGCATGAATTGAATCATGGAACTCCAGGCAGACCTCATCCTAGTGGAGCTGGAGGTTGAGTTCAAGGAGGCCGCTATTAAAGTGAAATCATGCTCTCCTCTCTCCTTGTTTGTGCTGTGCAAACACAATGTGCAAACAGGAATACTCAACTACAGATGTTGTGACGGTCAAGAGCATTCACCAAGTTCTTCGATTGTATGACATGGCTAGCCAAGATGGGTTTAATCCCGATATTCACTTTATCAAAAGGCTCTAATGGGTTGGTTTTGAATCTTGCAAGCTGGGAATCAATGAGATGTGTAGGCATCTTTGTTGTACTTATTATTTGAATCTTATTTGTTGGTTCTGAATCTTGCAAGCTGGGAATCAATGAGATGTGTAGGCATCTTTGTTGTACTTATTATTTCGATCTTATTTGTGTTGGGGAATGTAGCAGAAAATACAAAAATTCTACGCATCACCAAGATCAATCTATGGAGTCATCTAGCAACAAGAGAGAGGAGTGCATCTACATACCCTTGTAGATCGCGAGCGGAAACGTTCAAGAGAACGGGGTTGATGGAGTCGTACTTGTCATGATCCAAATCACCGATGATCCTAGCGCCGAACAGACGGCACCTCCGCGTTCAACACACGTATGGTTGGGGAAGATGTCTCTTCCTTCTTGATCCAGCAAAGGGGAGGGAGAGGTTGATGGAGATCCAGCAGCACGACGGCGTGGTGGTGGAAGCAGCGGTGATCTCGGCAGGGCTTCGCCAAGCTCAGCGAGAGGGAGAGGTATTACGAGGGGAGAGGGAGGAGCCAGGGACATGAGTGCGCAGCCCTCCCTCCCCCCTCTTTATATAGGGGCCCTGGGGGGGTGCTGGCCCCTAGAGATTCAATCTCCAGGGGGGGCACGGCAAAGGGGGGGAACTTGCCCCCCAAGCCAAGTGGGGTGCCCCCCACCCCTAGGGTTTCCAACCCTAGGCACAGGAGGAGGCCCAAGGGGGGCGCACCAGCCCACCAGGGGCTGGTTTCCCTCCTACTTCAGCCCATGGGCCCCTCCGGGATAGGTGGCCCCACCCGGTGGACCCCTTGGACCCTTCTGGTGGTCCCGGTACAATACCGGTGACCCCCGAAACTTTCCCGATGGCCGAAACTGGACTTCATATATACAAATCTTCACCTCCGGACCATTCCGGTACTCCTCGTGACATCCGGGATCTCATCCCAGACTCTGAAAAACTTTCGATTTACTGCATACTAATATCTCTACAACCCTAGCGTCACCGAACCTTAAGTGTGTAGACCCTACGGGGTCGGGAATCATGCAGACATGACCGAGACAGCTCTCCGGCCAATAACCAACAGCGGGATCTGGATACCCATGTTGGCTCCCACATGTTCCACGATGATCTCATCGAATGAAACACGATGTCGAGGATTAAAGTAATCCCGTATACAATTCCCTTTGTCAATCGGTACGTTACTTGCCCGAGATTCGATCGTCGGTATCCCAATACCTCGTTCAATCTCGTTACCGGTAAGTCACTTTACTCGTACCGAATGCATGATCCCATGACCAACCACTTGGTCACTTTGAGCTCATTATGATGATGCATTACCGAGTGGGCCCAGAGATACCTCTCCGCCATACGGAGTGACAAATCGCAGTCTCGATTTGAGTCAACCCAACAGACACTTTCGGAGATACCTGTACTATACCTTTATAGCCACCCAGTTACGTTGTGACGTTTGGTACACCCAAATCACTCTTACGGTATCCGGGAGTTGCACGATCTCATGGTCTAAGGAAATGATACTTGACATTAGAAAAGCTCTAGCAAATGAACTACACGATCTTGTGCTATGCTTAGGATTGGGTCTTGTCCATCACATCATTCTCCCAATGATGTGATCCTGTTATCAATGACATCCAATGTCATGGTTAGGAAACCGTAACCATCCATTGATGAATGAGCTAGTCAACTAGAGGCTCACTAGGGACATTTTGTGGTCTATGTATTCACACATGTATTATGATTTCCGGATAACACAATTATAGCATGAACAATAGACAATTATCATGAACAAGGAAATATAATAATAACCATTTTATTATTGCCTCTAGGGCATATTTCCAACAGTCTCCCACTTGCACTAGAGTCAATAATCTAGTTAAATTGTGATGAATCGAACACCCATAGAGTTCTGGTGTTGATCATGTTTTGCTCGCGGAAGAGGTTTAGTCAACAGATCTGCGACATTCAGATCTGTGTGTAGTTTACAAATATCTATGTCTCCATCTTGAACATTTTCACGAACGGAGTTGAAGCGACGCTTGATGTGTCTGGTCTTCTTGTGAAACCTGGGCTCCTTGGCAAGGGCAATGGCTCCAGTGTTGTCATAGAAGAGAGTCATCGGCCCCGACGCATTGGGAATAACTCCTAGGTCGGTAATGAACTCCTTCATCTAGATTGCTTCATGTGCTGCCTCCGAGGCTGCCATGTACTCCGTTTCACATGTAGATCCCGCCACGATGCTTTGCTTGCAACTGCACCAGCTTACTGCCCCACCATTCACAATATACACATATCCAGTTTGTGACTTAGAGTCATCCAGATCTGTGTCGAAGCTAGCGTCGACGTAACCCTTTACGACGACCTCTTCGTCACCTCCATATACGAGAAACATATCCTTAGTCCGTTTTAGGTACTTCAGGATATTCTTGACCGCTATCCAGTGTTCCATGCCGGGATTACTTTGGTACCTTCCTACCAAACTTACGGCAAGGTTTACATCAGGTCTGGTAGACAGCATGGCATACATGATAGACCCTATGGCCGAGGCATAGGGGACGACACTCACCTTTTCTCTATCTTCTGCCGTGGTCGGACATTGAGCCGAGCTCAATTTCACACCTTGCAACACAGGCGAGAATCCCTTCTTGGACTGATCCATATTGAACTTCTTCAATATCTTATCAAGGTATGTGCTTTGTGAAAGACCTATGAGGCGTCTCGATCTATCTCTATAGATCTTGATGCCTAATATGTAAGCAGCTTCTCCAAGGTCCTTCATTGAAAAACACTTATTCAAGTAGGCCTTAATGATGTCCAAAAGTTCTATATCATTTCCCATAAAAAGTATGTCATCCACATATAATATGAGAAATGCTACAGAGCTCCCACTCACTTTCTTTGTAAACGCTTCTCCATAAGTCTGCATAAACCCAAACGCTTTGATCATTTCATTAAAGCGAATGTTCCAACTCTGAGATGCTTGCACCAGCCCATAGATGGAGCGCTGGAGCTTGCATACCTTGTTAGCATTCTTAGGATCGAAAAAACCTTCCGGCTGCATCATATACAATTCTTCTTTAAGAAAGCCATTAAGGAATGCTGTTTTGACGTCCATTTGCCATATCTCATAATCATAGTATGCGGCAATTGCTCACATGATTCGGACGGACTTCAGCTTCGCTACGGGTGAGAAGGTCTCATCGTAGTCAACCCCTTGAACTTGTCGATAACCCTTAGCGACAAGTCGAGCTTTATAGATGGTAACATTACCATCTGCGTCCGTCTTCTTCTTAAAGATCCATTTATTTTCTATCGCTCGCCGATCATCGGGCAAGTCTGTCAAAGTCCATACTTTGTTTTCATACATGGATCCTATCTCGGATTGCATGGCTTCAAGCCATTTGTTGGAATCTGGGCCCGCCATCGCTTCTTCATAGTTCGAAGGTTCACCGTTATCTAACAACATGATTTCCAGGACAGAGTTGCCATACCATTCTGGTGTGGAACGTGTCCTTGTGGACCTTCGAAGTTCAGTAGCAACTTGATCCGAAGTACCTTGATCATCATCATTAACTTCCTCTCTATTCGGTGCAGGCACCACAGGAACATCTTCCTGAGTTGCGCTACTTTCCGGTTCAAAAGGTAGTACTTCATTGAGTTCTACTTTCCTCCCACTTACTTCTCTCGAGAGAAACTCTTTCTCCAGAAAGGACCCGTTCTTGGCAACAAAGATCTTGCCTTCGGATCTGAGGTAGAAGGTATACCCAATGGTTTCCATAGGGTATCCTATGAAGATGCATTTTTCCGACTCTGGTTCGAGCTTTTCAGGTTGAAGTTTCTTGACATAAGCATCGCATCCCCAAACTTTTAGAAACGACGTCTTAGGTTACTTCCCAAACCATAATTCATACGGTGTCATCTCAACGGATTTAGACGGTGCCCTATTTAAAGTGAATGTAGCTGTCTCTAGAGCGTATCCCCAAAATGATAGCGGTAAATCAATGAGTGACATCATAGATCGCACCATATCCAATAGAGTGCGATTACGACGTTCGGACACACCGTTCTGTTGAGGTGTTCAGCGGCGTGAGTTGTGAAACGATTCCACATTTCCTTAAGTGCGTACCAAATTCGTGACTTAAATATTCTCCCCACAATCTGATCGTAAGAACTTTATCTTTCGGTCACGTTGATTCTCTACCTCACTCTGAAATTCCTTGAACTTTTCAAAGGTCTCAGACTTGTGTTTCATCAAGTAGACATACCCATATCTACTCAAGTCGTCAGTGAGAGTGAGAACATAACGATAGCCTCCGCGAGCCTCAACGCTCATTGGACCGCACACATCAGTATGTATGATTTCTAATAAGTTGGTTGCTCGCTCCATTGTTCCGGAGAATGGAGTCTTGGTCATTTTTCTCATGAGGCATGGTTCGCATGTGTCAAATGATTCGTAATCAAGAGACTCCAAAAGTCCATCAGCATGGAGCTTCTTCATGCGTTTGACACCAATGTGACCAAGGCGGCAGTGCCACAAGTATATGGGACTATCGTTATCAACCTTACATCTTTTGGTATTCACACTATGAATATGTGTAACATCACGTTCGAGATTAATTAAGAATAAACCATTGACCAGCGGGGCATGACCATAAAACATATCTCTCATGTAAATAGAACAACCATTATTCTCGGATTTAAATGAGTAGCCATCTCGTATTAAACGAGATACAGATACAATGTTCATGCTCAAAGCTGGCACTAAATAACAATTATTGAGGTTTAAAACTAATCCCGTAGGTAAATGTAGAGGTAGCGTGCCGACGGCGATCACATCGACCTTGGAACCATTCCCGACGTGCATCGTCACCTCGTCCTTCGCCAGTCTCCGCTTATTCCGCAACTCCTGTTTTGAGTTACAAATATGAGCAACTGCACCGTATCAAATACCGGGAGCTACTACAGTCTTGGTAAGGTACACATCAATTACATGTATATCACATATACCTTTGCTGTTGCCGGCCTTCTTGTCCGCTAAGTACTTGGGGCAGTTCCGCTTCCAATGTCCGCTTCCATTGCAATAAAAGCACTCAGTCTCAGGTTTGGGTCCATGCTTTGGCTTCTTCCTGGCAACTGGCTTACCGGGCGTGGCAACTCCCTTGCCGTCCTTCTTGAAGTTCTTCCTACCCTTGCCTTTCTTGAAAGTAGTGGTTTTATTGACCATCAACACTTGATGTTCCTTTTTGATCACCACCTCCGCCGATTTCAGCATTGAATGCACCTCAGGAATGGTTTTCACCATCCCCTGCATATTGAAGTTCATCACAAAGCTCTTGTAGCTAGGTGGGAGCAACTTGAGGATTCTGTCGACCACCGCGTCATCCGGGAGATTAACTCCCTGTTGAGATAAGCGGTTGTGCAACCCAGACATTTTGAGTATGTGCACATTGTAACCATTCTCCTCCATCTTACAATCTGTAGAACTTGTCGGAGACTTCATATCTCTCGACCCGGGCGTGAGCTTGGAAAACCATTTTCAGCTCTTGGAACATCTCATATGCTCCATGCTGCTCAAAACGCTTTTGGAGCCCCGGTTCTAAGCTGTAAAGCATGCCACATTGAACCAGGGAGTAATCATCACTACGCGACTGCCAGGTGTTCATAACGTCTTGAGTTGCAGGGAAAACGGGTGCTTCACCTAGCGGTGCATCTAGGACATATGCTTTCTCAGCAGCTATGAGGATGATCCTCAAGTTCCGGACCCAGTCCGTATAGTTGCTGCCATCGTCTTTCAGCTTGGTTTTCTCTAGGAACGTGTTGAAGTTGAGGGCAAGATTAGTGTGGGCCATTTGATCTACAAGACATATTGCAAAGATTTTAGACTAAGTTCATGATAATTAAGTTCATCTAATCAAATTATATAATGAACTCCCACTCAGATAGACATCCCTCTAGTCATCTAAGTGATCCATGATCCGAGTCAACTAGGCCGTGTCTGATCATCACGTGAGACGGACTAGTCATCATCGGTGAACATCTTCAAGTTGATCGTATCTTCTATACGACTCATGTTCGACCTTTCGGTCTCTTGTGTTCCGAGGACATGTCTGTACATGCTAGGCTCGTCAAGTCAACCTAAGTGTTTTGCATGTGTAAATCTGGCTTACACCCGTTGTATGTGAACGTTAGAATCTATCACACCCGATCATCACGTGGTGCTTCGAGACAACGAACTTTCGCAACGGCGCACAGTTAGGGGGAACACTTTCTTGAAATTACTATGAGGGATCATCTTATTTACTACCGTTGTACTAAGCAAATAAGAAGCAAAACATGATAAACATCACATGCAATCAAATAGTGACATGATATGGCCAATATCATTTTGCTCCTTTTGATCTCCATCTTCGGGGCGCCATGATCATCATCGTCATCGGCATGACACCATGATCTCCATCATCGTGTCTTCATGAAGTTGTCACACCAATGATTACTTCTACTTCTGTGGCTAAAGGTTTAGCAATAAAGTAAAGTAATTACATGGTGTTATTCAATGACACGCAGGTCATACAAAAAATAAAGAAAACTCCTATGGCTCCTGCCGGTTGTCATACTCATCGACATGCAAGTCGTGATTCCTATTACAAGAACATGATCAATCTCATACATCACATATATTTCATTCATCACATCCTTTTGGCCATATCACATCACAAGGCATATGCTGGAAAAACAAGTTAGACGTCCTCTAATTCTTGTTGCATGTTTTTACGTGGCTGCTATAGGTTTCTAGCAAGAACGTTTCTTACCTACGCCAAAACCACAACGTGATATGCCAATTTCTATTTACCCTTCATAAGGACCCTTTTCATCGAATCCGATCCGACTAAAGTGGGAGAGACAGACACCCGCTAGCCACCTTATGCAACTAGTGCATGTCAGTCGGTGGAACCTGTCTCACATAAGAGTACGTGTAAGGTCGGTCCGGGTCGCTTCATCCCATGATGTCGCCGAAACAAGATACGACTAGTAGTGGCAAGAAAATTGACAAAACCAACGCCCACAACAATCTTGTGTTATACTCGTGCATAGAAACTACGCATAGACCTAGCTCATGATGCCACTGTTGGGGAATGTAGCAGAAAATAAAAAATTTCTACGCATCACCAAGATCAATATATGGAGTCATCTAGCAATGAGAGAGAGGAGTGCATCTACAAACCCTTGTATATCGCGAGCGAAAGCGTTCAAGAGAACGGGGTTGATGGAGTCGTACTCGTCGTGATCCAAATCATCGATGATCCTAGCGCCGAACGGACGGCACCTCCGCGTTCAACACACGTACGGTTGGGGAAGACACCTCCTCCTTCTTGATCCAGCAAGGGGGAGGGAGACGTTGATGGAGATCTAGCAGCACGACGGCGTGGTGGTGGAAGCAGCGGTGATCTCGGCAGGGCTTCACCAAGCTCAGCGAGAGGGAAAGGTGTTACGAGGGGAGAGGGAGGCGCCAAGGACTTGGGTGCACAGCCCTCCCTCCCCCCTCTTTATATAGGGGCCCTGGGGGGCGGCCAAGGGGGGGGAGTTGCCCCCCAAGCCAAGTGGGGCGCCCCCCACCCCAAGGGTTTCCAACCCTAGGCGTGGGGGGAGGCCCAAGGGGGGTGCACCAGCCCACCAGGGGATGGTTTCCCTCCCACTTCAGACCATGGGGCCCTCCGGGATAGGTGGCCCCACCCGGTGGACCCCCGGGACCCTTCCGGTGGTCCCGATACAATACCGGTGACCCCCGAAACTTTCCCGATGGCCAAAACTGGACTTCCTATATACAAATCTTCACCTCCGGACCATTCTGGAACTCCTCGTGACGTCTGGGATCTCATCCGGGACTCCGAACAACTTTCGGGTTACCGCATACTAATATCTCTACAACCCTAGCGTCACCATACCTTAAGTGTGTAAACCCTACGGGTTCGGGAATCATGCAGACATGACCGAGACAGCTCTCCGGCCAATAACCAACAGCGGGATCTGGATACCCATGTTTTCTCCCACATGTTCCACAATGATCTCATCGAATGAACCACAGTGTCGAGGATTCAAGTAATCCCATATACAATTCCCTTTGTCAATCAGTATGTTACTTGCCCGAGATTCGATCGTCGGTATCCCAATACCTCGTTCAATCTCGTTACCGACAAGTCACTTTACTCGTACCGTAATGCATGATCCCGTGACCAACCACTTGGTCACTTTGAGCTCATTATGATGATGCATTACCGAGTGGCCCAGAGATACCTCTCCGTCATACAGAGTGACAAATCCCGGCCTCGATTCGAAGTCAACCCATGAGACACTTTCGGAGATACCGTAGTATACCTTTATAGCCACCCGATTCGTTGTGACGTTTGGTACACCCAAAGCACTCTTACGGTATCCGGGAGTTACACGATCTCATGGTCTAAGGAAATGATACTTGACATTAGAAAAGCTCTAGCAAACGAACTATACGATCTTGTGCTATGCTTAGGATTGGGTCTTGTCCATCACATCATTCTCCCAATGATGTGATCCCGTTATCAATGACATCCAATGTCATGGTCAGGAAACCGTAACCATCCATTGATGAACGAGCTAGTCAACTAGAGGCTCACTAGGGACATTTTGTGGTCTATGTATTCACACATGTATTACGATTTCCGGATAACACAATTATAGCATGAACAATAGACAATTATCATGAACAAGGAAATATAATAATAACCATTTTATTATTGCCTCTAGGGCATATTTCCAACAATTTTTTGGTTCTGAATCTTGCAAGCTGGGAATCGATGAGATGTGTAGGCATCTTTGTTGTACTTATTATTTGGATCTTATTTGTTGGTTCTGAATCTTGCAAGCTGGGAAGCACGGCATGATGATGCAGAGGACAACAACCATAACAAACAGTTCAAACTTGGTAGTATTATCTTTGTGAAAGTGCGACAAATGTGTTGATCGTGTGCGTCCAGAGAATAATAATTCTAATTGTTGTGCATGTTGATCCCGTGGCACTGATAGAACGAGCCAATGCATTGCTTGTTTTAAGTATAAATTTCTATTAAAGCTAATTAAATTTAAGTAAAGTGACCACTAACTCCTACTATTACAGTACCAATACAGACCCGCTCGTGAACCGATGTGTGGTTGGAGTAGGTTTCTTAATGGAGGCATTTGAATGTGCCGAGGGTGCATCTTCTACCGGGCGTGCAGCGGATGAGGGAGGGGTAGTAACTGTTGTCGCCTGTACACACTCAGCTTACTGTTGAATCTAGCTGAAAAACGAACTGTTGCCGCCACCTACACACTCGTTCACTCAAAGAGACTACAATGGCGATCCGAGGGGTGAGCCTGCTAGATATGGACTTCAGCAAGGAGTTAGTTCGCCGTTCAGTCCTATGGCTGCACCTAGTTGAATGTGATGTACACCAACGATACGGACTCAGTGAAGCTCTGCCTCGCCTCAATCCTATGGCTGCACCAGGTTCTGGAGCATTCGCCCGTTTCATCGGCAGCACCGACTGCACCTTCTCTACGGTGGAGAGAAGGAAGAACGCGACGATTCGGCCATCTGGTGCAACAAGCTTGTCGACATCCAGAAGCAATACAAGATCATTAGCAACGGGCAGGAGAAGGACTCCGTGGTTGACCTCGCTGAGACCATCATAGACCCCTGATACACCAACATGAAAGAAGACGACCTGAACACATGGGAGGTACCTCTGAATCTAGCCTACATAACCTACGCGGCCAAGGATGCATACGCATGCTACGACATGTATAGACAGATCTTGGACATGAGGGCGTGTCTGCTTCCCGTAACCGACGAGTACACGGACAGCCGCAGCGTCATGATCAAGCATGCCAGGAAGGTCTAGATGTTGTACTTTATCTGTTTATAAGCACCTTTATCATCTGAGTGTATCATGCATTAGCCTATGTGTCGTAATTATCTGTTTTGTCTAAAATATTTCTTTTAAGAATCCATAAACCTGATTGCTTTTTTTAGTGGCTATTTGCTTATGTATGAAACTAGTTCACTTGTCCGTAAAAAAAACTAGTTCACTCGGCTGTCATGCTTTGAATCTCCTTCCTCCCAACATAATCCTCTCCTCAGGTGGACCCAGCAGGTCTCTGAATTTCCTCCCACTTTCTTTTTCGATGTAAACTGAGTTTTCTCCCAGTACTTTCCCCTAGAACCAACTCAACTGTCCCACGTCTAGCCTAAAAAATAATAATACCCCACGTACTATTAACTCATAAAATTAAAATGATATTTTATTTCATAAGTTGAAAGTTCTTACAAAATAATAATAATAATTGTTTATATATAACTTGCCAAGTTAACTCCTAGTGATTGCATACATAAGCTTGCAAAGATTTTACTGACGTGCAATCATGTGTTTATGTTTTTATAACATTTCTCCGTCTAGCCCAACATGATATTTTCACCCAGCCCATCAAGTCCGCGGATTTTGAGAAAAATGCAAATGGGATTTAAACGGGCTGCATAGATGCTACATCATTGTTTCACCCAGCCCACCAAATGGACTAAAAATAAATGGATGGTGACATGTGGGCGATGGGTGAAACCTAAGAAGGCGTTGGATTTACATCCAACGGTCGGCATTCTTCTTCAATCTTCGTCTTCTTCCCCAGCTGCGGAACCACTGCTCCAGCCTTGGCGGCCCAAAGCGTTGTTTGTGCTCTCAACAAACGCTACCCCGCCGACGGCCAAGGCCATCCCTCCACTCTGCACCTCCTGTTATTCTCTGCCAAGTGTAGGCCCACCCCGCACCCGAACCAGTCAAGTTTCCCACTCCTCTCCGTCTGCGACTCCACTGCCGCGTCTTCCCCATCTCCGTGTCGTTCTAGTCTGGGGCCTCGCCGTCGTCCACCGCCTTGATGCGCTCGGCGCAGCATGGTCAACATACGAGAGTCATCGGAAGAGGATCAGACGTGGAGAGCTCGACGTTGGGACCCACAAGGTCCATGGTCGCACGCAAGGAAAGTTCCTCCTTATTACGCCTTTGTCGTGACGCATCGCTCGTGGGAAGGGCTTCAGATTTCGTGAAAAAAACGCCCCCCCGACGACGGTCGTACTCCACCAGCTATATCTTCGCACGCAAGGAAGTGCCTCCTTATTACGCACAAAAAAATGAATACCCCCTGCTAGCTGGGACCCACCATTGTGGGTGGCTGACTTGTGGGCCTACTAAGTTGACAAGGACGGAGGGCTTTGTCAACTTAGTCAATATGAACGATTCTAGCTCTAGTGACCGTACAATGTCCATCCAACGGCCATAGTGCTTCTTCAACCTCTGGTCTTCTTGCTCCAGCCGCCCAAAGCAGCGCCGGTCGTGCCGCGTGATCCTGCCTCTCGTGGCCGGCTGTGATGCCGCGGAGGCCTCACCGCCCCCTACTACTCCCACCGCTGGCCCAGGGTATCCCTCTACTCACCCACACCCCCAATTATTATGCGGCGATGGCAGCCTCACGCTGCAGCCGAACCAGCGAACCCTCGTACTCCTCTCCGCGTGGGCATCCACTGCCGTGTCTTCCCCGGCTCCGCGTCGTCCCCTTCCTAGGCCTCGCCGTCGTCCACCACCTTGGTGCTCTCGGCGCGGCGTGGTCAATGTGGTCAACGACCGACTTCCATCGGAAGAGTACTATACGTGGAGAGGCTGACAGCTGGGTCCATGGCCATAGCCCAGTTTTTTTGTGATTTACCAAGTAAGTTGCTTTGTCAGGCCTGTTGGGACGCAAATCTTTCAAGACGAGGAGAGCTTCATTCGGCTGGCCGAGAAAATGGCCTATCTGTAATGAGAAATGGGATGTGCATTTTTAAAACACATCAAACCGGCAATTAGTTTCAAATATCTTTTTTCCATTTTGAGATTTTAAATTACATTAATTTTTATGCGTGGAGAATTTGTTCAATTTTATATTGATATACATTTATTTTTAAAATCAGTTTGAATGTGAGTCGAAATTTCGGGATTAAAAACAGTTCGGACCGCTTTTGAAATATGCAAAATTTCAGTATAATTTTTTTAACCGTGGCCACAATATGGGCTGTAATGCTAACAAAAATAATATGGGCTCCAAAAAACCCTTAAGAATTAGCAAATGGGCTGTAAATTATTAGAAATAATGGCAGATGGGCTGTATGCTATTTTCCATAGATTTGAGGCTTTCTAAAAAAAGGTTGACGCGCAAGCAGTGACTGTTGGATGTCCATCCAACGGCCGTCGTGCTTCTTCAATCTCTGCTCTTCCTACTCCAGCCACTCAAACAAGCGCCAAGTGGACTGCTGCTCCTCCTCGCCACTGGCCGGATGTCTTTGCCAGCAGCCTCACCGCCCCACCATACTCCCATCGCTGGCCTAGCCATCCCTCTAGTCACTCACACCTGCTGTTATTCTCCGGCGACGACAGATGAACCAGTAAACCCTCGTACAGTCATACTCCCCTCCGCGTGGGAAAAAACTGCCGAGTCTTCCCTGCCTCCATGTCGTTCCCTTCCTAGGCCTCACCGCCGCCCACCGCTCGGTGCTCTAGGCGCGGCCTGGTCGGCGTGGTCAACGCATCGACATGCATCTGAAGTGGACTGTACGTGGAGAGGCTGATAGCTGGGTCCACGGTCGCACGCAAGGAAATGCCTCCTTATTATGCGCAAAATAATGATACCTCCAGCTGACATCAGGGACCCACCGAAAGGGCCTCTGTATTTCGTGAAAAAAACGTTACCGCCGCTGACAGCTCAGACCCATCAGCTATATCTTAGCACGCAAGGAAGTGCCTCCTTATTACGCACAAAAAAATGAATACTCCCCCTGTTAGCTGGGATCCAGGGTAGTGGAAGGCAGACTTGTGGGCCTACTAAGTTGACGGGGACGGAGGGCTTTGTCAACTTAGTCAATATGCACGATTCTAGCTCCACTGAACGTACGATGTCCATCCAACGGCCGTAGTGCTTCTTCAACCTCTGGTCTTCTTGCTCCAAATTACCAAACCAGTACTGGTCGTGCCTCATGCTCCTGCCTCCCGTGGGTCGGTTCACGATGCGCGGAGGCCTCACCGCCCCTACTACTCCCACCGCTAGCAGGTCATCCTCTACTCACCCACACCCCTGTTATTCTCTGGCGACGCAGCCTCACACCGCAGTAACCGGTGAACCCTCGTACTCCTCTACGCGTGGGCATCCACTGCCGCGTCTTCCCCGGCTCCGTGTCGTCCCCTTCCTAGGCTTTGCCGTCGTCTACCGCCCTGGTGCTCTCGGCGCGGCATGGTCAACATGGTCAAGGAACGACTTCCATCGGACGTTGACTGTACATGGAGAGGCTGACGGCTGGGTCCACGGCCGCAGCAAGGAAGTGCATCCTTATTACATGCAAAATAATTATTCCTCCACCTGACAGCGGGGACCCACCGGACGGGCCACCATATTTCGTGAAAAAAACGTTTCCCCCCTGACTGCTGGGACCCACCAGCTACACCTTCGCATGCAAGGAAGTGCGTCCGGGCAAAAAATATGATTCGCCCCCCTAACTGCTGGGACCCACCAGCTACATCTTCGCACGCAAGGAAGTGCGTCCCGCAAAAACGATTCGCCCCGACCGCTGGTACCCACTAGCTACACCTTCGCACGCAAGGAAGTGCGTCCGCAAAAAACGATTAGCCCCGATCGCTGGGACCACCGGCTACATCTTCGCAGTAAGGAAGTGCTCGGATACGGGACCCACCTGGTCAAGCGCACGAAGCGTTGTCATTCGGTCGCGAACGTGTACATACATACTGGTCGATGTAGAGGTGCGCACGTGTCTTAGTAGAGGCGCGCACGTGTCGTAGTATAGGCGCACACGTAGCATGTACACGTACGTACAGCGGCGAGGGTGCAAGAAAGAAAATACGGCCACGTACGTACATACGGGCAGGGTCTCAAACGCCTACTCGTGCATACGTACATGGCTGGGTCGGAACGGAGAAACAGCGTCGTCGTCTTGTTCATGGGGAGCCAACCGGCTGGGTCAGAACGGAATGCGTGGTTGTGTTCATCGGGAGGGCTTGGACGGAACAGGCAATGGAAACGAGGCCTGGCGTACCGCACAACGAAGGAAACAGCCTTGTGTTCGACCGGCCACATTCGAAACGGGATCCTGTTGATCGGGAGGGGCATGGTGTACCGCAAAACGGAGGAAACAGACCTCCTACGGTCGAAACGGGGGTCCTGTTGATCGGTAGGGGTGTGTCGTACCGCAAAACGGAGGAAATGGACCTCCTACGGTCGAAATGGGGGTGTGGCGTACCGCAAAACGGACGAAACAGACCTCCTACGGTCGAAACGGGGGTCCTGTTCATCCTAAGGGATGTGGCGTACCGCAAAACGAACGAAACGGACTTGTGTTGGAGCGCTACGGTCAAAACAGCGGTCCTGTTCATCGGGAGGGGTGTGGCGTACCGCAAAACGGGACTCCACGGGATACTGTTCATCTCCACCGTCGACCTCCTCCAGCCTCCACGGGCTACCGTCGACTCCTCCAGCCTCCACGGGGTCCTGTTCATCCAGCCTCCATCGCGCGCTACTCCACCGGCTACTGTTCAACCACCCCTCCACCATATACTGTTCATCTAGCCCTCCACCGTCTACTGTTCATCCAGCCCCTCCAAACCACGGGGTCCTGTTCAACCACCCCTCCATGGCCACTGTCGTGGTTCTAAGCCTGACAGTAGAAAGGGGGTAGGTATGGAGAGGCAAGATCTTAGCTATGGCGAAGATGTACACGCGATGTTTACGAGTTCAGGTCCTTCTCTGAGGAAGTAATAGCCCTACGTCTTGGTGCCCAGAGGCAGTCGATTGGATTATGTGTGTTGAATTACAGAGTGTGCGAACCCTTGTCTCAGAGGAGGGGGGCGGCTTATATAGAGTGCACCAGGACCCCAGCTCCCCTCCATTACAAGGGGCTTAATGTACATAAAGTAAGGGAGTTACTGGTAACGGCAGCCTTGAATGCTCTTAATTCTCATGAAGACTAAGGAATGAATGCCCGGCCGTTGTGTGCTCTTCCGATTCCTGGTCTTCAATATGGTCGAGTCATTCCCCACACGGTCGAGTGAAAGTGGGGAATGATGGTCGAGTGATTACATCGCCGAGTGGATTCTGGGTCTTGTTATCTTCTGGGGTAGTGACCTTAGGTAGGACGTATAGGTCAGGCCTATGACCCTACCCCAGGTATGTACCCTCATCAGTAGCCCACGAATGGATTACGGTGTGAGTGCGAAATGGACTGAAATTAAGCTTGACCTGAGCCTAAGGATCTCGCGAGCGCTTTCCGTATGTCTGAGTGCCCGCGTCGATGTTTGGTGTCAACTCAGTCGCCTTGATCCATTCAGTGGACAGTCGAGTGAACTGTTGATCTTATATGCCGAGTGTTGCGTTGGAGCGTGGGATCCTGGACGCGATTGCCTGCAGTGTATCTCGGATTCTGCGGGATACGAAATTTCGGGGAAGCGCGCCAGACGGGGAATGCCGAAGCGGGCGGAACGGATAAACAGGGATTCCTCGATTCCCGCGCGACCTTTTTCGCCACGTACGCTATGCGCAACTGTTGCGGGATTTGACGGGATCGCCTGGTGCCATGCGTTAGTCACTCGGAAACAACCTCTTATAAGGTGGCTGGACCGAGGCGCCGGTACTATGCACCTCTTCTCTTCCTTCTTCTTTCTCCATTTCTCCGCCACACCTTACTCTCCCGCTCCGACGCCGCTGCCTAGTCGCCATGGTGAAGGACAAGACGGCGGCGCTAGAGCGCATGAAGAAGACGAAGGGAGTGGCGAAGGGCAGGAAGCAGCAGCGCGGGTCGTCATCGCGCGCGAGGCTACCGCCGGGCTTGATCTAGGGCGATTGGATCCGGTCTTCGATCCAGTAGGTGGATCTGGACGAGTTGGCGGAGTCGGGGTTAATCCCCAAGGGAGCGGCAAGGCTGCCGGAGGGGAGATGAGTCCTTAGCCCCAGCCGGTTGAGTGTGTTCTGCTCGCCACCCATGTCGACTGCGTCTTTTCGCTTCCCCTGCACCCTTTCTTCCGGGGGTTTCTGAACTTTTTTGGTGCTCACCTCCACCACTTCTCCCCAAACACCATCACGTATTTAGCTGCTTTTGTGTTGATGTGCAAGAACTTCTTGGGTTGTCGACCACACACTAGGGCCTTTTCAAGCACATCTTCACTATTCGTTCTCAATCGGTGAAGAAGGCGAAGTCGAGTGATTGGAAAACCCATGTCATCCAGATGTGTGGGGGTTTAAGTATCCAAAAGAGGAAAGGGAGTGCCTTTCCTGCTATGACTCTTCCTGATTCTATTAGAGGTTGGCAATCGACTTGGTTCTATTGCCAGGATGTCGCAGCCCCAGGTCAGTCGACCGGCCTTCCCCACTTCTCGTTTGACCGAGTCCATACTACTGCCCCACTCAAAGTTACGATTGTTGAGACCATGGAGACGAGGATGCTGGTAGATAGGGTGGTCCAGCTTATCAATGACGGTGTCACGGGTCTGGATCTGCTGGAGGTGTTCCTCAGTCGACGTATCCAGCCTCTCCAGGCCCGTGATCATCCGATGTGGCTGTATTCCGGACCGGACGACACCGCACGGGTTCATCCGTAGGAAGTACCATCTGCAACAGTAGCTTCGTGGCTGAGAAGCATTACAGGCAATCAGGACAATCCCAGAGGATCTAGGCGAGTCGTCCCCTTCAGCAGCGACAACCCACCCGACAAGGTATGCCTTTCGCTCCGACTGTTTCCCATTCATGTTCCGACTATACTTGAGATTGACCGACTCATGTTTGACCAACTTTGTTCTACAGGTGTTCACTGAGATGCATTCGATGCCCAATGGCAAGCAGGCTTTGGAGTAGGCCCAGGAAGGGGAGGACAGCGCGGAAGATAGTGACGAGTGGGATTCTCAGGAAGATGAGGAGGAGGAGGAGGAGAGCGAGGAATCGGACGAGGAGGAGGAGGTCGGCTCGCCACCGCGCTCCGAACACCGATCCAAACAGCAGCATGACCCGGCCGGTGGGCGCGGGAAAGGTGTGGTTCCGAGTGCCAACACCCAGAAGCGCACTCGGACGTCGACCCCGGAGCCGACAGAGAAGGTGGCCAAGCAGCCTAGAGTAACTCCCTCCAAGGCTCGGAAGACACTGCCGCGCATTAAGATGGATGTCCCCGTTGCCTTAGGGTGGGTATCTTGTTCATGTTCCCGTAAGTCGACTGAAAAATTTCTTGATCTGACCAACCCATCCTTGCGTCTTTGCAGCCCTACCTCTGCTGCCACCGACATGGACGTCAACAAGGCACCAGGAGACGAAGAGGCCACCTCTCGAGCTGGTAAGTTCATTCGACCAAGTTATGTTTAGTCGAGTGAATGGCCAATTGACTGAAAACTTGACATTTCTCTTCTTATGTAGCTCCACAAGATATCGTTGTGCTTCCTGATGACGAAGAAGAAGAAGTGCCTCTACAGGAGAGGAAGAAGAAGAGTGGAAGCTCAAGCAGGAGGAAGCTTGAAGTCCAGGTCCCTCAATCGACCCCGGCGCCTAAACCGATGGTCCGGACCAACGTCACATTCGCTAACCCGTTGACGATCGACGTCCGTCGGGTCGATCTTGCAGAACACCTTTGCACCGGTACAACTCCACTCATCTGACCCGGCAGCTACTTCAGCCCCTCTGGAGCCATCTCTCTTTGCTACATATCAAACTCCAAACGACATGACGAGTGCTGTTATGGAAGCTCTTTGCCAGGCGAACCTTGTCATGGAACAGGTGAAAGTGATGCATGAAGCCAGTCAGATAGCTTACAACGCCAAAGATCGCTTCTTGGACTAACGCTTGGTCAAGAAAGCTTCGACTGAAATTTCTGGATGTCACTTTTATATCTGATCACCCACTGGGTGTTCTTTTGTTTAGAACTCAGGAAATCTTCAATTCTGCACTTTTCGAATCGGTGGGGGCACGCCGAGTGCACCCACTGGGTATAGTCCCCGAGGCCAAGGTCGGCTGCTGGCAGTCGACTGAGGTCTAATGATGTGTTTCTCTTTCTTTTTTTTTCAACTCATGCTGAGTATTGATCTGATCCAGTGGGGGCACGCTAAGTGCACCCACTGGGTGTAGTCCCCGAGACTACTGTTGAAAAGTTGATTCGGCAGTAGTCTTAGAATAATTCTTTGCTTTCACTCGGCTCTGCGATTTGTCGACTGATATGTTCTGTCTTTCTGGTTGCAGAGGCCTTGTGATCTTGGAGCTCGGCTCACCGAGTTGAAGAAGAAACATATCAGTGTTGAACTTGACCTCGGACTTGCAAAGAAGAATCTGAAGAAAGCTCAAGAAGAAACATCCATCATGGGAGGTAATCACTCGACCGTTTTGTCTGCTTTGTAGCTTTACACTTGGCACTGGCTTTTCTTTCAGTCTCTTTGAACCGAGTGAATTCGCATAATCAGATGTGCGTAGTGAAAATTGCCAACTCCAGTCTCGTCTGAAGAGTGTTGTTTCTTTAGAGAGGATGAAGGAAGCTCTAGAGCAGAAGGATCTGGACCTTGCAGCTGCTCAAAAGGAAGCGCGCGAGAAGACGAAGCTTGCGGACGAGAAGCTAGCTTCAGTCGGCAACTTGGAGGATGAGAATGCGACATTGAAGACGGCTGTCTCGGACGCTAATCGTGAAGTTGAGCAACTGCGGAAGGACAAGGAGAACTTGACCGCTGAAGTCGAAGGCCTCAGGACCAAGACTGGCAAGCTAGAGTCTCATTTAGAACAACTCGCGGCAAAGCTTGTCCTGAAGCTTGAGGGTACGTCTGTCCCGTTAAATAACTGTCGTCGACTGAGATTTGTAATACTGTCGACTCATTGTTTGTTGTGACGAAAAAGAACTCTGTCAGGACTTCGAGGCCGAAACTGGACGGGTCGAGACAGGTCTCGACCCTATCAACTGCCCCATGAAGGATGAAGCTGCGATGAACTTGCTCCGACTGGAATCGCACTTGAATGACGCAGTTGACTATCTGGCTCGGCTGAAGGCGGTGATGACCCGAGTGGATGCTGAGCTCTGGCCTCGGAGGAACTGTTGCAAGACCTCGAGTCCTTGATGGCTCGGCTAAACCATATTCCAAGTCGAGTGCAAGAGTGGAAGAAATCCTCTGCCCGTTGTGGTGCTGATGTCGCTTTGTCTCTGGTCCGAGTGCACAGCAAGGAAGCTAAAGAGGAAAAGTTGGCAGCTCTCAAAGTGGCGAATACAAAGAATCACTCCTTCCAGGATTTCATGGACACTTTCGTCGAGGTAGCCACTCGCATCGCTGGCAGCATCGACCTCGACAGCTTCTGCGACCCGACCAGTCCTTCTCCCGCCGAGTAATCAAAAGAAAAACATTATGCTTATCACTTTTATTTGCCTCGGAATGCCGAGTGAATTTGTAACCGTTAAAACTCCTTCGATCTTGATGCTTGAGCACTTTATTCTGCGGTTAAGAAACTTTGGATTTGTCACCTCACACACTGTGTCTGTCTTCGAATGAAATTCGCCTTTCTATCGAATTGTTGTCCGTTTGCTTAATGCAGCTTCTGTAGGAGGATGGCCAGTCGCCTGATCGAGCAACCTTTGAGTAGCATTGATCAACTCATCAGCAAGGTACTCAGCTTCTGGAGAAGGACAGCCAGTCGACCGGTTGGGTGATCCTTGAGTAGCATTGATCAGCTCATCAGCGAGGTACTCAGCTTCTGGAGAAGGACGGCCAGTCGCTTGATCGAGCAACCTTTGAGTAGCATTGATCAGCTCATCAGCAAGGCACTCAGCAATGGTCTTGACGTTCCAGTCGACCGGTTGGGTGATCCTTGAGTAGCATTGATCAGCTCATCAGCAAGGTACTCAACTTCTGGAGAAGGACGGCCAGTCGCCTGATCGGGCAACCTTTGAATAGCATTGATCAGCTCATCGGCAAGGCACTCAGCAATGGTCTTGACGTTCTAGTCGATCGGTTGGGTAAGGTTTTTGAAACTTAGGCAAGTACGAGACTGCGGCTAAGCCTCCCGAGTGAAAGGATTGCTCTTCACTCGGTGAGATATTTCAAACTTAGGCGAGTACGAGACTGCAGCTAAGCCCTCCGAGTGGGAGGATCGCTCATCACTCGGTAAGATTTTTATCACTTAGGCGAGCATTGGGCTGCAGCTAAGCCTCCGAGTGGGAGGACCACTCTCCACTTGGTAGGATTTTTCATTACTTAGGCGAGCACTGGGCTGCAGCTAAGCCTCCCAGGTGAGAGGATTGCTCTTCACTCTGTAGTATTTTTTTCGAACTTAGGTGAGTACGAGACTGCGGCTAAGCCCCCGAGTGGGAGGATCGCTCTCCACTTGGTGGGATTTTTCAAACTTAGGCGAGCACTGGGCTGCAGCTAAGCCTCTGAGTGAGAGGATCGCTCTTCACTCGGTAGGGTTTTTAAAACTTAGGCGAGTATGAGACTGCAGCTAAGCCCCCGAGTGGGAGGATCGCTCTCCACTCAGTAGGATTTTTCAAACTTAGGCGAGCACTGGGCTGCAGCTAAGCCTCCGAGTGAGAGGATTGCTCTTCACTCGGTAGGGTTTTTAAAACATAGGCGAGTACGAGACTGCAGCTAAGCCCCCGAGTGGGAGGATCGCTCTCCACTCAGTAGGATTTTTATCACTTAGGCGAGCACTGGGCTGCAGCTAAGCCCCTGAGTGAGAGGCAGACTCATCACTCGGTAGGATTTTTATCACTTAGGCGAGCACTGGGCTGCGGCTAAGCCCCCGAGTGAGAGGCAGATTCATCACTCGGTAGGATTCTTATCACTTAGGCGAGCACTGGGCTGCAGCTAAGCCCCCGAGTGAGAGGCAGATTCATCACTCGGTAGGATTCTTATCACTTAGGTGAGCACTGGGCTACAGCTAAGCCCCCGAGTGAAAGGCAGACTAATCACTCGGTAGGATTTTTATCACTTAGGCGAGCACTGGGCAGCAGCTAAGCCCCCGAGTGAGAGGCAGACTCACCACTCGGTAGGATTTTTATCACTTAGGCGAGCACTGGGCTGTAGCTAAGCCCCCGAGTGAGAGGCAGACTCACCACTCGGTAGGATTTTTATCACTTAGGCGAGCCTTGGGCTGCAGCTAAGCCCCCGAGTGAGAGGCAGACTCACCACTCGGTAGGATTTTTATCACTTAGGCGAGCACTGGGCTGCAGCTAAGCCCCCGAGTGAGCAGCAGACTCATCACTCGGTAGGATTTTTATCACTTAGGTTCAGGCGAAACAGATTCGCGGCTAAAGTAGCATACACAGAAAGAAATAAACAACAACCACTCAGAAGGAGTAAATTATGTCTTCCGATAATTAAGATAACAGGTATCCCTTATTACATTCGATCGGTTTAACTATTGTGTTCAACGTTGAAGAGACGGTATGCTCCATTGTGGAGCACCTTGGTGATGACAAAAGGGCCTTCCCAAGCGGGGGCGAGCTTGTGTGGCCTTTGTTGATCCACTCGAAGGACCAAGTCCCCTTCCTAGAATGCACGACCCCTTACATTCTTGGCGTGGAATCGACATAAGTCTTGCTGATAAACGGTCGACTGGATCAAAGCCATCTCTCTCTCTTCCTCCAAGAGGTCGACTGCGTCTTGTCGAGCTTGCTCTGCTTCTTCTTCTAAGAAGAGTTCGACCCGGGGAGCGTTGTGGAGCAAATCGGTCGGCAAAACGGCTTCGGCTCCGTAGACCAGAAAGAATGGAGTCCGTCCAGTCGACCGATTGGGGGTTGTCCTCAGTCCCCAAAGCACCGATGGGAGCTTGTCGACCCAAGCCCCTGCCACGTGCTTGAGGTCACGCATTAGACGAGGCTTCAACCCTTTGAGAATCAAACCACTCGCTCGCTCAGCTTGTCCATTCGACTGGGGGTGGGCGACTGAAGCGTAATCTACCCTCGTGCCCTGGGAGGCGCAAAAAGCTTTGAACTCTTCAGAATTGAAGTTCGAGCCATTGTCCGTGATGATGTTGTGCGGGACGCCGTATCTGAATATAAGTTCTCTTATAAAACTCATGGTTGTGCTTGCTTCGAGGCTCTTAATGGGCTTGGCTTCGATCCATTTGGTGAACTTGTCGACTGCTACTAGCACATGAGTAAATCCACTCCTGCCTGTCCTCAAAGGTCCTACCATGTCCAATCCCCAAACGGCAAAGGGCCAGACGAGTGGCATAGTCTTCAGAGCTGACGCAGGTTTGTGAGACATGTTGGAATAAAACTGACAACCTTCACACTTGTCCACTATTTCCTTTGCCATCTCGTTAGCGTGGGGCCAGTATAACCCGGCTCGGTATGCTTTGGCTACGATGGTCCGAGAGGACGCATGGTGACCACAGGTTCCCGAGTGGATATCATTAAGGATCATTCGGCCTTCTTCTAGCGTGATGCACTTCTGGCAGGCTCCAGTTACACTCTCTCTCAACAATTGTCCTCTTATCACAGTAAAGGCTTTAGACCGTCGAACGATCTGTCGAGCTTCTTCTTCATCTTCTGGGAGTTCCTTCCTAAGGATATATGCGATGTATGGTACTGTCCAATCGGGAGTGATGACCAGAACCTCCATGATTAAGTCGACCATGGCCGGTACTTCGACTTCAGTCGGATCTGTGGCACTCTTGGGCTGCAGTGACTCTTCGGTGAAAGGATCTTCTTGAACCAAAGGTGAATTGATATGTTCCAGAAACACGTTTCGGGGAATAGCCTCTCTCTTTTAGCCTATCTTGGCCAACTCATCTGCAGCTTGATTTTTCAGTCGGGGTATATGGTGGAGCTCCAAACCTCTTCTCCAGCTTTCTCACTGCATTGCAATAACCGGTCATGGCTGGGCTTCTGACATCCCATTCCTTTATGACTTGGTTAACCACCAAATCAGAATCGCCATAAACCATAAGGTGACGGATGCCGAGTGAAATGGCCATACGCAACCCGTATAGAAGTGCTTCTTATTCGGCTTCGTTATTGCAGGAATCAAAATGAATCTGGAGAACGTAACTAAGCCTATCTCTGCAGGGGGATACCAAAACTACTCCAGCACCTGAACCATTCAGCATCTTGGAACCATCAAAAAACATAGTCCAATGTTCTGAGTGAACTTGAGTCGGCAATTGTTGTTCAATCCACTCAGCCAGAAAATCTGCAATTGCTTGGGACTTGATGGCCTTCTTTGCCTCGAACTTGATATCTAAAGGGAGGAGTTCAATCGCCCATTTGGCCACTTGACTAGTTGCATCTCTGTTGTTCAGAATTTTGGATAGTGGCACATCGCTGACGACTGTAATGGAGTGGTCAGAGAAGTAATGCGCAACCTTATTCATGGTCTTGAGAAGTAATTTCAGATTATGTGTGTTGAATTACAGAGTGTGCGAACCCTTGTCTTAGAGGAAGGGGCGGCTTAGATAGAGTGCGCTAGGACCCAGCTCCCCTCTATTACAAGGGGCTTAATGTACATAAAGTAAGGGAGTTACTGGTAATGGCAGCCTTGAATGCTCTTAATGCTCATGAAGACTAAGGAATGAATGCCCGGCCATTGTGTGCTCTTCCGATTCCTGGTCTTCAATATGGTCGAGTCATTCCCCACACGGTCGAGTGAAAGTGCCGAATGATGGTCGAGTGATTACATCACCGAGTGGATTCTGGGTCTTCTTATCTTCTGGGGTAGTGACCTTGGGTAGGACGTATAGGTCAGGCCTATGACCCTACCCAGTGCTGTACCCTCATCACCACCCTCCACCATCTCTTGCTCATCCAGCCTCCACACCATCGGGTCCTGTTCATCCAGAGGCAACGCCACCGCCATCGCTCATCCACCCCCCACAACGCCATCGCTCATTAAATTGATCGGCTTCAGATTAGCGGCGAGAGCGGCGAATCGCCCATTGGGTTCGATTAACGACCATCGATCAATCGCCGGGTTCGAGAACGTGTAGCGTGCAAAGGCAATCGCCGGGTTCGATTAGAGCCTAACGCCGCCGGGTTCGATTAGAACTAACGCCCGCACATGCGCCACGACGTACGAGAGAAAGCGCGCGATCGCCGCCCCCGACCTCCCACCGTAACCGGCAACTCCCCAAAATTTTCCTCCCCCTCGCTTCTACCACGGTTTTTTCCGTCATGGACGGCCCAAGGAATGTCATGCAGCTGCGTCTCCGGCCCGCCTAGGACGAAAAGCCCATTTTCTGTCATGTTTTTTTGTCATAGAAGTAGGAGCCCACCACATCTATGATGATACCGGGTTTTGTCATAATTATCGTCATAGAAGTGTCATATGTATGATAGAAAAAATTTCGTTCGGCCCAAAATGTCACGGATGTGTCTTTTTTTGTAGTGCATGATCTTGAGAAAGTAGAAAGAATAAAAGAGTTCATATTGATCTTATGGATAGTGATAACTTCACACATAGGAAGTATGAGGCATAAAAATTGTTGAGAGTTGATGAACGTAGCCTTGGTCATCATTGCAATTAATAGGAAGTGATAAGGAAAGAGGGGTTCACATATAAATATATTATCTTGGACACCTTTTAGAATTGGGAGCACTCATTAAGTATGACCTGCTAAAATAATTGACGTTGGACAAGGAAGACAACGTAATGGTTTTTGTTTTCCGACATCTCAGTTAAAATATATTGTCATTGACCTTCCAAATATGTTGAGCTTGCCTTTCCCCCTCATGCTAGCCAAATTCCTGGCACCAAGTAGAGATACTACTTGTGCTTCCAAATACCCTTAAACCCAGTTTTTCCATGAGAGTCCACCATACCTGCCTACGGATTGAGTGAGATCCTTCAAGTAAGTTGTTATGCTGCAAGCAATAAAAATTGCTATCTAAATATGTATGACTTATTAGTGTAGAGAAAATAAGCTTTGTACGAACTTATTGTGGAAGTAATAAAAGCGACGGACTGCATAATAAAGGTCCACATACAAGGGGCAATATAAAGTGACGTTCTTTTGCATTAAGATTTTGTGCATCAACCCTAAATGCACATGACAACCTCTGTGTCCCTCTGCGAAGGGCCTATCTTTTACTTTATGTTTTTACTTTATGCTTGAGTCAAGGTGATCCTCACCTTTCCCTTTTTCATTTTATCCTTTGGCAAGCTCCTCGTGTTTGAAAGATCATGATATATATATATATATATATATCCAACTGGATGTTAGTTAGAATGGGCTATTATTGTTGACATCACCTAAAGGTGAATACGTTGGGAGGCAACACAATAAGCCCATATCTTTCTCAGTGTCCGGCTGAAACTCCATAACCACAAGTATTGCATGAGTGTTAGCAATTATAGAAGACTACAAGATAGTTGAGTATGTGAGCTTGCTGAAAAGCTCTATTGTTGACTCTTTGTGATGTTACGATAAATTGCAGTTGCTTTTGAACCATACTTGACATTGTGAATTGATTGTTACTTAAGCATAAGAAATCATATGATAAATTCTATATATGTTGTTGTTATAAGAATGATCATGATGCCCTCATGTCCGTATTTTATTTTTATCAACACCTCTATCTCTAAACATGTGGACATATTTTTCGATTTTGGCTTCCGCTTGAGGACAAGCAAGGTCTAAGCTTGGGGGAGTTGATACGTCCATTTTGCATCATGCTTTTATATCAATATTTATTGCATTATGGGCTGTTATTACACATTATATCTCAATACTTATGGCTATTCTCTCTTATTTTACAATGTTTACAATGAAGAGGGGAATGCTTGGAATTTGGAATGCAATTTGCCGAAAAGGAGCAAACATTGAAACCTATTCTCGCACAGCTCAAAAGTCCTGAAACTCAATGAAACAACTTTTTGGAATTAATAAGAATTTTTGAGCGAAAGAAATACACCAGGGGGACCACACCCTGTCCAGAAGACAAGAGCCCCCCCCCATAGGACGCGCCCCCCTATCTCCTGGGCCCCCTGGTGGGCCTCCGGTGTCCATCTTCTGCTATATCATCGCTTTTACCCTGGAAAAAACCGTGGTCAAGCTTACAGGACGAAACTCCACTGCCACGAGGCGGAACCTTGGCGGAACCACTCTAGGGCTCTGGCGGAGCTGTTCTGCCGGGGACACTTCCCTCCGGGAGGGGGAAATCATCACCAATGATCCTATCATCGAGAGGGGGTCAATATCCATTAACATATTCACTAGCACCATCTCCTCTCAAAACCCTAGTTCATCTCTTGTATCAAAACCACAAATTGGTACCTCTGGGTTGCTAGTAGTGTTGATTACTCCTTGTAGTTGATGCTAATTGGTTTACTTGGTGGAAGATCATATGTTCAGATCCTTTATGCATATTATTACTCCTCTGATTATGAACATGAATATGCTTTGTGAGTAGTTACGTTTGTTCTTGAGGACATGGGTGAAGTCTTGCTATTAGTAGTCATGTGAATTTGGTATTCGTTCGATATTTTGATGAGATGTATGTTGTCTTTTCCTCTAGTGGTGTTATGTGAACCTTGACTACATGACACTTCACCATTATTTGGGCCTCGAGGAAGGCATGGGAAGTAATAAGTAGATGACGGGTTGCTAGAGTGACACAAGCTTAAACCCTAGTTTATGCATTGCTTCGTTAGGGGCTGATATGGATCCATATGTTTAATGTTGTGGTTAGGTTTACCTTAATACTTCTTTTGTAGTTGCGGACGCTTGCAATAGGGGTTAATCATAAGTGGGATGCTTGTCCAAGCAAGGGCAGTGTCACGCCCAATATGCGACCCTATCCAAAAGGAACTCGAAGGTCCCACCAAGGATAGACCCGCATATTGAAACGCTTTTGCAAGGTGGATATCATTACATCAACATTACATAATAGATGGGGATACATACAAAACATACAATGTCACATGAATACAACAATACAACATACAAGAACAACATCCGACTACGGATGATTCATAAACAGAAACTTAAACAATATCCACCCTGCTAGCCCAGGCTGCCGACCTGGAACCTATCCCCTGATCGAAGAAGCAGAAGAAGAAACTCAACGCAAGCAACCATCGCTCTCGCGTCATGATCATCGCGTAAACCTGTACCTGCAACTGTTGTTGTAGTAATCTGTGAGCCACAAGGACTCAAAGAATCCCATTACCATGGGTATCAAGACTAGCAAAGCTTAATAGGAAAGGAAGGGGTAAAGTGGTGAGGTTGCAGCAGCAACTAAACATGATATGGTGGCTAACATACGCAAATGAGAGCGAGAAGAGAAACAAGCGGAACGGTCGTGAAGCTAGCAATGATCAAGAGGTGATCCGAACACCTACTTACGCCAAACATAACCCGAAACCGTGTTCACTTCCGGACCACGAGAAGAGACCATCACGGCTACACACGCGGTTGATGCATTTTAAGTCGGATCCGTGTCAAGTTATCTACAACCGACATTAACAAATTCCCATCTGCCACATAACCGCAGGCACGGCTCTCGAAAGTTTATACCTGCAGGGTGTCCCAACTTAGCCCATGACAAGCTCTCGCGATCAACGAAGGAATAGACCTTCTCCCAGGAAGACCCGATCAGTCTCGGAATCCCGGTTTACAAGACATTTTGACAATGGTAAAACAAGACCAGCAAGACTCTCCGGCGTCGACATCCCGATAGTAGCCGTGCGTATCTCGCCTCGAGCCACGACCGGATGAACACTACGACGACAACCGACGATACCCCAAGTTGCCTAGGGGCGGCACCGCAAGTGGCTCTGGTTTGGACCAACACTTAGACAAGCATTGGCCCGGGGGCTATAATAAAGATGACCCTTGGGTTAATTACTCCCAAGGGAAATATAGGTGGTGGTGAGGCAAATGGTAAAACCAATGTTGGGCCTTGCTGGAGGAGTTTTATTCAAAGCGAACTATCAGGGGGGGTCCCATAAATCACCCGACCGCATTAGGAACGCAAAATCCGGGAACATAACACCGGTATGACGGAAACTAGGACGGCAAGAGTGGAACAAAACACCAGGCATAAGGCCGAGCCTTCCACCCTTTACCAAATATATAGATGCATTAATAATATAAGAGATATTGTGATATCCCAACATAAACCCTGTCCACCATGGAGAAAGTCTTCAACTTCACCTGCAGCTAGCAACGCTATAATAGGGGCTGAGCAAAGCGGTAACATAGCCAAACAACGATTTGCTAGGAATGGTGTCAAAGGTTAGAGGTTCATGTCAATTTGGGAGGCTTGATGAGCAAAAGATAGGTAACGCAGCATAGCGATAGAACGAAGCAACTAGCATAGCAATGATAGTAGTGAGATCCAGGGTAGCGATCATCTTGCCTGAAATCCCGCAAGGAAGAAGAACGAGTCCATGAAGAAGATGAAGCCATGAAGACGAACCACACGTAGATGAATGCATCCTCACGATTGCAACGAAACGGGAACTGTCGAGAAGAAGCACACAACATGGTAAACACACCACACATAGACAAGACAAGATGCACAACAAGCATGATGCATGACAAAGCTGCATGAAGCTACTCATGGCAAGAGATGGTGCAAACAAGAACAACACATCAAGGCAAGTTTAAATGAGGCCGGGAACAACATATAACAATTCCGGTAAGTCCTCATATGAATATTTCGAAATTGGTCCAGAACTGAATAAAAATTAAGTTGAAGTTGTTAAACAGCAAGTTAAGATGCATCACAATGATCTACATGAAATTCTAGTCAAGTTACATATAAAGTTCATTAGGTTCGGAGCTACGGTCTAGAAGATATGAGCAAAACAAGTTAAGCATGACATTGATGCAAAATGCAAACAATCATCAAGCAAACACCTCAAAACAAGGATGCAACATGATAATATGAAGCTACATGCAAAATCAAGCAAGTTTCATATAGAGCACACTCAAAACAGAGCAACGGTATAACACATACACCCTATACAAGTCATAACAACAATCTGTCCAAAACAGCAACTAGGCATCTTACAAGCATCAAAACAATATGCTACAGCACCCCAACATAATAACAAGAGGCATGGGCATGAAGTACAGGTAAAGCATAACAAAACATGAACACTGAGCTATCTCCAGAAACAACTAGAACATGCTCAAAAACACATGGAGATATTGCAAATAATAACAGTTTCAGACTTATCAGGAAATAACATCAGGTTGCAATGTTTAGAGCTGTAAAACAACATGTTACAGGAACTTATCATGGCAAATAAAGGCATGGCATGAATCTACTAATTTCATAGATCAAAAGTCCCTTACTGACCATGAGCCAAAAGGGCACGGAAAATATGATGGCACCCATGTAAACATGGCAAGTTATATTACAGATTCATACATGGCAGGAACAACAATAAGTAGGCATGTTCGTGAGCTTGAACCACTCACCACAGAGCAATACATGGCATGGCAAGGCAACCAACAGTAAGAAGACATGTTTGTGAATCTAAGCATGGCAAGAGCAAGGTCATAGGGTGCATGGATCACTAGGAAACAATCATGGAAACATAGAACTTAATGTTAACAGGTTGACAACAACATTTTCAAGCAACTTTAGAGCAAGATTACAACATTTTCCAGCAGGATATAATTGCAACCAAGGGCATGAATGGATAGAGCATGACATGTAGATCAAAACATGTTTATAGGACATCTCCAGACTATGCACGAAATGACTAGTAGAAGCATGTTAACAGCAACAGCAACTACCCTACTTAACAAGCTTGATGCACTCAGCACACAACTCACAAAAATACATGGTTGGCACCACTGGAAAGATGGCATGGCATAGATCAACACTCATGTAGACATCAACCTCATAGGATGCACACATCAATCATGGCAAAAATGATAAATGAGCAAGTTATAACAGTTTCAGCAGATTAGCATCAACATGCACTCTTCCAACAGCATTTCGGGCATCAAGATGAGCTCAAATGAAAATGATGCAATGGAACAAAATGAAGTACTCATTGAGACGAACAATTTGACATATTACACGCATGAAATGGAGCTGTATGCATGGAGATGCAGCAGGTCAAACATGGCATGATTACACTGGAATCTGGGGACTTAGAGGAAATTGGACCTCGGGGAAAGTCAACGCGGGCAGTGGATCCGGGTCGCAGCGGGTCGGGTCCGGCACGGATCGGGTCGGGGCGGACCCGAACGGCAATGGTGATGGTCCGGTGAGGGAGAGCTCGCGAGGCGCAGCTGCCGGGACAAGCCGGGCGGCGGGACCGCCGGACGGGCGGCGGGCGCGCGGATCCGGCAGCCGGCGGCGGGGAACGGCGGACGGCGGGCGGCGGAGCGAAGCGCCGGGCGGCGATACGGCCGCGGGGCGGCGAGATGGCAGAGAGAGGCGCGGCCATCGCGCTGGCTCCGGCGAGGGTTGAGGCAGCGGCGGTTGGGCAGACGCCGGCGGAGCACGGCGTCTGGCGGCGGCGAGCACGCCGCCCGGCGCAGAGGGCGGCGCTGAGGCGGCGCGGCGGCGGCGAAGCGGCGGGCGGCGGGCGGGCGGCGGGCTCTGCGCGGGCTGGTTCGGCCTCTGGCCATGCGATGCGCCGGGCGGCGCGTGGGGACAGGTGGCGGGCGGTGGTTGGAGCAGGAGGCGGCGGGGGCGACGTGGCGCAACAGGATTGGTCGGAGCGACGTGTCCGGCGGACATGTCCGGCGTGGACGGACGAGTCCGACGGCGCGAGGAGGAAAACGCTAGGGTTTGGACCCGGGATTCCGGAGGGGGAGACTTATTTATAGGTAGAGGGAGCTAGGAGAGTCCAAATGAGGTGCGGTTTTTGGCCACACGATCGTGATCGAACGACCGAGAGCATGGAGGGGATTTTGCTGGGCTTTGGGCCACTTTGGAAGGGGTGTTGGGCTGCACACAAAAGAGGCCTTTGCGGTTACCCGGTTAACCGTTGGAGTATCAAACGACCTCCAAATGGCACGAAACTTGACAGGCGGTCTACCGGTGCTATACCAAGGCCGCTTGGCAAACCTCGGTCCATTCTGAGAACGTTTAATACCCGCTCACAACAGAAGACAAAAGGGGAACGCCGGATGACATAGGAGTGCCGGATTGCAAAACGGACAACGGGGAAAATGCTCGGATGCATGAGACGAACACGTATGCAAAATGAAATGCACATGATGACCTGATATGAAATGCATATGATGACATGGCAAAGTGCAACACGCAAGCAAATTACATGGCAATGACGGCGAATAACTGGCAGACACCTGGCGCAATGAATCCGGGGCGTTACAGGCAGTACCCAAGTACCGGTCCACCCACATATCAAATTATCAAAGTACCAAACGCGAATCATATGAACGTGATGAAAACTAGCTTGATGATAATTCCCATGTGTCCTCGGGAGCTCCTTTCTCATTATTAGAAATTGTCCAGGCTTATCCTTTGCTACATAAAGGATTGGGCCACCTTGCTGCACTTTATTTACTTTATTTACTCGTTGCTCGTTATCATTTATCTTATCACAAAACTATCTATCATCTACAACTTCATGCTTGCAGAGAAAACCTTACTGAAAACCGATTATCATTTCCTTCTTCTCCTCGTTGGGTTCGACAATCTTACTTATCAAAAGGACTATGATTTACCCCCTACACTTGTGGGTCATCAGTAGCATGCCGGGATGCAGATGCGTTGAACGGAGCCCTGGTGGGAGGAGATGATGGCTCTGGGGAGTTCAGAATCATCATCGACAGATAGTCGACGAAGTCGAGATTAAGAGGCACGACATGCCATAGAGCGCACCACCAAGATGCGATGACTTGTGTGCGGCAGCCATCCTTGGTGGGGAGAAGGGAGATGATCTCCCCAAGGATGTCGTCCGGGAGATCGCTGATGCGCTCCGCCGGAGATTCTACTGGTTCCTCAGGTCCAGGGGGCGTGGCCGCTTCTGTCCGCGCAGCCGGGTCCAAGATCTACATCCGACAGCAGCACTGGCCGGAGCCTCATCTGTGTACATACCAATCTGAAAGAAAAAATGGCAGAAACATACATGTAGGACATTCAGAATAGATTCTGAAGATCTGGAAGAAAAAACGGCACAAACATATATGTAGGACATTCAAAATCAATTCTCAAGATCTGGCCACGAATTATTAGCACGCAAGCTAACCCTAGTTGGATTATTAGCAAAAATCATTTGTACATAACAAGCAATTAATCACTAACTATATACGGATAACATTCAAACAATCAATACACTACATGCATCTAACGGATCTTAATTACTCTGATTTCATGGACTGGGAGAACATAACCGTAGGATTTGTATTCCAAAAAAATTATAGAGGGGGGAGTAACCAGAGGAAACACATGATATATTTGCCGCACAAATGGGTATATAGATGACTAACCGGTTTTCCATCCGAGTCGTAGTCGTTGCCGGAGTTGTTGTTGACCTCCGGCTCTGGCTGGGGGGCACGACGGCGTCGACGAAGTCAAGGTCATGCTGCTGCCCGCACGAGACCTCATCGACGGCGACGGCAACATCTGTGCCCAGCTTCACGCGTTGCGTGGGTGCTTCACTAGCTCCGGCGTCACCACTCCCTTCGATGGTGCGCTTCGGCGACATCCTCATACACTCCAGAGTCCAGACATTGGTGACCACTGTGGACAGGTGGTGCGGCCGCCTATTATGGCCGGCGGCTCAGGCGCGCAATTAATGCGGACCAGTGGGAGCGAGGCAGGCGGCGGTCAAAAGCTTTCTTGCCTCCTGATGAGCCTACGCAACGGACTTCTGCCATTCCTGCCATCATTTCACACCTCTACTCGCACGCCTCCCATGAATACACACACATGCACGCATGCCTCCCAGTATGCCTGCATGGCGGACTGCTCGCATGCGTCCTGTCAACTCACGCCTGCTCGCACGGCACACGGGGCATGTGGCAGCACGTATATTTTTTGGTTTATTGATGATTCATTCTACCACTTTACTGCTTAACTGCAGCATGGCACGGTCTAACACACACGGTCTAAATAAATAATCCGTATGAGATATTGGTTGCCAGTTTTTAATAATCTCCCGTTTGTAAGAAGATTATATCAAAATGGGTCTCATAGATGAAAAATACAATATCACAGTCTATTGGTGTCCATATATGACACCACGATAAGTTTCATGAGATTCAACTTAGTTTTGGATTTACTGAATTTTAACAATATATATTCTCAATATTTTGAAATCTCTTGCACAGGGAAACATGCACCCAAGGACACATATGATTTTGCAACCCATTTTGGTGCACATGTCGATCAAATTTGATTTTTGCACATTAAATCCCTAGGAAATCAATCAATGTATAAAAACGGTTGAATGATGGCTGTTTTTTTAACTTTAACAGGACACTCCGCCTTTGGTCACATTTCACTACAGAAAAAGTTCGACATGCCTCAGAGTGGCTATGGTGGTGCGGGATGTGTGTGTCTGTGTGTGTGTGAGGGTGGGGGTGGTCCGATAGTACACTATGAGTCGTGAACCTCCGTGTGGGATTATTGATCATTTTGTGAGTCATATATGGCACATCAAAGTCGTGAATTGGTTATGTAAAGCATTACACAGCCCTTTCATACATAATGTTTGGGCCACATGCATGCATTGGTGGTCCTCTCGGACACTCTCCCTCGTGCGGTTATCAGCGACGTGCCCATTCGTTAGCCCGCAAAGGTTTTCAGTTTCCACCGACAACGAGAGGCATTTGACCAAAAGGTGGATTCATCTTGGCATGTGTGTGGTGTGGATCATGGTGGGATTCCATATCAAAGTTCGAGCATGTGCGTACACACTCCCACTGGCTTGAAGTGAGGGGGCTACATGCATCCTGGTGTAGTGCGTTTCCGGTTTGCGAAGCATGTGCCACGTCAAAGTGATGCATTGGGCATTCAAACATCACATAACACATAGGCGCATGCACGCGGTGGTTTTGTCCTATGACATCACCTGTGTGTGTGCCTCTCTCTGTGGGCCCACGAGGTCTTCATCGACCAGTTGAACGTACAACGAGAGAGAGGTTAATTTGACCAACAAGGATGGTTCTTTTTTGGGTTGTGTTACATATCTGATCGGTATAGGAGTATGTACATGTCAAAGAGGGGGCAACATGAATACTCTATATATATGTGTGTGTCATAACCTCGCTCCATGTGGGGACTTTTCAGTTCCCGAGGCAGGTGCCACATCAAAGTTGTACATTATATTAGTATTCAAACATCACGCAATACCATGCAGGCGCTGGCTGCCCTATATATAGGAACTCACTCGCGTGTGGCGCTTCTATCCGTGGGCATGTGAGGTTGTCCTCCATCACTTTGAACCCATGAGAGAGAGGTGAATTTGATCATCAAGGAATGATTCTTTTTTGGGTTTGTGCTATACAGTAGAAGTACATATATACCACGCGTCGAATGGGGGCGTATATATAGCACATACCACGCGTCATGAACCTCGCGCTCGCTGTGGGTACTTTTTGGTTTCCTATATATGTGGTGCCACATCAAAGTTGTGCATTGCATATTCAAACATCACACAAACACCTCTTTGGGCCACATGCAGACGATGGTACGTAGTCCTATATAGGATGATCACTCGCGTTCGACGTACACTGCGCTTCTGTGTTGGGCCTGCGAGTTCGTCCTCCATCACTTTGACCCAGCGAGAGAGAGGTACATTTGAAGAACAAGGAGGATTAGTTCTTTTAGGATTGTGTTACTAGGTGTATATATAGTACGTGTCAAAAGGGGGGTGACCAGCTTGGTCCATCACTTTCACCGGCAGCGCGAGAGAGGTTAACTAATTTGACTTAGGAGGGGATTAATTTTTTGTTATGTCTTGATATGGTTCATGATGTGAGATTACATATATATAATAGCGCATTTGTACACATGAATCCATCTTGCTGGATCGAAGGGGGGTGAGCACACGACACGTCATGAACGACCTGTTGCTCTATGTGGGGACCTCTGCGATTTTCAACGCATGCACCACATCAGTGTTGTGCATTGGGTTGGGTATTCAACACATATGCATGCATCACACACCTCTATAAATATGTTTGGGACACACACATGCAATAATGGTTGTCTTTGGACACACTCTCACTCGCTTGGTTATGGGCGACGAGCCTATATATATATTCGTGGGCCTGTGTGGACGTCCATCATTTCGACCACCGACGAGAAAGGTTACCAGGGTGGATTCTTCTTCTTTGCTTCGAGTTACCGTATAGTACGTCGACCCATTCCAAGCCTAATTAAGTTTGAGTGCATGCTACGCATCGTGAACCCTCCCTCGGTGTGGGGATTTTACGGTTCCAAAGCATGGTGCCACATCAAATTTCAGCATTGCGTATTAAAACACCACACACCCCAGTTCCATATATATACTTGGGCCACATGCATAGAGTGGGTTTGTCTTCATACATTACTCCCTCGCGAGGTTATCAGCGACAAGCTAGCCCATTTTGCGAGGTCGTATGGACGTCCATCACTTTGACTAACAACGAGCGAGGATAGGTTGTACGACCAAGTTGGGTTCTGCTTGGTCCGTGTTACAGTATGTCTTGGTGAGATGCCCTCCCCCCGACGTGTGTGTGCGGGGGGGGGGGGCTACTTCGCACTACCTGCAACCTCCATGGGGTCGGGGAAGTCCGGTTAATTTGCGAGGCACACATTATCGGTGTCAAAACCGGCAGATCTCGGGTAGGGGGGCCCAAGCTGTATGTCTGAGGACCGAAGGTAACTATGAACAAAGGACACAGTATTTACCCAGGTTCGGGCCCTCTTAATGGAGGTAAAACCCTACTCCTGCTTGATTATATTCAAGGGTATAGGGGTTACAAGAGTTGATCTACCACGAGATCCAGTTGGCTAACCCTAGATTGGCTAGCCTAACAATGTTGTGATCCTGCCCCTGCTCTAACCCCCCGGTTTATATAGACACCAGAGGGGCTTAGGGTTGTACAAAGTCGGTTTCACAGAAAGGAATAATATATCCGGACACCTATACTTGCCATCCACGCATACGGGAGTCCCTGCCAGACACAAAGGTGATCTTCTGTCTTGTATCTTGATGGCCCACCAGTCCGGCCCATATCCAATAGACCAGACACCCGAGGACCCCCTATTCTAGGACTCCCATAGTAGCCCCTGAACCAATATTCGATGACGACGTGTTCGGCATGTAGATTGTCTTCAGCATTGCAAGGCGGGTTCCATAAACAGTGTAGATCGGCCTTCCTCCATAAATGAATTGTATCCGGCTTTTCATAATGAACACAACCCTTAGACGTGAAGGCATGATATATATAAAAATAAGAATAGTGTCTTTTAACGACAACTTTTCCGGTGAAGCGTCAGACTTGACCCTTCGATGTTTTTTGAACCATTTTAACACCCAGTGTTTCGTGTTTCGAGGCCACGCCCCATTGGCACGTCCTATCAAAACAGAGATCATGCCCACTTTATACGAGATCGCTCATCAATAATATTTGGGTAATCCAACCATTTTAGGCGCACGCTTTCATTGGGAATAGGCGAGATTCAAGGCATGAGTAGGGGACGGTTGGCATTTGCACCGCTTATAAGAAGCCAATGGATCATTACTTTCCCCCTCCCCCACGCCTTCACATCTCCTTAGCCTTCCAATCTCCCAAGCTCTCAACGCCCGAAAAGTTTCCATCTTTCTCACCACCACCACCACACCTCCTCCAACGATGGCCGGATCCAGTTCCAAAGGAAAGTGGGAGGCCTCCTCCGTCATAGAGAAGGAGATAAAAAATCTCCGGAGTGTGGGATACCTCGCCGCCAACATCGGGCACATGCTTCCCCCTGAGGGTCAAGTGATTCCCACTCCAGAGCCCGGCGAACAGGTCGTCTTCCTTCCCCCACTTCCTTAGAGGGTTAGGTTTTCCACTCCACCCATTCGTCTATGGACTCATGTACTACTACGGGCTAGATTTCCACTATCTAGCCCCGAACTCTTTCCTCCACATATCGGCGTTCATCGTCGTCTGTGAAGCTCTCCTTCGCGTCCACCCACACTTCGGCCTATGGCTCAAGGTCTTCAACGTGAAGCCGAAGGTGGTCGACGGGCAGCATGCGGACTGTGGCGGAGCTATGATCAGCAAGCTGCCCAATACCACATGGCCCAAGGGGGGCTTCGTGGAGACCGTGAAGATCTGGCAACAGGAGTGGTTCTATATCACTGAGCTGCGCCGCACTAAGTGGGCGGCAATTCCAGACTTCAGATCCATACCCCACCATGAGGCTCGTCTCCTGGACCGTGAAGGGCCACGACTGGGGGTCCCAGACGGAGGTGCAGGCGCTGCAAATGTGCATCACCAATGTGCTGGTGAAGAACGTTGGCCTAACCAACGTGGTTCAGATTATGCTCTTCCGCCGCATTCTCCCCTGCGAGCGTCGGGCTTGCCCCATGTGGGAATTCAAGCTGGAGGAGCCGCGGACTCTACATCATTTCCTTGGTACTACGCACGAGGGGATGTGGAAGCTGCTCTTCAAGGCGCAGAAGAGCTGGCCCATGGAGACCAAAGACGTCGGCCTCAACGCCATGAATCCGGCCTCTCTGGTAAGTATTTCAACTTTCTGAAGACGTACCCAGTTTATATGTTCGGTCGATACAAAACTCATTAACCCATCCTTTACAGGGCTGGACCAAGAACTCGGAGCGGATCAAGAGTCCGACTCCATTGCTCGAAGACCCGGTCACTCCTCGGCTGGAGGAGATGCTGGTCCTGGCACCCTATAAGGCGGCGGAGAAGAAGGACAAGAAGAAGGGCAAGGGGCCCAAGGACGGGCCCCGCTGGAAAGGCCCTCCGGAAGCAGTGTCCGGAGAGACCGAGGCCATCTCCTCTCATGAGGAAGACGAGGATGAAGAGGAGGAGGAGGAGGAAGAGGTGGACAGTGACTCCCCCCTCAAGATGAGGAGGGGAAAGATGACAGCCTCCGTGAACCTGGAGGGGGCGACGCCGAAGAAGGGGAGGGTGGTCCTCTTGGATAGTTTGGACTCAGAGTCCGAACATAGCCCGACGAGGGTCCAAAGGGAGAAGCCCCTGGCTGAAAAATAAGTGTAAGAAACCTAGTCGTTCAATTATTGCTTTAATTTGCCTCTATCATACCCAATCTTTTTATGCTTTTCAGCCCTCCGCGCGAGATCCCGATTCCCTCCTCTTCGGAGGGGAACTCTCTAGCACCTAGAGAGGCGGAGAGTGACGGGCCATCTCGCGCCCTCTCTTCCCCTGCCATGGAGGACACCGAGGTGTCGTCCCAAAGGCCATCTCCTAGCCGGGGAGGAGTGAACGAGACCGTCCAGAAGGCGCCCGAGGACAACACCTCAGACGTTGCAGAGCAGGGCACGGTGACCCCCATGACGATTGAGGATGGGGGGCTCAATAGTCCGGGCCCTCACCGAACAGCGTTTCAGAGACCAGTACGGCTCCAGGTTCGGACCAGCACCCCCCTTTGAAAGAGGGGGGAGGAGCAGGAGCTCCGTCGGTAGCATCTGTCAATCTGGAGGCCGCTGACACTCTACAGGAAGCACTGCAACACGCATCCATCATGGAAGAACACCGCACCTTGATGGGTGCGGTTATGGAGAAGGTTCGGTCTGCGAAGATGTAACGCCCCGGATCCGATGCGCCAGTTGTCCGCCAGTTATTCGCCGTCGTTGCCTTGTCATTTGCTTGCGTGTTTCACTTTGCCATGTCATCATCTGCATTTTATCATGTCATCATGTGCATTTCATTTGCATACGTGTTCATCTCATGCATCCGAGCCTTTTCCCCGTTGTCCGTTTTGCAATCCGGCACTCCTATGTCCTCCGGCGCCCCTTCTCTCTCTCGTTAGAGCGGGTATTAAACTTTCTCGGAATGGACCGAGGTTTGCCAAGCGGCCTTGGTATACCACCGGTAGACCGCCTGTCAAGTTTCGTGCCATTTGGAGGTCGTTTGATACCCCAACGGTTAACCGGGTAACATAAAGCCCTCTTTGAGTTGCAGCCCAACACCCCTTCCAAAGTGGCCCAAAACCCATCTAACTCCCCTCCATGCTCTCGGTCGTTCGATCACGATCGCGTGGCCGAAAACCGCTCCTCATTTGGACTCTCCTAGCTCCCTCTACCTATAAATAAGTCTTCCCCGTCCAAATCCGGATCCCGAAACCCTAATTTTCTCGCCCCGCCGCACCGGACATGTCCGCCGCCTCCGGACGTTTCGCGCCGCCGCCCCGCGCCAGTGGCCGCCTGCCACGTGGCGCTCGACCGCCAGCGCCGCCGCCTGCCAGCAGCCCGTCCCCTCGCCCCAGGGCCCATCTCCGCCGCCGCCAGACGGATCCATGGCCCGTCCCCGCCGCCGGCGTGCGCCGCCGCCGCCCGCCCGCGCCTCCTCCTCCGCCGTCCGACGGCCCCGGCGCCTTCCTCGGCGTCGCTGCGCCCGCCGGCCACTTCCGTGCAGCGCCGCCGCTCGCGCCGTCGCGATCCGCGCCGCCGGCGCCGCCATCCGCCGCGCCCCCGCGTCGCGCGCCCGTCTCGACGCGCGCGGCGCGCCGCCGCCGCGCGCTGCGCTCGCTGCTGCGGCGCGCCGCTGCAGCTCGCGCTGCCGCCTCCCTCCGTCCTTCGCTGCCCGAAGCCGCCTCCCCGGCGTCGTCCCCGCCTCGCCGTCACCGGATTCGCCGGAGTCGCCGGAGCCGGAGCTCGCCGGAGCTCCTCCGGCCGGATCCATCGATGGGTGGATCAGATCCACCCATCCCACCATCCAAACGCTTCCCCGTGTCCGGATCCGCTCCGTCCCGGGATCTCCTCGTCCCGGGTTGACTTTTCCCGGAGGTAAAATATGCCTGTCCCAGATTTCTGTTATTTTCAGGTCATTTTCATCGCATCACATCTCTGCATCCGTAGCTCCGTTTCGCGCGTATAATATGTCAAATTGTTCGCCTCGAAGAGTACATCATTTCATTCCATTGCAGCATTTGCATTTGAGCTCATATTGATGCCCGAAATGCTGTTGGAAGAAGGCTTCAGATCGTTAGTTTCAGAATCTTATCAGCTCGAGCTCTTTTGTCATTTTTGCCATGATTTATGTGTGCACCTTATGAACTTGAGTCCTACATGTGAGTTGAACATTGCCATTCCATTTTTGCAGGGGTGTTTGCCATGTATTTTTGTGAGTTATGTGTTGACTAGAACAAGCATGCAAAGTAGGGATGATGATGTTGCTGATTTCAGGAACTTGGTGATTTCACCAAGTCTTGTCCTGCTGTTATTTTTAAGCCATATGTTCATGTTGTTACAGATAGATCTATGGCCTTTTTGAGCATGTTCATTAAGGGTGTTTTGAACATATGGATGTGCTCTATCCATCCATGCCTTTGTTGGTATTTATGGAGTAGTCTAGCATGTCATTTTCGTGCTCTACTTTTGCTTGAAAATGTTTCCTGGCAGATTGTTTGCATGAGATTCAATTTTCACGAGGTCGTTGTAGTTGATCCGTGTATGCTATGACCTTGCTCTTGCCATGCTTAGCTTCATAATCATGCCTTCTTACTGTTGGTTGCCTTGCCATGCCATGTATTGCTCTGTAGTGAGTGCATCGAGCTCACGAACATGCCTACTCGTTAACTGTTTTTGCCATGCCCAGTTTTTCTGCTAAGTCTGAAATCTGTAATAAAACTTGCTATGTTTACATGGGTGCCATCATTTCTTAAGGTCCTTTTTGGCTTATGGTCAGTAAGGGACTATTGATATATGCTTTGAGTAGAATCATTTCATGCCTTGTTTTGCTATTATAAGTTCCTGTAGCATGTTGTTTGCTTGCTCTAAACATGCCTTCCTGATGTTAATTCCTGGCATGTTAGTATTTTCACTAAGTCTGTGAACCTGATATTTTTAGCACTTTCACCATGCTTGTTTGAACATGTTATGATGTGATTTAGCCGTAGCTCAGTGTTCCTCTTTTGTTAAGCATCTCCTGTAGTTCGCTGCCATATGCTTTGTTTTTATGTTGGGGTGCTGTAGCATAGTTTCTTGTTGCATGCTAAGTGGCATCGGGCTGTTAAACGCAGATTTGCGTCATTCCTGTTTTGCTTGTCATTTGCAAACCGTGCATCCGATTCCGGTGATCTTTATATCGATTTCAACCGAAATCATCTCATCTTTCAGCGGCATACTTGGTTTGCCAAGTTGATGCCAGTTCATCATTTTCCTTCCGGAGCACACATATGCATTGCATATCACATCTCGCATAGCATGTCATGTTTTGCATCATATTGCTTGTGCATTGTTCCTTGTTTGATTGTGGTTCCGTTGCTTGTGTTCTTGCTTTGGGTAGAGCCGGGAGACGAGTACGTGTACGAGGAACCTGTTGAGAACGCCTACGAGGATCAAGCCTTCGACAACTCTGAGAACCTTTCAGGCAAGATGATCATACCCTCGAAATCACTACTATCTTTGCTATGCTAGTTTGCTCGCTCTTTTGCTATGCCAATGCTACGATGCCTACCATTTGCTTGTCAGCCTCCCTAATTGCCATGAACCTCTAACCTTTGACACCATTCCTAGCAAACCGTTGATTGGCTATGTTACCGCTTTGCTCAGCCCCTCTTATAGCGTTGTTAGTTGCAGGTGAAGATTGAAGTTTGTTCCTTGTTGAACATGGAGATGATGTTCTGGTGGAACATGTTTACTTGTTGGGATATCACAATATATCTTATTTAATTAATGCATCTATATACTTGGTAAAGGGTGGAAGGCTCGGCCTTATGCTGGTGTTTTGTTCCACTCTTGCCGCCTAGTTTCCGTCATATCGGTGTTATGTTCCCGGATTTTGCGTTCCTTACACGGTTGGGCTATAATGGGAACCCCTTGACATTCGCCTTAAGTAAAGCTTCTCCAAAGAATGCCCAACATTGGTTTTACCATTTGCTCTAACAACCTACCACCTTCCCTTGGGTTCTGCAGACTCAAGGGTCATCTTTATTTTAACCCCCCCCGGGCGGTGCTCCTCGAGTGTTGGTCGAACCGAGATACTCTGGGGCCACCTCGGGAAACTTGAGGGTTGGTTTTACTCGTAGCTAGACTCATCCGAGTGTGCCCCGAGAAAGAGATATGTGCAGCTCCTATCGGGATTTGTCGGCACATTCGGGCGGTGTTCTGGTTTAGTTTTACCTGTCGAAATGTCTTGTTGTACCGGGATACCGAGTCGATCGGAGTGTCTCGGGTGGAGGTCTATTCCTCCGTTGATCGTGAGAGCTTGTCATGGGCTAAGTTGGGACACCCTGCAGGATTTGAACTTTCAAAGCCGTGCCCGCGGTTATGTGGCAGATGGGAATTTGTTAACGTCCGGTTGTAGAAGACCTGAAGTTGACCTTAATTAAAATACATCAACCGTGTGTGTAACCGTGATGGTCTCTTTCCGGTGAGTCCGGAAGTGAACACGATGTTGGAGTTATGCTTGACGAGGTTGCTATAGGATCACTTCTTGATCATACTTTCATCGACCGTGCTTTGCCTTCTCTTCTCGCTCTCTTTTGCGTATGTTAGCCACCATATGCTAGTCGCTTGCTGCAGCTCCACCTCATTACTCCATCCTTCCTATAAGCTTAAATAGTCTTGATCTCGCGGGTGCGAGATTCTTTGAGTCCTCGCGACTCACCGGATACTTCAAAACCAGTTTGCGGTGCCTATGTTACCGAAGCGGTGGACGCTACCAAGCTCAAGGAGGAGCTCGATGAAGATCTTGCCCTTTGTGTTGTTTCGTTCTAGTTGATCAGTAGTGGAGCCCAGTTGGGGTCGATCGAGGACCTTTGTCGCATTTGGGGTTCTCCTTTTATTTTGGTTCCGTAGTCGGACCTTGATTGTATTTGTATGATGTAATGCTTTATTCATGTAATTGTGTGAAGTGGCGATTGTAAGCCAACTATGTATCTTTTTCCCTTAGGTATTACTTGGGTTGTGTGAAGATTACCTCACTTGCGACATTGCTTTCAATGCGGTTATGCCTCTAAGTCGTGCTTCGACACGTGGGAGATATAGCCGCATCGAGGGCGTTACAAGTTGGTAATCAGAGCCTTCCCCGACCTTAGGAGCCCCACTGCTTGATCGTTTTTAGTGGCCGAGTTGTGTCTAGAAAAATGTTTTGAGTCATTTAGGTTATATATATCGGAGAGTTAGGAATTCTTTTTACTCCCCAGTACATTCGACCTTCTGGTGAGGTATCCTGACGTAGAGTTTTGACTCTTCTCTTCTCAAATTTCACTAAAAAAAATTTTAGGATCATGCGGGTATCTTAGAATCGTTCTGATGGTTTTATGATGACAACATTGTCTTGGTTGCCTCCTGACATTTAGGGGTTGTGGCAGTGTCCCGGGGAGTTGAGCTCCGAGGTGTTGTCGTCATAATTTTATCGTTGCGATTCTCGAATACACGAGTTTAGTACGCCGACATCGAAAATCTCTTTTATGCAGTTGTTGGTGAGATAACCCGCTAACCCAAAGATCGAGGTGAGTACGGGAGTATTGCCATGACTCGTATAACGGATGCTTTTCAAGGTTGAGGTACACGATTTCGAAGGTTTCTTGGTTATGTGTTGACGGATGGATACAGCTGGATGTAGGGATTGTTAGTTTGGGTGAGATATATTGCTCCCCTGTATCCCCAACACCAGATTGCATAACCAGAAAGTTTCGGGAGTTTCATAGGTGGGAATTCAAGTAGCTCTTAGGATATCTTTCCGACGGATGTATGATATGAAATTGGGGTTCGACGTCTAGTGGTCCGCCTATTCACGGTTGGTTTTATAGTGGTCTCGTTGCGTCTTAAAGAGTCCTTGGCTATGCCGACTCGGGGACGCTTCGTATGTCATGTGCACTGCCTTGTACATGATGGTGCTGTATGATTGAGCCCGTGTAGGCCCCACCACGAAAACTTCGGACGAAATCTCTATCATATGTTTGTTCCGCTTATTCGCAAGCCAGTCCTTTGTTTTGTTTTGAGTTGTGGTATTCGAGTTGCTTCAATGTCAAGTGTTGATTCCATACCTTTCTGAAATGGTGTTCTCATATTTCTATGTGAATACTAATCCTTCTTGATCATTGAGGTTGTCATGCCAACTCCTTTCCAACCGTGTGCTTCTCTTCAAGTGGATCCCATCATTTTCCCATCCGCAAGATCAATTCCAAGTTTTCTCAACGGTATCCATTCCATCCATTCCCAAGTTGCCTTTGTTTTTCCCGCCCTCCCACCCTTTTATCTTCAAGGATTCAGACTTCTTAATCAAGTATCCATTTATTCATGTGAAGTCTTTTCATTCTTTTCAATCAATGTTCTTATCCGGTGATTTCCCATGAAGATGCTCAACAGCTTCAAGTTCATCATCCTTCATTGTTGTTTCTACTTCGGTGGATTTAATTCAAGCTTTCGATATTCATCATATTCCTTTCCTTGTTTCAAATGCTTTTAATACCGGTGTAACTCATTATCATTCTACTTCTCGCTATTTGTTATTTCGGAGTGCTCAAGATATCTCGAAGATTCGTGTTTCCACTCTGCATTCGTTCAAGCTCTTTCGAGATTGGTATCTCATTCAAGTCATTTAATTCAACCGGTGCAATCTCTCTTTAAAATCTTTTCAACGGTGTGTTCTTTTGAGTGGGCCCTAACCCACAGGTCTTTTCCCAGGATCTTACCTGACTCTTCTATTTTCCCAGAGCTATCCTAAATTCTTCTCCAAGTTTGACGTAAGAATGAGTTATCATCAGTCAAATGCTTTTCTCCAAGATCTTTCAAATTCTTTTCATAGTTGGCTCAACCTCTTCGCTTTTGATTCTTCCGGTGTGCCTCAATAATTCTTGGTGGTGTTTCTCGTTGTCATTCTCATCATTTGAAGACCGAAGAAGAGTTTCTCTTTAATCTTGCTCTATTCTCTTCAAGATGCGTGGTTCTAGCTTGTTGCCATCCTCTCATAATTGTTTTCGATTGTGAGAATCTTTTTCACCCATCAGGAGATATTCAAGAGTCTTCTCGGTTTGTCATCCGAGTCCATCAATTCAGGTTTATTCATTCTCAGTATCGGTTATCATTCTCCTATCTTGCGGTGCATCAATCGAATATCCTCTAATCAGTTCTTGATCTCTTTGTTCTCATGTATATAGTTTGTCTCAAGCACCTTCGTTCATTTGCTAATTCTTCCCGGTGAATTGTGCCTTTGCTACGTTCATTTTCAATTATTACGGTGGTTCGTTCAAGATTTCACTTCCTTCATTATCATATCAATTCATTCGTTGTTTCGAAATCCCACCGGTGGTTCCATCAATACCTTCTCAAGTTTTGATATATCTCTTTTAATCCTTTCTACGAGAATAAGTAGTATGCCAAATCCGTTGATTGTCATCAATTTAATTGGTGAAGGATATGCATAACATAATTCTTATTCTTGTTTATAAGTGATTCATCTTTCTTTCGGAGTTGGTCATCATATCATAATTCTCGGTTCTAGTGTTTCATCTATTCTTTTCCGGAGTTCCAAGTTTTCCGCATTATCTCGTCATGAAGCTCATTCTAAATCATTGCAAGGATTCACCTTCTGTTTTCAATTTCTCTTTCTTTTCATTCCTTTTGTGTACCGAGTTCTTCATGGAGGTTCTACATGATGGTTCATCAAGGATTTAATTCCCTTCTCAAAGTTTTCATCGAGATTCTTTCCTAAGAAGCTCAAGCTTTCTTCATATGGTAATCCGAGTGCAATTCTTTCTACCTTATCATTTGAGGTGGTGTTATGTCATTCTTGACAATTTGAGTTCGTGTTTCATGATTCACATGTTGTCAAGAATGAGGTATTTTAAATCCATCATTTTCTCTTCGTTCAAGAGATCTTTTCGACCAATCAACTCCTTCATTGGAGTTATCTTGGGTTATATTTCACCTAAAGCCTTTCCTTAAGGGATGTTGCTATTTGTGGTGCATATCAATGATCCGAAGTTTTCTCCTATCCTCTCGGTGAAGAAGTTTTTCATCTCTTTGGTGTTCTCAACCAATCAATTGTTTCCATTAGTGGCAGGTTGTCACCTCATCATTTTGAGATGTTTTCCATAAGCCTTTGCAAACTTATTCTTTTCGTTGTTGGTCTTCCAACAACTCTATTCTAACCTTCTTGCAAGGATGCCTTCCAAATTCAATTGTGGTAGAAGTTGTCATTTTCTTCTCCGTCCCTTTATTCCAATGATCTACTTCTATTCTTTCTTACGGAGGCATTGTGATGTTGCTCTTTTCACTCATCATCTCGATTGTGAGGATCGTCTTCTTTTCGGCTTATCCATTTAACCGGAGTGTTGTATCATCTCTTCAATATCTTTTCATCTCATCAAGTCTTGCATCTCTTTTCAGTCGGAGTGCTGCCCAAATTATATCAATCTTATTCCTTCTCTATCTAGTTTTAACCGGAGTGGTTTCAATATCTATCTTATCACTAAACCTCTTGGTTCTCGTTGTATCCCTTGTTCCTCTTTCCTAACGGAGTGTTTTCAACTTTGCTCATCTTCGTTATTTTCTTCCTTTCATTTTGCTCAACCTCTCAAGGTTCGTGGTTTCACTCGTTCGTCAAAGAAGCAACTTAGTTTTACCTCTCCTCTTCCTCTTCCTTTTTCCCTCCGGTGCCATCCTAGATCTCGGGACGAGATCCTCTCGTAGTGGTGGAGTGTTGTAACGCCCCGGATCCGATGCGCCAGGTGTCCGCCAGTTATTCGCCGTCGTTGCCTTGTCATTTGCTTGCGTGTTTCACTTTGCCATGTCATCATCTACATTTTATCATGTCATCATGTGCATTTCATTTGCATACGTGTTCGTCTCATGCATCCGAGCCTTTTCCCCGTTGTCCGTTTTGCAATCCGGCACTCCTATGTCCTCCTGCGTCCCCTTCTTCTCTCTCGTTGTGAGCGGGTATTAAACTTTCTCGGAATGGATCGAGGTTTGCCAAGCGGCCTTGGTATACCACCGGTAGACCGCCTGTCAAGTTTCGTGCCATTTGGAGGTCGTTTGATACCCCAACGGTTAACCGGGTAACCGCAAAGCCCTCTTTGAGTTGCAGCCCAACACCCCTTCCAAAGTGGCCCAAAACCCATCTAACTCCCCTCCATGCTCTCGGTCGTTCGATCACGATCGCGTGGCCGAAAACCGCTCCTCATTTGGACTCTCCTAGCTCCCTCTACCTATAAATAAGTCTTCCCCGTCCAAATCCGGATCCCGAAACCCTAATTTTCTCGCCCCGCCGCACCGGACATGTCCGCCGCCTCCGGACGTTTCGCGCGCCGCCCGCGCCCGATGGTCGCTTTGCCACGTGGCGCTCGACCGCCGCGCGCCGCCCGCCAGCGGCCCGTCCCCGCCCGGGCTCCATCTCCGCCGCCGCGCCACAGATCCGGATCCCCGTCCCGCCGCCGCCGTCGTGCCTCGCCGCGGCGTCGCCGCCGCCGCCCGCCGCGCCTCCTTCTCCGCCGTCCAGCGCCCCGGCGCCTTCCTCGGCGGCGTCGCTGCGCCGCCCGGCCACTTCCGTCTGGCGCGCCGCGCGCGCCGTCGCGATCCGCGCCGGCGCCGCCATCCGTTGCGGCCCCAGCGTCGCGCCGCCGTCTCGATCGCGCGCGCGCCTGCCGCGCCCGCCCCTCGCTGCGGCGCCCGCCGCCACAGCTCCGCCATGCCGCCTCCCTCCGTCGCCGCCGGCGCCGCCGCCTCCCGGCGTCGTCCCGCCTCGCCGTCGCCCGAGTCGCCGGGCCGAGCTTCGCCGGAGCTCCTCGGCGGATCCATCGATGGGTGGATCAGATCCACCCATCCCACCATCCAAACGCTTCCCCGTGTCCGGATCCGCTCCGTCCCGGGATCTCCTCGTCCCGGGTTGACTTTTCCCGGAGGTAAAATATGCCCAAGTCCCAGATTTCTGTTATTTTCAGGCCATTTTCATCGCATCACATCTTTGCATCCGTAGCTCCGTTTCGCGCGTATAATATGTCAAATTGTTCGCCTCGAAGAGTACATCATTTCATTCCATTGCATCATTTGCATTTGAGCTCATCTTGATGCGCGAAATGCTGTTGGAAGAAGGCTTCAGATCGTTAGTTTCAGAATCTTATCAGCTCGAGCTCTTTTGTCATTTTTGCCATGATTTATGTGCACCTTATGAACTTGAGTCCTACATGTGAGTTGAACATTGCCATGCCATCTTTCCAGGGGTGTTTGCCATGTATTTTTGTGAGTTATGTGTTGACTAGAACAAGCATGCAAAGTAGGGATGATGATGTTGCTGATTTCAGGAACTTAGTGATTTCACTAAGTCATGTCCAGCTGTTATTTTTATGCCATATATTCATGTTGCTACAGAGAGATCTATGGCCTTTTTGAGCATGTTCATTACGGGTGTTTTGAACATATGGATGCGCTCTATCCATCCATGCCTTTGTTGGTATTTATGGAGTAGTCTAGCATGTCATTTTCGTGCTCTACTTTTGCTTGAAAATGTTTCCTGGCAGATTGTTTGCATGAGATTCAATTTTCACGAGGTCGTTGTAGTTGATCCGTGTATGCTATGACCTTGCTCTTGCCATGCTTAGCTTCATAATCATGCCTTCTTACTGTTGGTTGCCTTGCCATGCCATGTATTGCTCTGTAGTGAGTGCATCGAGCTCACGAACATGCCTACTCGTTAACTGTTTTTGCCATGCCCAGTTTTTCTGCTAAGTCTGAAATCTGTAATAAAACTTGCTATGTTTACATGGGTGCCATCATTTCTTAAGGTCCTTTTTGGCTTATGGTCAGTAAGGGACTATTGATATATGCTTTGAGTAGAATCATTTCATGCCTTGTTTTGCTATTATAAGTTCCTGTAGCATGTTGTTTGCTTGCTCTAAACATGCCTTCGATGTTAATTCTGGCATGTTAGTATTTTCACTAAGTCTGTGAACCTGATATTTTTAGCACTTTCACCATGCTTGTTTGAACATGTTATGATGTGATTTAGCCGTAGCTCAGTGTTCCTCTTTTGTTAAGCATCTCCTGTAGTTCGCTGCCATATGCTTTGTTTTTATGTTGGGGTGCTGTAGCATAGTTTCTTGTTGCATGCTAAGTGGCATCGGGCTGTTAAACGCAGATTTGCGTCATTCCTGTTTTGCTTGTCATTTGCAAACCGTGCATCCGATTCCGGTGATCTTTATATCGATTTCAACCGAAATCATCTCATCTTTCCAGCGGCATACTTGGTTTGCCAAGTTGATGCCCGGTTCATCATTTTCCTTCCGGAGCACACATATGCATTGCATATCACATCTCGCATAGCATGTCATGTTTTGCATCATATTGCTTGTGCATTGTTCCTTGTTTGATTGTGGTTCCGTTGCTTGTGTTCTTGCTTTGGGTAGAGCCGGGAGACGAGTACGTGTACGAGGAACCTGTTGAGAACGCCCACGAGGATCAAGCCTTCGACAACTCTGAGAACCTTTCAGGCAAGATGATCATACCCTCGAAATCACTACTATCTTTGCTATGCTAGTTTGCTCGCTCTTTTGCTATGCCAATGCTACGATGCCTACCATTTGCTTGTCAGCCTCCCTAATTGCCATGAACCTCTAACCTTTGACACCATTCCTAGCAAACCGTTGATTGGCTATGTTACCGCTTTGCTCGGGCCCTCTTATAGCGTTGTTAGTTGCGGTGAAGATTGAAGTTTGTTCCTTGTTGGAACATGGAGATGATGTTCTGGTGGAACATGTTTACTTGTTGGGATATCACAATATATCTTATTTAATTAATGCATCTATATACTTGGTAAAGGGTGGAAGGCTCGGCCTTATGCCTGGTGTTTTGTTCCACTCTTGCCGCCCTAGTTTCCGTCATATCGGTGTTATGTTCCCGGATTTTATGTTCCTTACGGTTGGGCTATAATGGGAACCCCTTGACGATTCGCCTTAAGTAAAGCTTCTCCAAAGAATGCCCAACATTGGTTTTACCATTTGCTCTAACAACCTACCACCTTCCCTTGGGTTCTGCAGACTCAAGGGTCATCTTTATTTTAACCCCCCCGGGCCAGTGCTCCTCTGAGTGTTGGTCCGAACCGAGATACCTGCGGGGCCACCTCGGGGAAACTTGAGGGTTGGTTTTACTCGTAGCTAGACTCATCTGAGTGTGCCCTGAGAAAGAGATATGTGCAGCTCCTATCGGGATTTGTCGGCACATTCGGGCGGTGTTGCTGGTTTAGTTTTACCCTGTCGAAATGTCTTGTTGTACCGGGATACCGAGTCTGATCGGAGTGTCTCGGGTGGAGGTCTATTCCTCCGTTGACCGTGAGAGCTTGTCATGGGCTAAGTTGGGACACCCCTGCAGGGATTTGAACTTTCGAAAGCCGTGCCCGCGGTTATGTGGCAGATGGGAATTTGTTAACGTCCGGTTGTAGAAGACCTGAAGTTGACCTTAATTAAAATACATCAACCGTGTGTGTAACCGTGATGGTCTCTTTCCGGCGGAGTCCGGGAAGTGAACACGGTGTTGGAGTTATGCTTGACGTAGGTTGCTATAGGATCACTTCTTGATCATACTTTCATCGACCGTGCTTTGCCTTCTCTTCTCGCTCTCTTTTGCGTATGTTAGCCACCATATGCTAGTCGCTTGCTGCAGCTCCACCTCATTACTCCATCCTTCCTATAAGCTTAAATAGTCTTGATCTCGCGGGTGCGAGATTGCTGAGTCCTCGCGACTCACCAGATACTTCAAAACCAGTTTGCGGTGCCTATGTTAATGAAAGCGGTGACGCTACCAAGCTCAAGGAGGAGCTCGATGAAGATCTTGCCCTTTGTGTTGTTTCGTTCTAGTTGATCAGTAGTGGAGCCCAGTTGGGGTCGATCGAGGACCTTTGTCGCATTTGGGGTTCTCCTTTTATTTTGGTTCCATAGTCGGACCTTGATTGTATCTGTATGATGTAATGCTTTATTCATGTAATTGTGTGAAGTGGCGATTGTAAGCCAACTATGTATCTTTTTCCCTTAGGTATTACTTGGGTTGTGTGAAGATTACCTCACTTGCGACATTGCTTTCAATGCGGTTATGCCTCTAAGTCGTGCTTCGACACGTGGGAGATATAGCCGCATCGAGGGCTTTACAGAAGAGCAGACTGACCGAAGCTTTCAACAGCCTACTGACAGGCTTTGAGGTATGCGATGTAATATTCTTTACAAGTTTTTTGTATATATATAGTGTAGGCAGTAGCCCCTGAGACTATGTCCAGATTAGGACAATCCGGACAGAGGATCAAAACAGGTTGATAACGTCCATATATATTGTTGGACAGGCTTCGATGCTGGCGGCTACTGCCCAGGCTGCAGAGATAGCCGAGCTCAATCAGAAGCCTCGGTTATCCGATGAGGAACTCAACCGCATCAACAAGCGGTATAATGAAACCCAAGGTCATTTAAACTGACTCAAAATGTTATGAAATACTCACAGTTGGCGCAGCCGAGGTCAAATCCCTCAAGAGTGCCCTCGCCGAAGCCAAGAAGGAGGCGAAGGTGAGCAAGGTGGCTGCGGACAAAGCGGCCAAAGAGGTAGAGGTAGAGCAAACCACCGCCGTAGGCATGAGGCACGAGTGGGGGAGGTCGAACGGGAGCTCAAGGACGCCATCGCCAAGTGCGAGTCCTTGGAGCAAAAGAGTCGCAACAGGCCTCCAAAGTCACCAAAACGCTGGAAGGTGCAAACGAAGCCCGGGTTGAAGCCCAGGGTGCTCGCCAGGAGATCCAAGAGGCGAGGAAGATAGCGGCTGGTAAGGCCTTTATCATCCAGAGTAGATTTACTAGTAAGAGATACATTTTGCTGACCCGAGTTTGGAGTTCTCCAGGCGCCTTTGTGGATCTGACGAGGAGTATTGCGTATGCCACCGAATTCTTCCAACCGAAGAGGGGAGCTCAATGGAGAAGTTGTTCTGGTCGCAGTACCTTGCGCTAGAACATCTAGTGCCCCTTAGTGACCAGCTAAAGCAGCTGGTCGAGCTGCACGGGGTGGCCGGACTGGCCATGAAGGATGTAACAGTCCGTCTATGGCCGGCCGAGTCCATCCCTAGCAGCCACTTCGGCCTCGTGAAGCGGCTGGTGGATGCACTTCCTCAGATCGATACCCTCAAGCGGTCGTCCTGCATAGAGGGTGCCCGGATGGCCTTCATCCGCGTCAAGGTCAAGTGGGTGAAGATGAAGGCCACCGAGATTGCACCACAGGGCCACCTGAAGGCAAGAAGCACCGACGATCAGAGAAGTACTTTGACGAGGTCCTCGAGGGAGCTCGCATTGTAGAGGGCCAGTGCTCAAAGGACATCATATTTGAATAGTTGAGTCCGGTTTGTAAGAGTCATGTAATGAACTCATGATGTATAATAGCTATGCTTACACTTTATGATAAGTTTATCCTCCTGTTTGGCCGTTTATATATCTGAAACTCTACCAGTCGTCGGCCTCAGCCCCCACGTAAATATTACAAGGGTGTTCGGGAACGCATGACCACACTTTATCCAACGTCTTGGTCCAATATATGAGGCGTCTTGCGAGGTGAACTAGGCAATCAGACTACGCAGCTTTAGTACTTTCACTTAGCCATAAGAGTCCATTGATGGTGCTAAGTACTAGCCCCTTGTTGCATGAACGTCAATCCGGAGTGCGTCGCCTTTGCAACGCGGCTGGTCGAAAGCACAGCCCCTTGTATGACACGGCATAAATCGCGAATGATTTGTATAACACTAAGTCACCGGATCGCTAACCCACTCTCACCCATCATGATAGTCAGTTTTCGGCTTTCTCTACTCAGGTACTTAACTGAACGAACCAGAAATACAATCGCAGTAGTTCTCCCTTTACTACCTTAGCCAAAATTGCAAAACGTAAGGTGGCAAATACAGGAGCCGGGCAACCCAACTATAGATCAAAGACATGATTCGGAGCCGATGCATATAATGCAATATCCGGGACACCGAAGAGTTCCCTATAGGTGTTTGGACTTAAGTGTTTTGCGCGGCCGAATACAGCCCCTTGTATGGAGGCCGTGTCGAACCACATATGTCAGTCGAACGTAAGGGGGAACACAGATGACAAGGTAATACCAGGACCGAACCAAGAAGGTAATAATCATCTGCTTCCTTTATATTTTTATTGATACATCGATGATCATCTTGAGCATCGTCTTGAGCTTGTTCTTGATCTTGAGCTTGCTCTTGATCTTGAACTTGCTCAGAAGGGAGAACTTGACCTTGGGCATCAGTTGGTGGTTCACCACCATCTTGAGGTTGATCTTGCCTTTGATCTTGTTCACTTGGTTGAGGGCCTTCACTTTGTTCTTCGGAAGTGTGTGGGTCTTGGGTTGGTGATGGCTCCACTTGAGTGGAGCATTGTTCTTATCCTTCGGCCACAAGGGGTTCCTCAATGGGTAGGATATGACCAACATACATTCTTCTTATGGCTTGGACAGGAATTTCATCACCTACATCACAAATACCACTTTGCTCCACTTGGGAGCCGTTATTCTCGTCAAACTCCATGTTACACCTCTTGTCGGTGTCAAAACCGGTGGAACTCGGGTAGGGGGTCCCGAACTGTGCGTCTAGGCGGATGGTAACAGGAGACAAGGGACACGATGTTTTTACCCAGGTTCGGGCCCTCTCGATGGAGGTAAAACCCTACTCCTGCTTGATTAATATTGATGATATGGGTAGTACAAGAGTGGATCTACCACGAGATCAAGGAGGCTAAACCCTAGAAGCTAGCCTATGGTATGATTGTTGTAATGGTTGTTCGTCCTACGGACTAAAACCCTCCGGTTTATATAGACACCGGAGAAGGCTAAGGTTACATAGAGTCGGTTACAATGGTAGGAGATCTACATATCCGTATTGCCAAGCTTGCCTTCCACGCCAAGGAAAGTCCCATCCGGACACGGGACGAAGTCTTCAATCTTGTATCTTCATAGTCTTGGAGTCCGGCCGATGATGATAGTCCGGCTATCCAGACACCCCCTAGTCTAGGACTCCCTCAGTAGCCCCTGAACCAGGCTTCAATGACGACGAGTCCGGCGCGCATATTGTCTTCGGCATTGCAAGGCGGGTTCCCCTTCCGAATAATTCATAGAAGATTGCGAACACCAGGATAGTGTCCGGCTCTGCAAAATAAATTCCACATATCACCGTAGAGAGAATAATATGTACACAAGTTCAATCTGCTGACGTATTCTGTGGCGTGACGTCACACCACTACCAAGCCTTTACTTGAATCGTTTTTATTATACCACCTCAGCGTGTTTAGCGAAGCGGTTTCCTTGGCTCGTCTTGTCGAAGCAGAGATCGTGTTCCCCTTATTCCCGGATTCCCATCAATACGGACGTGGGTAACCCAACCGCGCCATTGATTGTGGCGCTTGGGAGATAAGCGAGTTTTACCAGGCCAGTGGGGATGCATAGTCTTCGTCCGCCCATATATAAGGGGATAAGGATCCACCTTTTTTACCTACGCCTTCTTCCTTCTTTGCTTATCCATCTCCGCGCACTCGAGCTCCAGCGCCCAAGTCCACACATCTCGCCTCAACCTTCTCCGGCCATGTCCGGAGCAGGAGGCAAGTGGATGGCCTCCTCCGTTACGGAGGGGCACATCGAGAAGCTGTGTGGAGCCGGATACCTGTCCAGCGACATCGCGCACCGGCTGCCCGACGAGGGCCAGCTTATCCCCACCCCCAGGCCCCACGAGAGGGTCGTATTTCTTCCCCACTTCCTCCGCGGACTGGGCTTCCCACTTCACCCCTTCGCCCGGGGGCTCATGTACTACTACGGCCTGGACTTCCACGATCTGGCGCCAAACTTCATCCTCAACATCTCGGCGTTTATCGTCGTGTGCGAGGCCTTCCTCTGCAACCAGCCTCACTTCGGCTTGTGGCTAAAGACCTTCAATGTCAAGCCGAAGGTGGTGAAGGGCGTCCAAGTGGAGTGCGGAGGCGCCATGGTGGGTAAAATGCCCAATGTTACCTGGCTCGAGGGCGCCTTCGTGGAGTCCATCAAAGGGTGGCAATCGGGGTGGTTCTACATCACCGAGCCGCGTGACCCTAAATGGGCCGCGGCCCCCGGGTTTAGATCTGGGACCCCCATTCATCTCACCTCCTGGAAAGGGAAGGGATTGCTATGTGGTAGCTTGGAGGAGCTGACCGGACTCCAGTCCTGTCTCCAGACCCTGGTGAACAAGAAGCTTAAGCTTGTCAACGTGATCCAGGTCATGCTCGTCGCGGATTCTCCCCGCCAAAGAACGGGCCTTCAATCTGTGGGAGTTTGATCCGGCACAAGACGGACCTGAGCGGGCTCTTCGACACTGACGATGAAGCCACCGAGGGTGCTGTTCAAGGGCGGAGAAGCCCCGCATCCATCCGCGAATCAAGATCGCGGATTCAGCACGCAGCGCCCGGCCGGCGAGGTAAGCTATGTCATCCTTTATGGGACACTCATTTCTTTCATAGTTTGACTCTATGTGGGATCTAAAACTCCCAATGCCTTTAACAGGACTGGCAGAAGACATCCGGACAGGTGAACTGCCCGGCTCCCCTTCCAGAAGACCCAGCAGACACCCGTTTGACGGGGCTGCTGGTCCCGGCACTTTACGTGGTGCCGGAGAAGAAGGCCAAGAAGAAGGCCACGGGAACCTGAAGGAGTTCCCGGCGCCAAGTGGTATCGGACTCATCGTCCGATGACTCCGAGGCGGACTCCTCCCCCGAGGAGGAGGAGAAAGAGGCCTCTCCCCCAGAGGGGGGAGAGAAGAAGAGGAAGGCCTCCCCAATGGGGGCGGCCGAAGGGTCCAAGAAAGGACGGACCCTTCCTCCGGACTGCTCCGCCAACGCCGACGACGGCGACGAGGAGTGGCCCTCAAGGGCCAAGCCCCTGGCAAGATCGTAAGTGTCCGAATTCCTGGATGATTTATAATTTCTCTTTTTGCCACGTGGTGTCCATCTAATGCCGCATACAACCTGTAGTCCGGCCAAGGACGATCTTCCCGCTTCGTCGAGCGGGTCCTTGGCTACGTCAGATATGGATTCCCTTCTGACTGCCTCCACCCCTCGCGATGCTGATGACGCCGAGGTGGGATCCCAGGAGGGGACCCACCAGGAGGGGGAGGCTCCAGAGGTGCAACCTCCCGGACTTCGTACCGGACTCCGCACCGGAACCTGCAGTGGTTCCGGAGTCCGGCAGGCGGCCCCTTCGTAAGAAGGGCAAGGCTGTGACACCGGCGGCCGCCGTCCAACCGGAGGCGCAGGATAACTTGTTGGAGGCGCTCAACAGCGCTTCCATCCAGGAAGAACACTGCACTATCATGAGTGCGGTGATTCAGAAGGTTCAGCTCGCCAAGAGCGGGCTGACCGAAGCCTGCAGCGGCCTTCTAACAGGCTTTGAGGTAAGAAATTTAAAATATGTAATATAATACCACATAGACAGTAGCCCATGATGCTCGGTTCGGTGTTCGGAAAGAAAAGCCGAAATGAGGATCTAAAAAGATATACGCAGGAGGTCTAAAAGGTATGTCAATATGGGATTGCAGGCTGCGCTGCTGACCTCTGTCGCACTGACTGCGGAGGTCGATGCTTTGAAGCAGAACCTCGAGCGGTCCGAGAGCGAGCTCGGCCGTGCCGAGAAGCAACTCGAGGACAAGGAAGGTGAGTAACACTGTATTAAATTTGTACCTTACAAGATAACATGGGTACTACAGGGGCCACGAATGAGGTGGCGACCCTGAAGGAGGCGGTGTCTGCGGCCGAACGCAATGCGGCCGCAGAGTGAGCCTAGCGGGAGAAGCAGGAGGAGCGGGTGGCGGAGGTGTAGCAAGAGCTCCGGGCTCTCATGGAAAAACATGAGGGTTTGGAGCGCGACTCAAGGACTCCAGAGTCCGAGCTTGCATCGGCTCTTGAGAGTGCCAAAGCCGCTAAGGCCGAAGCCCACAAGGCCCTCCAGGAGGTCGAGGATTTGAAGAAAATAGCAGCGGGTAAGGCATTTTTCATGCAAAGCAAGCATGTGAATGTGAATTACCTATTACTTACCCGAATTCAGAGCTCTCCAGGAGCATTCGCGGATCTGCCCCACAGCGTGTCAGATGCTGCCGCTTTCTACCGGGCCGAGGAGGGGAGCTCGACGGAGAAGGTCTTCTAGTCTCAGTATGTTGAGGCCGGACATCCGGTGCCCCTTAGCGACCAGCTGAAGCAGCTGGTCGAGCTCCACAAGGTAGCCGAACAGGTCATGAAGGGCCTCATAGTTCGGTTGTGGCCCAAGGAGGCCATGCCTGGGAGCTACTTCGACCTGGTACGGCGGCTGGTGGGCGCGTGTCCCTGGGTGGAGGTCGTCAAGCATTCCACTGCATTGAAGGTGCCTGTCGGGCCTTGCCCGCAAAGGTGCTTTGGGGCAGGATGGACGCCGAGAAGTTGCCGACGGACGCGCCACAAGGGCCAGAGTATCGACGCCCAAATGTATTATAAGAGTGTCTCAAGGGTGCCCGCATGATTGCGGATGAGTGCTCCAAAGATGTAATATTTGAGTAGACTTGCATTTTGTTATCCTCGCGCTGAAAACCTTGTTCATATGCGCTAAGCAACGCTTTTAATTTAAAATATTACCTTTCAGGCGGCCGCTTATCAAATCGAGAGATGGCAAGTCGTCGGCTTCAGCCCCCATGCCACTAGTGCTGGGGTGTTCGGGATAAACTTGAGCACTCTTGTTCCCACATTTGGGTCCATCTAGGGAGGCGCTCAACACAACGAACGAGGCAACCGGACTTATAATGCTTGAACACTCTCACTTAGCCATAGAATTCTATAATTTTAAATTTCGGCGAAGCCCCTAGTGTTCGGAAGACCGAGCTCGGGGCCTATCCACGCCTGGGCCGGACGAAGCCGGTTCCTCGCTCTAAGCGGCATAAGTCTTTAGGGACTAAAAAACCCTCAAACAGCGACCAGCTCTCGCCTTATCATGACGGTCAGTTTTAGCTTTCTCCACTGAGGCGCTCGCCCAGCTCAACCGGGGCGCAATCGCAGTGGTTCTCCCAGTGCTACCTTAGCCTATAAAATGGAACGTAAGGTACCAAAACATGGGAGCCGGGTAAACCCAACTATTGACCCAAGACATGATTCGCAGCCGATGCATATAATGATATAAGTTCGGGGTGCCGCACTTGTGAAAGTGTTCGGACTTATCACACCATAATGCGGGGAATTTAAGCCCTTGGTGTATTCGGCCGTACCAAAGTGTACGGATGCAAGATGTCATAAATGAACATATATATAAGAAAGAAATGCAATTATAAGCGAAAAGCGATGCATTGTTTATTCAAGGAATTCTGCGATGAATGCAGAACGATACAAATAGTGCGGTAAGCAAGGGGTAAGACTATTGAACATGTCCCCCTCCAGGGGTAGGCTGCGGATTGGTGTATGAAAACGGATTTAATGCTCGTAATGGAGACCACCTGGATACTCGCCGTAGCCCCTCTTATCCCCTGGCTGTTGTGTCATGTGTTTGGCAGGTCTACTGCCGGATAGGGCTTCTAGTGAACAGAGTCCTGTGCGTAAAAAAAGAAAAATAAAAAGAGTCACACACTTGGGAGCCCCTGGTGCGGTTAAGCCGCATTCAGGGCCTGTGGTGGCCGTGCCCCTCCCCCTATGCCCATGGTATCTCCAGAGCGTAATGATGTACGCGAAGGACCATTCTTGCAACTTGGCAGGGGTTGGGGTTGGGGCCGCATTGCTACGCGTGCTTGGAACGTGCCAGGTGGTCTTGTTGTAGGTTACTCCGGGCGCGTTTGTCCGTGTACGGTCGCTTAACGGCCGGACTCGAAAATTGCCTTAAGAGGCTGCTCAGATTGCCGCGAGAGCCGTGGTGTTCCTCCGCTCGGAGGGAGCGTTCAGTGTTTCCGTTGACCGTGATGACTCCTCGAGGGCCTGGCATCTTGAGCTTAAGGTATGCGTAATGCGGCACCGCATTGAACTTTGCAAACGCGGTCCGTCCAAGCAGAGCGTGATAGCCGCTGCGAAACGAGACTATGTCAAAGATTAACTCCTCACTTCGGAAGTTATCCGGGGATCCGAAGACCACTTCCAGTGTGACTGAGCCTGTACAATTGGCCTCTACACCTGGTATGACGCCTTTGAAGGTCGTCTTTGTAGGTTTATCCTTGAGATGTCTATGCCCATCTTGTGCACTGTGTCCTGATAAAGCAGGTTCAGGTTGCTGCCGCCGTCCATCAGGACTCTGGTGAGGTGAAATCCATCGACGATTGGGTCTAAAACCAATGCGGTGAATCCGCCATGGCGGATACTGGTGGGGTGGTCCCTTTGATCAAAAGTGATCGGGCAAGAGGACCAAGGATTGAGCTTCGGGGCGACTGGCTCCATAGCATATACGTCCCTAAGTGCACGCTTCCGCTCCTTCTTGGGTATGTGGGTTGCGTATATCATGCTTATCGTCCGCACTTGTGGGGGGAACCCTTCTGTCCTCTATTGTTCGGCGGCCGGATCTCTTCCTCATCGTCGCTATGCCCCTTGTCATTGTTTTCGGCGATTAACTTGCCTGCCTGCTTGAATACCCAACAATCCCTGTTGGTGTTATTTGTTGGCTTTTTGGGGGTGCCGTGTATCTGGCATGAGCGGTCGAGTATTCGGTCCAAATTGGACGGACCCGGAGTAGTTCTTTTGAATGGCTTCTTCCGCTGACCGGGTTTGGAGCCTCTGAATCGCGCTGACCGCCAGATCCTCGGTGTTATCGCCATTAACGCGGGCGTTTGTTTTTGTTGCGACGCGACCTACCATTGCGGTCCTTGTTATCCGGACTGCCAGAATTTTTGCTGAGGTTGTTACTGCGGGCTAGCCAGTTGTCCTCTCCCGCGCACAAGCAGGTCATGAGTGATGTGAGGGCTGCCATGGATTTCGGCTTTTCCTGTCCTAGGTGCCGGGCCAGCCACTCGTCGTTTGAAGGCTGCGAGGGCCTCTGCATCCAGACAGTCGACGATTTGATTTTTCTTTTTTAAGAACCGTGTCCAGAACTGTCTGGCCGATTCGTCTGGCTGCTGAATTATGTGGCTTAGGTCATCGGCGTCTGGTGGTCGCACATATGTGCCCTGGAAGATGTCAAGGAATGCGGCTTCCAGGTCCTCCCAACACCCAATTGACTCTGCTGTCAAGCTGTTGAGCCAATGCCGAGCTGGTCCTTTAAGCTTGAGTGGGAGATATTTGATGGCCTGAAGGTCGTCACCGCGGGCCATGTGGATTTGAAGGAGATAGTCTTCGATCGAAACCGCGGGGTCTGTTGTGCCATCGTAGGATTCAATGTTCACGGGTTTAAACCCTTCGGGGATGTTGATCCATTACTTCATCTGTGAAGCATAGTGGGTGTGCGGCGCCTCTATATTGGGCAATATCACGACGTAGCTCAAGCGAGCTTTGTCTACTATGTTCGGCCCGGCCGGAGTTGCTGTATCCGGCGCGACGGTAGTCGTCGCGCATCGTGGGGCGCCCATGTGATCCGTAGATCGATCTTGATTGTATTTCCTTGTCCTCCAATATGTCTCGCAAGTTCGGTGCATTCCCCCGTGGCTTCGTACTTTTCGAGCGGTGCCGGGGTACGGTTCTGGTGGAGGGCCTAGATGCCTCTCTGTCGTGGCCACAAGGTGGTCGGTCTGCCGTATTGTGCGCTGGTGATGAAGGTTTGTATGCCTCCTCCTCTAATCGGGAGAGCAACTTGCGTTTTGGGTAACTTTTGGAGGGCGCTCGAGTTCATACTCTTCGCCGCAAGGACTTCATCCATCCGTCGGCTAGCGTGTCTTGATCAGCTCTAAGCTGTTGCTGCTTTTCTTTAGGCTGTTCTCCGTGGCCATAAGCCTGCGCTTAAAACGCTCTTGTTCGACGGGATCCTCGGCACACATTTAATTCATCGTTGTTGAGGCTTGCCTCGTCTCGGAGGGAGGCATGTAATTATCATCCTCTACCTCTTCGCCCCGCCGCTCTCTCGTGAGGGCTGGCTTCCTCCCTCCTCTGTCTTTGAATCTTCTTTGGAGGGGTTATCTTCGGCACTCTCTGGGGTGTTATTATCTCCGGTGCCGAAATCTCCATTCTTGTTGTGGCGGGATTTAGAGCGGCGCCGCTGACGCCGGTGCTTGGGATGTTTCTTGGAGGAGCCTTCCTCTGCTGCATCCACACCATTCCCATCCTTTGGGATGTCCACCATGTATATGTCGTATGACGAGGTGGTCTTCCAATGCCCCGTAGGCGCTGGTTCTTGGTCGTCTCCGGCATCGTCGTCCATACCGTCGATGTCTTCGGAGTCGTAATCTAGCATGTCGGTTAGATCGTCGACAGTGGCTACAAAGTGGGTGGTGGGTGGGCTTTGAATTTCTTTGTCGTCCGCATCCCAACCGCCCCGACCGCAGTCCGCCAGGAGCTCCCGACAACGAGATACTTTAGCAAATTCAGAATATCGCCGAAAGGCGAAAAGCCGAAAGATGTCCACGGCGGTGAACTCCATGATCGGCGCCCAATCGATTCGATTGGTAGGGCGCAGGAGGTTGAGTCCGCGAGGAGTCCGTACTCGGAGTCACGAGCTTTACAAGGGACAAGGTCAGATTCGCTCCATCACCGAGAGATTGCAGCCCTCGAGGCGTGTCTAGCCACCCGTCCTCGACCATGGTCGGCTCCGAAGCTAAGGGTCGGAGCGACTCATGTGCGCCTCTGTGGCCTCGTCCGCAGCAGAGCTAAATCATGCCCATCGTGATAAAGGCGGGCGCGCGGTTGTGGCTCGAATCCGTCAAGATCAAGTCTCCGCGGATGTCAACCGTGAAGTTTAGACTTCCAAATCTGACTCGACGGCCTGGGCGAAGCTTCGATCTGCTCCATATGGCTGCTTAATTGCCCGCAAAGGCAAAGCCGCCGAATACGAAGATCTGTCCGGGGAGAAAAGTCTCACCATGGACTGCGTCGTTATTGATGATCGAAGGAGCCATCAAGCCTACTAGTGACAACACAGAGGAACTCTCAATGAAAGCACCAATGTCGGTGTCAAAACCGGCGGATCTCGGGTAGGGGGTCCCGAACTGTGCGTCTAGGCGGTTGGTAACAGGAGACAAGGGACACGATGTTTTTACCTGTGTCGGGCCCTCTTGATGGAGGTAAAACCCTACTCCCGCTTGATTAATATTGATGATATGGGTAGTACAAGAGTGGATCTACCACGAGATCAAGGAGGCTAAACCCTAGAAGCTAGCCTATGGTATGATTGTTGTAATGGTTGTTCGTCCTACGGACTAAAACCCTCCGGTTTATATAGACACCGGAGAAGGCTAGGGTTACACAGAGTCGGTTACAATGGTAGGAGATCTACATATCCGTATTGCCAAGCTTGCCTTCCACGCCAAGGAAAGTCCCATCCGGACACGGGATGAAGTCTTCAATCTTGTATCTTCATAGTCTTGGAGTCCGGCCGATGATGATAGTCCGGCTATCCGGACACCCCCTAGTCCAGGACTCCCTCACCTCTCCTCAATGAGTACCGTGGACTTGTTGAGGACACGGTAAGCATGAGAGTTTGTAGCATAACCAACAAATATGCCCTCATGAGCTCTAGCCTAAAATTTAGACAAACGAACACCTTTCTTGAGAATGAAACACTTACAACCGAACACCCGGAAGTACTTGAGGTTGGGATTGTTGCCGGTAAGTATCTCATATGGAGTCTTGTTCAAACCCTTGCGGAGATAGAGCCGATTGGATGCATGGCAAGCGGTGTTGATGGCTTCGGCCCAAAAGTTGTAGGGAGACTTGAATTGCGCCATCATGGTCCTTGCCGCATCCATGAATGTCCGGTTCTTCCTCTCTGGTACACCATTTTGTTGAGGGGTGTAAGGTGCGGGAATATTGATGCTTGATCCCCTCATCACTAAGGAACTCATCCAAGGTGTAGTTCTTGAACTCGGTGCCGTTGTCACTTTGTGTTGTCAAGATCTTTGCATTGTGTTGACGTTGAGCTTCATTTGGAAAGTCAATGATGGTTTGTTGAGTCTCACTCTTCCTCTCGAAGAAATATACCTAAGTGTATCTTGAATAATCATGCACAATCACCAAGCAATACTTCCTACCCCCAAGACTATCAAAGGATGGAGGCCCAAAGAGATCCATGTGAAGGAGCTCCAAGGGTCTCTTTGAGTAGATGATAGTCCTGGGAGGGTGAGACTTCTCATGTAACTTTCCTTTGATACCAGCACTGCAAGCATGATCTTTGGCAAAACTAACATTTGTTAGTCCACGGACATGGTCCCCCTTGAGAAGACTTTGCAAAGATCTCATATTGACATGGGCTAAACGGCGATGCCAAAGCCATCCCACGTCAACTTTAGCCATTAGGCATGTCGCGGTATTAGTGGGTCGCTCCGAAAAGTTAATCACATAAAGACCGTTCTCGACATGCCCAACAAAGGCTACTTTAAGAGTCTTGCTCTACAAGAGAGCCACGGTATCAATATCATAGAATGTGGCAAAGCCCATGATTGCAAGTTGACAAAGGGAAAGTAAATTGTATGCAAGGGACTCAACAAGCATGACTTTCTCAATTGTGAGATCATGAGAAATGACAACCTTGCCAAGACCCAATACCTTAGAAGACGAGGCATCACCCCACTCGACATTGGTGGGCATAGATGAGCCCTTGTGCACGTCCACCATTGTCGGTGTCAAAACCGGCGGATCTCGGGTAGGGGGTCCCGAACTGTGCGTCTAGGCGGATGGTAACAGGAGACAAGGGACACGATGTTTTGACCCAGGTTCGTGCCCTCTCGATGGAGGTAAAACCCTACTCCTGCTTGATTGATATTGATGATATGGGTAGTACAAGAGTAGATCTACCACGAGATCAGAGAGGCTAAACCCTAGAAGCTAGCCTATGGTATGATTGTTCTTCGTCCTATAGACTAAAACCCTCTGGTTTATATAGGCACCGAAGAGGGTTAGGGTTACACAAAGTCGGTTACAATGGTTGGAGATCTACATATCCGTATCACCAAGCTTGCCTTCCACGCCAAGGAAAGTCCCATCCGGACACGGGATGAAGTCTTCAATCTTGTTTCTTCATAGTCCAGGATTCCGGCCGAAGATCATAGTTCGGCTATCCGGACACCCCCTAATCCGGGACTCCCTTAGTAGCCCCCGAACCAGGATTCAATGGCGATGAGTCCGGCGCGTAGATTGTCTTCGGCATTGAAAGGTGGGTTCTTCTCCAAATCCTGTGTACCTGTTGAATAGCATCCGACTTCCTGTGAATATTGCGCTCCTCGGCTTCCACGCCCAATAATGGCCGTCTTCCATGTGTTGAACGAATGCGAAAAGTCAGGGTATTTTTACATTTACCACCCTAGCTGCGCAAATGAGTTGTCTATAAAAGAGACGAGGATCTAGATCCAAATCACACCATCCTCCCTTCGCGAGCATTCATCAGAGCGCATCTGACAGAAATCCATTCCACCATGGAAATTCGACGCGGCTCGTCCTCTCGCCCTCCTAGCCCTCAGCCTAGAGATTGGGAGAGATGCTCCGTCCCACACAGTGAGCGCTCCAAACCAAGGGATTTCTTCCCCCAGCCTTCATGGTCCCGGTTTGAGCCGGACTCGCCACCTATAAGGGCGGAAAGCAAGCGGAGAATGTCCCCAGCCCCTCCAAAGGAGAGCGGGTATGCCTTGTCTCTTATTTGATAAGAGGGCTTGGATTTACAATTCATCCATTCCACCGGGGGCTCCTGGAGTTCTATGGCCTCCAGTTGCACAACCTTACGCCTGCCTCCATTTTGCATATCGCGGGCTTCGTGGCCCTTTGTGAGTTGTTTTTGGGCATCGAGCCTCATTTTGCGTTGTGGAAGAAGTTGTTCTGTCTTGTGCCCCGTTCTCAAGAGGGCTCGATATATCAAGTGGGCGGAGCCGAACTATGGCGCATCGCTGGGACCGGATCTCTGTCCGGAACTCCGAAGAAGGCGTCCGGAGACTGGCCTTCGGCATGGTTTTATATAGAAGTTGTCCCCCTGTCGGACCCTGTTCGGGTCGGCCTCCCTGAGTTTAATGACACTCCTTTGAAGAAACGCCTAAGCTGGCGTCCATGAGCCCTCGTGAGGGAAAACGACAGGACGCTATTTACCTGATGAGCCGGATAAGGTTGTTAGCTCACTCCGGACTGACCATGATGGGAGTCATGGCCATACGCATTATGCGGGGGGTGCAGCCGCTCCAGTATAGAGGCCACCCCATGTGGGATTTCAACGGGGAGGGTGATGCCACCCGCTGCGGCCGTAAGGGGCCGGGATCGGTCGCCGATCTAAAAAAATCTTGTCCGCATTGTACAAGGGAGAAGAGGAGGAATTCCTCCGCATCAATCCGCAGGGCGGATTTTCCATGAACAATCCTCCAAGCTGGGTAAGCGGACATTCATTTTTGCCTATCCGATCCGTACTCCCATAGTCAAGTATCTCACTTTGTGATTTTGGCGCAGGAACTGCGCCGGGCCGTAAAAGATATAAACAGCCCGCCTCCACAACCCGAGGATCCAGAACGGTTCCTCAATCCGACCTCCCAAGAGGATCCGGACATATCGGTGGAGCTGATCGACAGGGTTTTCCATCAACTGAGCATCGATAATGCCTTGGTCGCCATTATGGCCAATTACCCCGGAATACTTCCCGCCTCGCAGGTAACTGAGACCGAAGTCCCAATACTTTGAAAATGACCCATCCATGCGTGTTTTCAATCGCCGTGTACTGATGGTGTTTCGCAAGGGGCGCTCTTGAGGCGGAAGGCCGAGCCCGCGGCGGCTGGCCAACAAGGGGCATCATGGCCCAGCAGGCTAAAAAGAAGTGCTGTCCGGATCAAAACTCTGGCGCAACGGTATAGCGCGTCACCTTACTCCCCGGCTTTATTCCCGGGAGGCATACTAACGCTCGTGCCTTTTCAAGAAGAAGAGCGCCACGGATCAGTATCCGGAGAGGTTGTTAATCAGCCTCCGCCGCCAGCTCCAAAGCCAGGTCCAAGCGGAGGCGAACATGGGCGTCGCCGGATGTTCCTCCGACGAGAGGATGCCGACAGGTTATCCGCCACCAATTCCGAGGTGGAGAGTGCCATGAATCACAAAGCGCCACGGACAGCTCTTCGTGACGCTGAGTTTCCCTGCAGGCATTGGATGCCTTTAATTCGAGATGCGCACTCCGTGCCGCCAAAATGGTCTAGCCAAAGCTACTGAGCAAAGATGTAAAAGACATACGGGTGAGAAGATTTGACAGTTATATATGCCAGTAGCCCCCGAGACTTGAAATAGTTAGAATAACTGATTTAAGGATCATTTGTTGTCTAGGGTCTTACCGAAAAGAATACCCAACTGTCCCAGGAGCTGGAGGAGTGCAAAGCCCAACTTGAGGCCGCACTAGCTGCAGCGGAGGAAGCCAAAGAGACCCCCTCTCGTAATATATGCTTCAAAAGACAAGTAATTTGTGAAGTGTGGCGTGTGTATAAGTCTGACAATAATATTGCAGATGGCGCCGGGATAGATCTGGACAAGCAACAGCTCATGCGCCGGTTAAAGGCTGGCGAGAGTGTGCTTACAAGGGTGAGGCAGGAGAAAAATGATCTGCAAGATGCCAACACCCAGCTGGGTGAGGAACTAAAGGATGTTCGTGCCCAGCTATCTGACTCCGTTAAGGAGAATCAGCGACTTCGACGCGGCATTTTTAGTAAGTGCTTGAACGAACTTTGAAAAAGAGTTTGGCGAGGAAGTAGTCTAACAGAGTTATGTATGTAGGTATGCTCACAGGCCGTCCTGCAGAGGAGATGCCCGATTCTACGGGTGACCTGCTTCCCGAAGTTTTGCAATCGCATCTAACGAAGTTCAGCAGTGATGAAAGGCGTCGCCCAGGCCTTGTGGCCATCTGTCTCCCTGCCCAATGGCCATGGAGAGCTTGCAGAGAGGCTTCAGGGAGCACGGCAGCGCTTCCGATTATGGAAGATATCGGCCTGCCGTCAAGGCGCCAAGGAGGCCTTGGCCATGGTGAAGACGTGGTACACGAAGGCTGACCCAAACCACATGGCCGAGGTCGGACCTGCGGGGCCCGATGGGAAGGAGATCCCTGTGAGCTTAGTGTACGGCCAAGTAGAATTGGCCGCGAAGTATTCCCAACAAGACTGTAAACTAGACAACCTGCTGGATGGCATTGAAGAGGAATATGCCCAGTCAAGATGACTATGTAATTTAAGATGACATGTAAAGTGCCTTCTAGCCGGATTGTAGATCGTTTGTCATAGCGGACATTTTCGCTTCAACCTCGGGACGCAATAGTCCGGAGTGTGTCCGAATACCCTCGCGGTTATATAAGAACCGGGGCATGCGTGGAGACCAGGCGTAGGGGTCATTAGTGCTATATCAGACAAGTGCGCAACTAGTTATGTTATATTACATGGTTAGTAAGAAACATCTTGCAGGGAGAATAGTTTCGTTAGGGGTTCCTTTCCCTGGGAGGCATGCCCTAAAGTGCATGTCCGGACTGCGAAAAAAGCAGAAAATCATCTAGGGGCAGATGAATAAATAGGTAAGAAATCGTCTTTTAGTTCACCGACCGAATATTCCCATAAGAACGCTAGCTTTCGGCTTCACCCACCGAGGTACACATCCGCCGACCGGCAAGAATAATCGCAGAGGTGCTCCTTTACCGCCTAGCCGAACAATCGGGAACGAGGGATAAGCACAGAGCCGTGCAACCCAGCTTGGCCAAAACTTAAGTCATATCGATGCATATAATGGTGAATAAAAGGTACATGCGGAAGTGTGACACATGTGTTGGGCATGAAGCTCAGATAAATAGGCTTCGTTAAAGAAGCCCCTGTGTATAATGAGCACGGATAGTCGCCAAGTAAAAGTAACAATGCACGAACAAGCTTCCAAAGGCTGTAAGAAGAAAAAGGGGAGGAAGGAGAGAAACAAAAGACAGCTAATATGTAAAATACAGATCGAGGAAGGAGACGAACTCGAATTGGCGCTAGGCGAGAATCTTCGGAGACGGGCTATGCTCCATGGGTTCGGCTCGAGTCGGTTATCCGATGCATCTCGCAGACGGTACGCTCCACCGGTCAGGACTTGGTCAATGATAAAGGGACCTTCCCATTTGGGCTTGAGTTTTTCCTTTTTCTTGTCCGGCAAGCGTAGAACTAACTCGCCAACATTGTAAGTTTTGGCCTGTACTTCTCTGCTTTGATATCTTCGAGCTTGCTGTTGATAGAATGCGGAACGGGCTTTTACCATGTCACGCTCCTCCTCCAATGCGTCCAAACTGTCCTGCCGATCGAGCTCCACTTCTCTTTCTTCATACATGCGCACGCGAGGTGAATCATGAATTATGTCACAGGCGTAACTGCCTCTCGCCAGATACCATAAAGAATGGTGTAAACCGTGGTGCGATTTGGAATGGTCCGCAGCCCCCAGTACGGAGTCGAGATCCTCTACCCAAAGGCGTGTTAGATTCCTTAAGGGACCGCACTAATCGGGTTTGATGCCGCCATGATTAGACCATTTGCTCGCCGACCGACCGTTAGTTTGAGGGTGATAGATCAAGCATAGTCGAGCTTGATGCCCATGTTTTTGCACCGTAGTTTAACCTCGTCGGACGTAAAGTTCGTGCTGTTGTTAGTGATGATGCTATGGGGGACGCCGTAATGGTGTACGACCCCTGATATAAAGTCTATCACTGGTCCGGATTCGCCGCCTTAATGAGCTTGGCCTCTATCCATTTGGTGAACTTATCCACCATGACCAGTAGGTATCTTTGCTTGTGGGTTCCTCCTTTAAGGGGTCCAACCATGTCAAGCCCCCAGACCGCGAAGGGCCAGGTTATGGGTATAGTTTTGAGGGCGGTGGGTGGCATGTGGTTTTGATTAGCAAAGAGCTGGCAATCGACGCATCGTTGGACTAAGTCCTAAGCATCTGCCCGGGCCGTCGGCCAATAAAATCATGTACGGAAGGCCTTGCTACAAGGGCCCGGGCTGCGGCGTGGTGCTCGCCGAGTCTGGCATGAATTTCGGCCAGAAGGTTCCGCCCGTCCTCTTCGGAGATACACCTTTGAAGGACTCCGGTTGTACTTTTCTTGTAAAGCTCTCCATCATGGACCTTATAGGCTTTAGATCACCGTACTATGCAGCGGGCCTCGTTTTGGTCCTCGGGAAGTTCCTGCCTGGTTAGGTAGGCTAGGAATGGTTCCATCCACGGGGCAATGACTGACATTATTACGTGGGCTGAGGATGTTACTTCGTTGGCAGAACCGCCGATTGTGTCAGAATGTTTGGTGTCGGGCTGTGCGGTTGGGTCCGGGTTATTGTTTCCGGATTCCCCCTCCCATAGTACGGATGGCTTGAACAGCCTCTCTAGGAAGATGTTGGGAGGGACGGCATCGCGCTTTGCGCCAATGCGTGCCAATACGTCTGCTGCCTGGTTGTTATCTCGGGCTATATGGTGAAATTCGAGCCCCTCAAACCGAGCTGACATTTTTAGGACGGCGTTGCGATAAGCTGCCATTTTCGGATCCTTGGCATCGAAGTCTCCATTTATTTGGGATATTGCGAGGTTCGAATCCCCGCGCACCGCTAGGCATTGAATGTCCATGGAGACTGCCATCCGGAGGCCATGTAGAAGGGCCTCATATTCGGCTGCGTTGTTGGAGTCCGTATACATTATCTGGAGTACGTATTGAACCGTATCTTCGGTTGGGGACATCAGGATGATGCCAGCCCCCAGACCAGCCAACATTTTGGAGCCGTCGAAGTGCATGATCCAGTTGGAATATGCATCGTACTCTTTAGGGAGTTCGGCTTCCGTCCATTCGGCGATGAAGTTGGCCAAAACCTGCAACTTGATAGCTCGTCATGGCTTATAGGTTATGTCAAACGGGAGGAGCTCAATGGCCCATTTGGCAATCCGGCCCGTCGCGTCGTGGTTGTTTATAATGTCATTAAGAGGTAGTTTGGAGGCTATTGTTATCGGACACTCTTGAAAGTAGTGTCACAGCTTCCGGGATGCCATGAACACCGCGTACGCTATCTTCTGATAATGTGGGTACCGTGACTTGCATGGAGTCAGGACAGTGGACACGTAGTAAACTGGTTTTTGAAGAGGGAACTTGTGTCCGTCCGTTTCTCGTTCGACGATGAGCACCGCGCTCACCACTTGATGAGTTGCTGCGATATATAATAGCATTGGTTCGCCTATGTTGGGCGCGGCCAGGACCGGGTTTCTTGCCAATATGGCTTTTATTTCTCCGAGTCCGGCCGTGGCGGCATCCGTCCACTCGAAGTGTTCGGTGCGTCGGAGGAGGCGATAAAAGGGTAATGCCTTTTCTCCTAAATGGGAGATAAAGCGGCTTGAAGCCGCCACGCATCCCGTCAATTTTTGTATTTGTTTGAGGTCCTTTGGGATGTCCAATTCTGACAGAGCTTGGATCTTGGCTGGATTTGCCTCAATTCCTCTACTGGATACAGTGAAGCCCAAGAGCTTTCCGGCTGGTACACCGAAAACACATTTTTCCGGGTTAAGCTTAATGTCATATGTTCGGAGATTATCGAACGTGAGCCTCAAGTCGTCTACTAGAGTTTCGACGTGCTTGGTTTTGACGACCACATCGTCTATGTATGCCTCCACTGTTTTGCCGATCTGGTATGCCAGACATGTCTGAATCATGCGTTGATATGTTGCACCGGCATTTTTGAGCCCAAAGGGCATTGTATTGAAGCAGAATGGGTCGTATGGGGTGATGAATGTCGTTGTGGCCTGGTCGGGCTTTGCCATCTTAATTTGGTGGTACCGGAGTATGCGTCGAGGAAACACAATGAATCGTGTCTTGCGGTAGCATCGATAATTTGATCGATGCGGGGGAGGGGGAAGGGATCCTTTGGGCAAGCCTTATTGAGGTCTTTAAATCGACGCATAGGCGCCAAGATTTGTCCTTCTTTGGTACCATCACCAAGTTTGCTAGCCAGTCCGGATGTTTTATATCTCTGATGAATCCGGCCTCCAATAATTTGGCTAGTTCCTCTCCCATGGCATGTCTCTTGGGTTCGAAGAAACACCGAAGAGCCTGTTTGACTGGCTTGAATCCCTTTATGATGTTTAGGCTGTGCTCGGCCAGCCGGCGTGGGATTCCTGGCATGTCTGAAGGGTGCCAGGCAAAGATGTCCCAATTTTCGGATAGGAATTCTCGTAGTGCGGCGTCTACATCAGGGTTTAATTGTGACCCAATGGAGGCCGTTTTTGTAGTGTCCGTTGGATGGACTTGGAATTTGACTATTTCGTCTGCTGGTTTAAAGGAGGTGGACTTGGATCTCTTATCGAGTATCACATCGTCCCTATTCATCGTGGAGCGCAGCATAGTGAGTTCCTCGGCCGCTAGGGCTTCGGATATTGCCTCCAGGGCTAGTGCAACTGTCTTGTTTTTAGTGCGGAGTGCTATGTCCGGGTCCCTAGCAAGAGTGATGATTCCATTGGGCCCGGGCATTTTGAGCTTCATGTACTCGTAATGGGGTATAGCTTGAAAAATTGTGAATGCCTCTCGCCCCATAGAGCGTGATATCCGCTGCTGAATGAGGCCACTTGGAACATGACCTCCTCGGACCTGTAATTATCCGGCGTGCCGAACACCACATCCAGTGTGATTTTTCCCAGACAAAGATGCTTCCCGATCGGGATTATTCCTCTAAAGGTTGTGCTACTTCGCCAATGCGGCTCAGTCTATTTCCATTTTTGGAGGGTTTCTCGTAAATGAGGTTCAGATCATCGCCACCGCCCATGAGTACCTTGGTAAGGCAAAAGCCGCCCACTATTGGACCGAGGACCAATGCGGCCGGTGCTCGGGCTGTTCGAAATTTAGGTTCACCTTGGCATTAAAGATAATAGCCATGTCACCCATGGGTTTGTTGTTGCTACTTGGTAGACTTCGGCAAGGATGCGGAGTGTTCGTTTCCGCATATTATTTGATGCGAAAGTCTGGAAGACTGTTAATACCGTACTGTTATCCTTGGACTGGTATTCTGGAGTTAGAAGCTCTTCGCCACTTTTGGCCACCTGCCGTAGTATCCAACATGCTCTAAGGCTGTGAGTTGGAGTGGCACCCTCTGTACTATGAATTTTGCAGGGTCCATTGAGCCATCCTTCCAGTGCGGTTCCATGCCCTATAGAGGGTTTTTGCTTTTTGGTGTTCAACCCAGGTGCCTTGCGATAATGCACCCTTTTATTTCGGACTGGGGTTGTATTCAGGGCCGGATTGTCCCAAAAATTGATTTCGGTTTTCCGGGCGCTTTCCATCGCACAGTACTTTCGTACTATGGATGCTAAGTCAGCGAAGCGTGTAATTTCACGACGACTTACGGCGTTGACGATTCCCTTGTCCATGCAATTATTGCAGAAGAATGAAATTGTGTCTTCCTCGCGGCAGTCCTTTATCCTGTTCATAACTAGGAGGAATCTGGCCCAGTAATGGTGTACTGTTTCTGCGGGCTCTTGCCGGATTTGGGATAGATCGCTTATGTTTGGGTGGGTGGGTCGAATTAAATTCGGAACCCCGTCCACTTTAATACTCAGGGGCCAAGTAGTTTCCGAACTCGGAAGCTTGGGTTCTTGGTTGTTGTCCAATGAATCTAGCCCGTTGCCTGACTTTAGGTTTAGGGCTTGAGTAACATCCTCCCCTCCGCGGGAATCCGGCATGGAGGGATCGAACCGACATAGCTAGTCCTTAAGATAGAAGAAGGGTCGCCATACTGTTCCTCTACCACAGCAATGTGGTGGGTAACCTGGGGAGAGTTGATCTCTCTCAGATCGGGTTTAGGCCCAATCTGATTGTAGTCTGTAGCGACTCTCGTATGCATGCGATGTGATCCAAGAGCTCGTTTAGGGAAGAGGGCTCCATCGATCCAACCGCCGGGCGAAGTTCCGAGCTAACGTGAAGATTGCTTTCGGCGACCCGAGAAGTAATCGCTGGCGTGGCGGCCGGACAGCGGTCATAAGGAAACCGCTTAGCCGGAGAGTTTGGCCGACAGCCAAAGCTCCTTTAGCAACAAAGGCCGCGTTTTAAAGACGGGATGAGGCATCCTTCCGATAGTGATGGCACAGAGGAACTCTCAATGAAAGCACCAATGTCGGTGTCAAACCGCGGATCTCGGTAGGGGGTCCCGAATCGTGCGTCTAGGCGGATGGTAACAGGAGACAAGGGACACTATGTTTTTACCGAGGTTCGGGCCCTCTCGATGGAGGTAAAACCCTACTCCTGCTTGATTGATATTGATGATATGGGTAGTACAAGAGTAGATCTACCACGAGATCAGAGAGGCTAAACCCTAGAAGCTAGCCTATGGTATGATTCTTCTTCGTCCTACGGACTAAAACCCTCCGGTTTATATAGGCACCGAGGAGGGTTAGGGTTACACAAAGTCAGTTACAATGGTAGGAGATCTACATATCCGTATCACCAAGCTTGCCTTCCACTCCAAGGAAAGTCCCATCCGGACACGGGACGAAGTCTTCAATCTTGTATCTTCATAGTCCAGGAGTCAGGCCGAAGATGATAGTTCGGCTATCCGTACACCCCCTAATCCGGGACTCCCTCAACCACCAAGTCCTTGCCTCCGGTTATATGATTTGTGGCTCCACTATCGAGCAACCATGATCCCCCACCAGAAGCAAACACCTACAAGAGATCAATGCTTGGTTTTAGGTACCCATTTAGTAATGGGTCCTTTGATGTTAGTAACAAGGGTCTTAGGAACCCAAATAGACCATTCAATGTACTCATAAGGAGAACCAACAAATTTGGCGTACACATGCCCATCACTAGAACGACATAGCACATAAGAGGGGTTAAAGTCGCCGACTTTGTTGGAAGGAGTGGCAATGCCCTTCTTGACACCACCACCCTTCACATTGTTCTTATTCTTCTCCTTAGGAGCACCATCTCCCTCCTTCACAAAAGTTTGCTTGAGAGTAAGAGGTTGTTTGGTCTTTTCATTCTTCTTCTTGGTCTTGGCTTGGGTGCAAACCCAATTCCCTCCTTGCCCACAACTTCCTTTTGATTGCTCAAAAGATCGTTGAGGTTCTTCTCACCTTGTATGCAAGACACAAGGCCTTTCTCAAGTTGCTCCTTCAACTTGGCATTCTCCTCCACAAGATGCACATGCTCACAACACGGGTTAGTAGCATTTGCATTATCAATTAAGACCATATGAGGAAAAGTGGCTTTGTCCTTGGTTAGCTTCACTTGGAGTTGATCATGAGACTCCTTGAGGCTCGCATGAGTACCCTTCAAGGCCTTGTGAGCCTTGTCAAGTATCTCAAACTCCTCCATGAGTCTAGCATGGTCAACCCCACGTTTAGCCTTCTCGGAATTGAGCACACGAGATACAACAAGAACATGATCAAGATCTTTCTTTAATTTAGCATGGTCATCATTGTGTGACTCCTAAAGAGCCAAATGATGACCACTCTCTTCCTCAAGTGCATTAGAGAGATTCGATATCTCACCACATAGTCATGACTATGACCTTACATCTTAGAGATGGTTTCTTCGTGAGCCTCGATCATGTCATTGGCTTCACCAAGTTGTTCCAAGAGAGCAACAAAATGCTTCTTGGATTTGCCCTTGAGCTTACTCATAAAAGACTCAAATTCATTTACTTCCTCATTTGACCCCTCACTTTCATCAATGCAATCCATCAAGGGAGGACTAGTAGTGATGGTATTTTTTGATGTTGGGGGTTACCTTGTTGGTGGCTTTGGCCATGAGGCACTTGGCGGTGATGTTCTCGTTGGGTGAGTCGAAGAGGGATACCCGTGGAGTTGTGGCAATGGCACGGAGGCCATGGCCATCGCCTCACCATCTTCATCATCATCATCATCATCCTCATTGTACTCTTCTTGTGCCAGCAACCCCTTGGGAGGAGTCTTCTTGGTAAAGTTGTTCTTGTTGGGGAAGGACTTGGCTTTGTCTTTTTGGATGAGCTTGCCACCATTGTCTTACCACTTCTCGTATGGGCACTCCGCAACAAAGTGGCCCACATTGCCACAATTGTAGCATGTCCTCATGCGTTGCTTGCCCTTGATGCCACTTGAGGTGTTCTTGTTGAAGTTGGGCCTTGAGTTCTTCTTGCTCCAAAATTGCCTTGAAGCGGGAGCCATGTGCTAATGGTAATCATATTTTGTATCTTCGGAGTTGCTCTCCTCATCTTCCTCTTCATCCTCTTCGTCCACACTTGCCTTGGCCTTCAAAGCTAGGTTGGTTTTCTTCACCCGTTGAGAGTGCATCACCACATTGTTGATGGCCTTGTCCAAGATTCTCATAGCAACAAACTCATCGAACACTTCGCTTGAGGACAAGGTATGGAAGTCCGGCCTTTGACGGATGATGGATGACATGGCCTTGTGGTAGGGCATCATGACCTTGAGAAACTTGCGCTTGATCCAATTGTCATTTGTATCCTTGCTCCCATGATCTCAGAGTGAGACCGCAAGAGTGGTTAATCTCCGGTAGAGCTCACAAGGTTCTTCATCTTCATTCATCGCAAACTCATCGGCTTCATCTTGCACCACTTCATAGTTGGAGCGTTGAATGCTTGTGCTTCCCTTGTAAATGGAAACACCATGTTCCCAAGCTTCCTTGGCCACGGTGAAGGGTTGGAGATGAGCAATATCTTCGGGTGGAATTGCATCTTGAATAATGAAGAGAGCGGACTCATTGAATTGATTATCCGCGGCTTCTCTAGGGGTTAAGTTGCTTGGATCATATGTGTAGAAACCTTGCTCAATAATTCTCCAAAGGTTAGTGTTACTATGATTTAAATGACATTTAAAGCGGTAGACCCAAGAGGCAAAATCCTCATTTTTCACAAACTTAGGAGGAGGACCAACATGATTCAAATGAGTGGAGGGAAGCGGTCCTCCATACGTAAGAGGTGGTTCAACATGGGCAAAGATGCCGTTTCCACTTATACCACTAGGCAAGGGAATTTTATCACTAGAAGCTTCCCCCTTATCGGAGTTAGCATCCGCCACCTTGTTAGTGCGAGCGACCACTTCCAACGGTGCGGTGGATAACTTAAGACCATCAATAAACTCCTTGAACATGCCTTTGACCTCGATCATCATGGAGGTTTTCAATGTGTCCAAATCCGCATTGAATTCCTCACGTGAGACCGGGGATCCCCCATCGGCCGTAGACGAAGCAGGATTTACACCGGGGTGCTCCTCCTCACCGTCTATGGTGTCAACCATACTCTTAGGACGATAAAGTCCTTTATAAAGAGACGAGGCTCTGATACCATTTGAAAGGATCGATATAGTTGACTAGAGGGGGTGAATAGGCAACTAACAATTTTTAGCTTTTCTTTACCAAATTAAACTTTGCATCAAAGTAGGTTGTCTAGATATGAAACTAGTTAAGCAACCTATATGATGCAACAACAACAAGCACACAAGCAAGCAAGGTATAGAACACAAATAAGCTTGCAAAAGTAAAGGAGAGAGATAACCAAAAGTGGAGTTGATGGAGACGAGGATGTGTTACCAAAGTTCCTTCCCTTTGATGAGAAGTACGTCTCTGTTGGAGCAGTGTGGAGGCACAATGCCCCCCAAGAGGCCACTAGGGCCACCGTATTCTCCTCAGGCCCTCACACAATGCAAGATACCATGATTCCACTATTGGTGCCCTTGGAGGCGGCGACCGAACCTTTACAAATAAGGTTGGGGCAATCTCCACAACTTAATTGGAGGCTCCCAACGACACCACGAAGCTTCACCACAATGGACTATGGCTTCATGGTGACCTCACCGTCTAGGGTGCTCAAACACCCAAGAGTAACAAGATCCACAAGGGATTAGTGGGGGGAATCAAATTTCTCTTGGTGAAAGTGTAGATCGAGGCCTTCTCAACCAATCCCTAGAGAATCAACAAGTTTGATTGGCTAGGGAGAGAGATCGGGTGAAAATGGAGCTTAGAGCAACAATGGAGCTTAGGGATGGAAGAGGTAGTCAACTAGGAGAAGAAGACTCCCCTTATATAGTGATAGGACAAATCCAACCGTTACCAACTTATCCAGCCCGCGACTTGCGGTACTACCACACCAGACATGCGGTACTACCGCAAGGGCCTGCGGTACTACCGCGAGGCACTACGGTACTACCTATTGCGCAATAGGAGCCAGACCAGCCCTGTTGCGTTGAAGCAGAGAGTGGTAGAACCTTCGGAGTGGAACTACCACTCGCCCTTGCGGTACTACCGCAAGGAAGGGTTCGTCTGGGCTGGGAAGGCACGGACGAAGAAAAATACATTAGTGGCTACTTCCGCTGAGTTTTGATCTGTGCAAAAATCTGACACGGTACTATCGCATCCTGGGAGCGGTACTACTGCGTTGGGCGCGGATGTAAAAAATTACATCCGCCCCTACTCCCGCTCATGTTGTTGTGCTGGGCCAGAGCTCACGATACTACCGCGCTCGGGGAGCGGTACTACCGCAAGGGCCTGCGGTACTACCGTGTCCCTGGCAGGTACTACCATGGGTCTCTATGGCACTATTGCTCCCTTGAGTAGTACTACCACATGCCACAGCTCAATAACACTAGGAGTCCTTCATTTTGCAAAAACACGGATAAATGGTCGGTGCTTCAAAGAGGCAAAGGAAAGGTGGTGCAAAGGAACAGTGTCGGTGTCAAAATCGGTGGATCTTGGGTAGGGGGTCCCGAACTGTGCGTCTAGGCGGATGGTAACAGGAGACAAGGGACACGATGTTTTTACCCAGGTTCAGGCCCTCTTGATGGAGGTAAAACCCTACTCTTGCTTGATTGATATTGATGATATGGGTAGTACAAGAGTGGATCTACCACGAGATCAAGGAGGCTAAACCCTAGAAGCTAGCCTATGGTATGATTGTTGTTCGTCCTATGGACTAAAACCCTCCGGTTTATATAGACACCGAAGAGGGCTAGGGTTACACAGAGTCGGTTAAAATAGTAGGAGATCTACATATTCGTATTGCCAAGCTTGCCTTCCACGCCAAGGAAAGTCCCATCCGGACACGGGACGAAGTCTTCAATCTTGTATCTTCATAGTCTTGGAGTCCGCCGACGATGATAGTTCGGCTATCCGGACACCCCTAGTCCAGACTCCTCAAGAGTCCCTCGAACCAGGCTTCAATGACGACGAGTCCCGGCGCGATATTGTCTTCGCATTGCAAGGCGGGTTCCTCCTCCAATAATTCATAGAAGATTGTGAACACCGTGATAGTGTCCGCTCGCAAAATAAATTCCATGTACCACCGTAGAGAGAATAATATTTACACAAGTTCGATCCATCGACGATTTTGTGGCGTGACGTCACACCACTACCAAGCCTTTACTTGAATCGCTTTTATTATACCACCTCGGCGCGCTTAGCGGCGGTTTCTTGGCACGTCTTGTCGAAGCAGGGATCGTGTTCCCCTTATTCCTGGATCCTCATCAATACGGACGTGGGTAACCCAACCGCGCCATGATTGTGGCGCTTGGAAGATAAGCGAGTTTTACCAGGCCGGTGGGGACACATAGTTTCCGTCCGCCCATATATAAGGGGATAAGGATCCACCTCTTTTACCTATGCCTTCTTCCTCCTTTGCTTATCCATCTCCGCGCACTCGAGCTCCAGCGCCCAAGTCCGCACATCTCACCTCGACCTTCTCCAGCCATGTCCGGAGCGGGAGGCAAGTGGATGGCCTCCTCCGTTAAGCAGGGGCACATAGAGAAGCTGCACAGCGCCAGATATCTGTCCAGCGACATCACGCATCGGCTCCCCAACGAGGGGCAGCTCATCCCCACCCCCAGGCCCCATGAGAGGGTCGTATTCCTTCCCCATTTCCTTCGCGGACTGGGCTTCCCACTCCACCCCTTTGTCCGGGGGCTCATGTACTACTACGGCCTGGATTTCCACGATCCGCCCCAAATTTCATCCTCAATATCTTGGCGCATCGTCGTGTGTGAGGCCTTCCTCTCGCATCCAGCCCCACTTCGCTTGTGGCTAAAGACCTTCAATGTCAAGTCAAGGTTGTGAAGGGCAGCCAAGCGGAGTGCGGAGGCGCCATGGTGGGCAAATGCCCAACGCCACTTGGCTTGAGGGTGCCTTCGTGGAATCCATCAAAGGGTGGCAATCGGGTGGTTCTACATCACCAAGCCGCGTGGCCCTAAATGGGCAAAGAGCCCCAATTCAGATCTGCATCCCCATGCAGCTCACCTCCGGAAAGAGAAGGGCTTGCTTTGGGGTAGTTCGGAGGAGCCGACCGACTCTGTCCCGCTCTGCACTCGTGAACAAGAAGCTCAAGCTTGTCAACGTGATCCGTGTCATGCTCGTCTCACGGATTCTCCCCGCCAAAGAACGGGACTTCAATTTGTGGAGTTTGATCCGCACAAGACCGACCTTAAGCAGGCTCTTCGACACTACGTATGAAGCTGCCCGAGGGTGCTGTTCAAGGGCGCTGGCTCCCGTGATCCGCCATCAAGATCGCGGATTCAGCACGCAGCGTCCCGCCATTGGCGAGGTAAGCCATGTTATCCTTTATGGGACACTTGCTTTTCATAGTTTGACTCTATGCAGGATCTAAACTCCCAATACCTTTAACAGTTCGGCAGAAGACGCCCGGACAGGTTAACCGTCTGCCCCTTCCGAAGACCCAGCGGATGCCCGCTTGACAGAGTTGCTGGTCCCGACTTTATGTAGTGCCGAGAAGAAGGCCAAGAAGAAGGCCACGGAACCCAAGGAATTCCGGCGCCGTGGTATCAGACTCATCGTCCGATGACTCTGAGGCGGACCCCTCCCACGAGGACGAGGAGGAGAAGAAGGAGGCCTCTCCCCAGAGGGGGGAGAGACGAAGAGGAAGGCCTCCCCAACGAGGGAGGCCGAAGGGTCCAAGAAGGGAAGGACCCTTCCCCCGGACTGTTCTGCCAACGTTGGCGACGGCAACGAGGAGTGGCCCTCAAGGGCCAAGCCCCTGGCGAGATCGTAAGTATCCGAACTCCTAGATGATTTACAATTTCCTTTTTGCCACATGGTGTCTTTCTAATGCCGCATACAACATGTAGTCCGCCCAAGGACGATCTTCCCACTTCGTCGAGTGGGTCCTTGGGCACGTCGGATATGGATTCTCTTCCGACCGCCTCCACCCCCCGTGACGCTGATGACGTCAAGATGGGATCCCAGGAAGGGACCCGCCAGGAGGAGGAGGCGCCGGAGGTGCCGCAGGGCCACCTCCCGGACTTTGCACCGACTCCGTGACCGAACTCGCAGTGGTTCCGAGTCCGGCGAGCGCCCTTCGTAAGAAGGGCAAGACCGTGACACCGCAGCCTCCGCCCAACCGAGGCGCCGGATAATCTTGCGGAGGCGCCAACAGCTTCCATCGAAGAAGAACACCGCACTGTCATGAGTGCGGTGATTCAGAAGGTCCAGCTCGCCAAGAGCGGGCTGACCGAAGCCTGCAGCAGCCTTCTGTAACGCCCTCGATGCGGCTATATCTCCCACGTGTCGAAGCATGACTTAGAGGCATAACCGCATTGAAAGCAATGTCGCAAGTGAGGTAATCTTCACACAACCCATGTAATACATAAGGGAAAGAGATACATAGTTGGCTTACAATCGCCACTTCACACAAATACATGAATAAAGCATTACATCATCCAGATACAATCAAGGTCCGACTATGGAACCAAAATAAAAGAAGAACCCCAAATGCGACAAAGGTCCCCGATCGACCCCAACGGGCTCCACTATCGATCAACTAGAACGAAACAACACAAAGGGCAAGATCTTCATCGAGCTCCTCCTTGAGCTGGGTTGCGCCACCTTTCGTAACATAGGCACCGCAAACTGGTTTTGAAGTATCCGTGAGCCACGAGGACTCAGCAATCCCATTACCATGGGTATCAAGACTAGCAAAGCTTAATGGGAAAGGAAGAGGTAAAGTGGTGAGGTTGCAGCAGCGACTAAGCAATGTATGGTGGCTAACCAACGCAAATAAGAGCGAGAAGAGAACAAGCGGAACGATCGTGAAGCTAGCAATGATCAAGAGGTGATCCCGAACACCTACTTACGCCAAGCATAACACGTAAACCGTGTTCACTTCCGGACTCCACGAGAAGAGACCATCACGGCTACACACTCGGTTGATGCGCTTTAATTCGGATCAGTGTCAAGGTGTCTACAACCGACATTAACAAATTCCCATCTGCCACATAACCATGGGCACGGCTCTCGAAAGTTTAAACCCCGCAGGGTGTCCCAACTTAGCCCATGACAAGCTCTCGCGATCATCGAAGGAATAGACCTTCACCCGAGACACTCCGATCGACTCGGTATCCCAGACATCAAGACATTTCGACAATGGTAAAACAAGACCAGCAAGACCTCCGGCAGGCCGACATCCCGATAGTAGCCGCACAGATCTCGCCTCGAGCCACGACCGGATGAACACTACGACGCAACCGATTTAAACCCCAAGTTGCCTAGGGCGGCACCGCAAGTGGCTCTGGTTTGGACCAACACTTAGACAAGCATTGGCCCGGGGCTATAATAAAGATGACCCTTGGGTTAATTACTCCCAAGGGAAAAGTAGGTGGTGGTGAGGCAAATGGTAAAAGTCAATGTTGGGCCTTTTGGACAAGTTTTATTCAAAGCGAACTGTCAAGGGGGTCCCATAAATCACCCCACCGCAGAAGGAACGCAAAATCCGGGAACATAACACCGGTATGACGGAAACTAGGCGGCAAGAGTGGAACAAAACACTGCATAAGGCCGAGCCTTCCACCCTTTACCAAGTATATAGATGCATTAATAATATAAGAGATATTGTGATATCCCAACAAAACCCCTGCCCACCATGGAGAAATCTTCAACTTCACCGCAACTAGCAACGCTATAAGAGGGCTGAGCAAAGGGAACACAGCCAAACAACGGTTTGCATAGGAATGGTGTCAAAGGTTAGAGGTTCATGGCAATATGGGATGGCTGGACAAACAGTAATAGGTAGCGCAAAGATAGCGAAGAACGAGGCAACTAGCATAGCAATGATAGTAGTGAGATCTAGGTAGCGGTCATCTTGCCTGAAATCCCGCTAGGAAGAAGAACGGGTCCATGAAGAAGACAAGCAGACGTAGTCGAACGAATCCTCACAACTCCGAACGAAACCGGCTAACGAGAGAAGCAAACCGAAAGAAGCAAACAACATAGTAAACAACCATCACATAAACATGGCATGATGCACAACCAAGGATGATGCATGTCCGGTATAAATATGCATGGCATGGCAAAGTGCACAAACAATCCTACAAATTAAGTGGAGCTCAATATGCAACGAGTTGCATATTGACAAAACACCACATCCGAGTTATTTAGTTTACTCTCGTTTAGGTACACAACAATGTTAAATGTTGTTAAACATGCCAAGGGGTGTAACAAAAGTAAACTAAATATTTAGGCAAGTTTAAATGAGGCCGGAACAACAAACAACATTTCCGGAAAAACCTCATATGCAATTTATGAATTTGCTACTGTTCTGCCCTAAACCATATTTTATTGTTGTTAAACAGGAAAATAAAGTGCACCATGTTAATCTAGGCATTTTTCCACCCCATTTACATATAAAGTTTATTAAATTTCGAGTTACGGTTATTTAGTTATGAAATAAATCATTTTAACATGGCATTTGGGCAAATTAACACAAACAGCATTTTAAACATTTTAAACATGGATGAAAATGGCATATTATGAAACTAGATGAAAAACTAAGCATTTTACATATATAAATCATTTTAATCCGATGCACGGTTTGTGAGTTATTAAATGCATGAAGTTTAGGGTCCAATCTGTAAAACTGCAATCTCAGGAATAATAGCTAAATCGTCCAGATCTGGAAAAAAACGATGCGGGCCGAATCTGAGGCAAGCCCAACAGCAGGAAAAAACAGGTGGGCGCTGGGGCGGCTCACCCATGGGCCTTGGCCCGAACGGTGGAGGAGGCCGGGCAGGCCGGTTGCTGGGCCGCGGCTTGCGGGTTGCGGGCCCAACTAGCCCACGCGGGCGAAAGCGTACACGGAGGAGGGGGCGTCGTCCTCCGCCCGACGAGGACGAAGCGGCGGCGGCGCCGGTCGGTGGCGCCAGAGGAGGCCGGGCGGTCCGGCGAAGGCGGAACGGGCCGATCCGCCATGGGGACGGATCCGCGCCGAGGGGTCGGCGGGCGGCGACGCCATGGCGGTGGCGGCGGGCGCGAGCTCGGGCGACTCCGGCGAAGATGGCGGGCCGTGGCGGAGACAGAGGCGGCGCGGCGCGCCAATGGGCGGCAGGCGGGATCGGGCGAGGCGCGGTCGAGCCGCGAGGGGCGAGGCCGGGCAGGCGCGCGCGGAGAGGCGGGGAGGCGCGCGGCGGCGGGCGGCGAGGCGCCGGGCGGCGGCGATGGCGGCGCACGCCGGGCGAGGAGGCGGGGACGGCGAGGTGGCGGACGGGCTGGGGCCCCACGCTGGCTCGGCAGGCAGGGGCGGCGGCAAGGCTGGGCGCCGGGGCCACGTGGCGGCTCCGGATAGGCTGGGGCGCAGCGGCGGACATGTCCGGGCAGCCGGGGAGATGCGTCCGGCGGCGCGCAGGGGAAGAGGCTAGGGTTAGGGGGGATTTGACCGCGAATTTGGAGGGGGAGGGCATATTTATAGGTAGAGGGAGCTAGGAGTGTCCAAATGAGGAGCAGTTTTCGGCCACGCGATCGTGATCGAACGACCGAGAACATGGAAGAGACTTAGGTGGGTTTTGGGCCACTTTGGAAGGGGTGTTGGGCTGCAACTCAAAGAGGGCTTCATGCGGTTACCGGTTAACTGCTGAGTATCAAACGACCTCCAAATGGCACGAAACTTGGCAGGCGGTCTACCGGTGCTATACCAAGGCCGCTTGGCAAACCTCGGGCCATTCCGAGAAAGTTTAATACCCGCACACAACAGGAGAGAAGTAGGGGACGCCGGATGACATAGGAGTGCCGGATTGCAAAACGGACAACGGGGAAAAGGCTCGGATGCATGAGACGAACACGTATGCAAAATGAAATGCACATGATGACCTGATATGAAATGCATATGATGACATGGCAAATGCAACACGCAAGCAAATGACATGGCAACGACGGCGAATAACTGGCGGACACCTAGCGCATCGGATCCGGGGCGTTACAACACTCCACCACTACGAGAGGATCTCGTCCCGAGATCTAGGATGGCACCGGAGGGAAAACGGAAGAGGAAGAGAAGAGGTAAAACTAAGTTGCTTCTTTGACCAATGAGTGAAACCATGAACCTTGAGAGGTTGAGCCATTTAAAAGAAAGAGTACAACAGAGATGAACGAGATTGCAAACAATCCGGTAGAAAAGAGGAACAAGGAGTATGATGAGAACCAAGAGGTTTAGTGATAAGATAGATATTGAAACCACTCCGGTTAAAACTAGATAGAGAAGGAGTAAGAATGATATAATTTGGGCAGCACTCCGACTGTAAATGGAAGGAATTGAACATGAACTTGACAAGATGAGAGGATACTTGAAGAAATGAACAACACACTGCCTCCAGAACTATTGAAAGAATGGCACAAGGGGTAAGAAAGATTTCGGACAGCCCTCCAGTAGAAAAGAGAAGAAAACTTGATGAGATGAAAAGATATTGAAGAGATGATACAACACTCCGGTTAAATGGATAAGAATGAAAAGAACACGATGCTCACAATTCGAGATGATGAGTGAAAAGAGCAACATCACAATGCCTTCGGAAGAATGAATAGAAGATGAATCATTGGGATAAAAGAATGGAGAAGAAAATGCCAACTTCTGCCACAAATGATCTTGGAAAGCACCCTTCCAAGAAGGTTAGAATGAAGTTGTTGGAAAACCAACAACGAAAAGAACAAGCTTGTTGTGGGCTTATGGAACACAACTCAAAATGATGAGGTGAAATTCTGCCACTAACGAAAACAATTGCTTGCTTGAGATCAACGAAGAGATGGAAACTTGTTTCACCAAGAGGATAGGAGAAAACTTGGAGCATTAATAAGCACCACACTAGCAACATTCCTTAGGGAAGGCTTTAGGTGAAATTTATACCAAGATAACTCCAATGAAGAGATTGGTGGATTTAAAATTCCTCAATCTTGACAACATATGAATCATGAAACAAGAAGGAAATTGTCAAGAGTGACATAACACCACCTCAAAAGATAAGGTAGAAAGAATTGCACTTTGGAATGCAAGATGAAGAATACTTGAGCTCCTCAAAACAAAACAAGTGTTGAGCACCATGTTTAATTTTTTAGTATAGCTTGGCGGATCATAACTTCGAGAGAAATCTTGAAGAACAATTGAAGAATGAAGAGAATCCTTGATGAACCACCATGTAGAGCCTCCATGAAGAACTCCGGTAATAAAAGGATGATGAAAAGAAAGAGAAGTTGAAAACACAAGGTGAATCCTTGCAATGATTTAGATGGAGCTTCGTGACAAGACATCCAAGAAAAACTTGGAACTCCGGAAAAAGAATAGATGAAACACTAGATCCGAGAATTACTTCATCATGAACAATCTTCGGAAGAAAAGAATTGAATCACCTCGAGGAAATAAGAATAAGATTTATTGTATGCTTATCCTTCATCAAATTAAATTGATGACAAGCAATGGATTTGGCATACTACTTATTCCCGTAGAAAGGATTAAGAGAGATATGGCGTAAACTTGAGAAGGTATTGATGGAACCACCGTGGATTTGGAAAGAACGAATGGATTGATATGATAATGAAGGAAGTGAAATCCTGAACGAACCACCGTAAGAATTGAAAATGAAAGTAGCAAAGGCACAATTCACCGGGAAGAATTGGAAAACGAATGAAGATATTTGAGGGAATTTAGATACTTGAAGAGATCATGAACTGATTAGAGGATATTTGAATGATGCACCGGTAAGATTTGGAGAACGATAGCTACACGCTGAGAATGAAGAATTATGACATGATGGCCTTCGGAGGAAAGAAATGGAAACAACTCATGAAATGCTCCGGATGGTAAGAAAAGAATTATCTCAATTGAAAGCAATTATGAGAGGATGGCATCAAGCTAGGACCATGAATATTGAAGAGAATGGAGCAAGATTTAAGAGAAATCCTTCTTCGGTCTTCACATGATGAGAATGACAACGAGAAACACCACCAAGAATTATTGAGGCACACCGGAAGAATCAAAAGCGAAGAGGTTGGGCCACTATGAAAAGAATTTGAAAGATCTTGGAGAAAAGCATTTTACTGATGAAAATTCATTCTTACATCAAACTTGGAAAAGAATTTCGGATAGCTCCGGAATAATTAGAAGAGTCAGGTAAGATCCTGGGAAAAGACCTGTGGGTTAGGGCCCACTCAAGAGAACACCATTGAAAAGATTTAAAAGAGATGTTGCACCGGTTGAATTAAATGACTTGAATGAGATACCAATCTCGAAAGAGCTTGAACGAATGCAGAGTGGAAACACGAATCTTCGAGATATCTTGAGCACTCCGGAATAACAAATAGCGAGAAGTAGAATGATAATGAGGTGCACCGGTATGAGAAGACATTAGAAACGAGGAAAGGAATATGATGAATATCGAAAGCTTGAATTGAATCCATCGGAGAAGTAAAAAAACGGAGGATGATGAACTTGAAGCTCGTGAGCATCTTCACGAGGGATCACCGGATCAGAACATTGATTGAAAAGAGTGAAGTGACTTCACATGAATAAATGGATACTTGATTAAAATAAATGAGTCCTTGAAGAAAAGGGTGGGAGGGTGGGGAAAAACAAAGACAACTTGGGACGGTTGAAACAAACACCGTTGAGAAAACTTAGAATTGATCTTGCGGATGTTGAAATGATCGGATCCATTTGAAGAGAAGCACACCGGTTGAAAAGGATTGACATGACAATCTCGATTGTCGAGAAGGATTGGTATTCACATCGGAGTATGAGAACACCATTTAGAAAAGGTATGGATTCAACATTTGACATCGAAGCAACTCGAATACCACAAATAAAACAAAACAAAGGATTTGGCTTGCAGAATAAGCCGGAACAAATATATGATAGAGATTTACCCAATCCCATATCATGCATCTGTCGGAAAGATATTCTAGGAGCTACTTGAATTCCCACCTATGAAACTCCCGAAACTTTCTGGTTATGCAATCTGGTGTTGGGGATACAGGGGAAGCAATATATCTCACCCAAACTAACAATACCTACATCCAAGCTGTATCCATCCACAACACATAACCAAGAAACCTTCGAAATCGTCTACCTCAACCTTCAAAAGCATCCGTTATACGAAGTCATGGCAATACTCCCATACTCACCTCAAGATCGATTATCGGGTTATCTCACCAACAACCGCATAAAAGAGATTTTCGATGTCGGCGTATTAAACTCAGGTATTCCGAATCGCAACGATAAAATTATGACGACAACACCCGGAGCTCAACTCCTCGGGACACCTCCAAGAAAAAACCCCGCCGACGGAGGCAACCAAGACAATGTTGTCATCATAAAACCATCGAACGATTCCAAGATACCCGCGTGATCCTAAAAAAATTTAGTGAAATTTGAGAAGAGAAGAGTCAAAACTCTACGTCAGATACCTCACCGTAAGGTCAAGGACTGGGAGTAAAAAGAATTCCTAAACTCTCCGATATATATAATCCTAAATGACTCAAAACATTTTTCTAGACACAACTCGGCCGCTAAAAACGATCAAGCAATGGGGCTCCTAAGGTCGGGGAAGGCTCTGATTACCAACTTGTAACGCCCTCGATGCGGCTATATCTCCCACGTGTCGAAGCACAACTTAGAGGCATAACCGCATTGAAAGCAATGTCGCAAGTGAGGTAATCTTCACACAACCCATGTAATACATAAGGGAAAGAGATACATAGTTGGCTTACAATCGCCACTTCACACAAATACATGAATAAAGCATTACATCATCCAGATACAATCAAGGTCCGACTATGGAACCAAAATAAAAGAAGAACCCCAAATGCGACAAAGGTCCCCGATCGACCCCAACTGGGCTCCACTATCGATCAACTAGAACGAAACAACACAAAGGGCAAGATCTTCATCGAGCTCCTCCTTGAGCTGGGTTGCGCCACCGCTTTCGGTAACATAGGCACCGCAAACTGGTTTTGAAGTATCCGTGAGCCACGAGGACTCAAAGAATCCCATTACCATGGGTATCAAGACTAGCAAAGCTTAATGGGAAAGGAAGAGGTAAAGTGGTGAGGTTGCAGCAGCGACTAAGCAATGTATGGTGGCTAACCAACGCAAATAAGAGCGAGAAGAGAACAAGCGGAACGATCGTGAAGCTAGCAATGATCAAGAGGTGATCCCGAACACCTACTTACGCCAAGCATAACACGTAAACCGTGTTCACTTCCCTGACGCCGAGAAGAGACCATCACGGCTACACACTCGGTTGATGCGTTTTAATTCGGATCAGTGTCAAGGTGTCTACAACCGACATTAACAAATTCCCATCCGCCACATAACCGCTGGCACGGCTCTCGAAAGTTTAAACCCCGCAGGGTGTCCCAACTTAGCCCATGACAAGCTCTCGCGATCATCGGCGAATAGACCTTCACCCGAGACACTCCGATCGACTCGGTATCCCGACATCAAGACATTTCGACAATGGTAAAACAAGACCAGCAAGACCTCCCCGGCGTGCCGACATCCCGATAGTAGCGCACAGATCTCGCCTCGAGCCACGACCGGATGAACACTACGATGGCAACCGATTTAAACCCCAAGTTGCCTAGGGCGGCACCGCAAGTGGCTCTGGTTTGGACCAACACTTAGACAAGCATTGGCCCTGGGGGGCTATAATAAAGATGACCCTTGGGTTAATTACTCCCAAGGGAAAAGTAGGTGGTGGTGAGGCAAATGGTAAAATTCAATGTTGGGCCTTGCTGGACAAGTTTTATTCAAAGCGAACTGTCAAGGGGGTCCCATAAATCACCCCACCGCGTAAGGAACGCAAAATCCGGGAACATAACACCGTATGACGGAAACTAGGCGGCAAGAGTGGAACAAAACACTGCATAAGGCCGAGCCTTCCACCCTTTACCAAGTATATAGATGCATTAATAATATAAGAGATATTGTGATATCCCAACAAAAACCCTGTTCACCATGGAGAAATCTTCAACTTCACCGCAACTAGCAACGCTATAAGAGGGCTGAGCAAAGCGGAACACAGCCAAACAACGGTTTGCATAGGAATGGTGTCAAAGGTTAGAGGTTCATGGCAATATGGGATGGCTGGACAAACAGTAATAGGTAGCGCAAGATAGCGAAAGAACGAGGCAACTAGCATAGCAATGATAGTAGTGAGATCCAAGGTAGCGGTCATCTTGCCTGAAATCCCGCTAGGAAGAAGAACGGGTCCATGAAGAAGACAAATGGACGTAGTCGAACGAATCCTCACAACTCCGGAACGAAACCGAAGCTAACGAGAGAAGCAAACCGGAAAGAAGCAAACAACATAGTAAACAACCATCACATAAACATGGCATGATGCACAACCAAGGATGATGCATGTCCGGTATAAATATGCATGGCATGGCAAAGTGCACAAACAATCCTACAAATTAAGTGGAGCTCAATATGCAACGAGTTGCATATTGACAAAACACCACATCCGAGTTATTTAGTTTACTCGCTTAGGTACACAACAATGTTAAATGTTGTTAAACATGCCAAGGGGTGTAACAAAAGTAAACTAAATATTTAGGCAAGTTTAAATGAGGCCGGAACAACAAACAACATTTCCGGAAAAACCTCATATGCAATTTATGAATTTGCTACTGTTCTGCCCTAAACCATATTTTATTGTTGTTAAACAGGAAAATAAAGTGCACCATGTTAATCTAGGCATTTTTCCACCCCATTTACATATAAAGTTTATTAAATTCCAAGTTACGGTTATTTAGTTATGAAATAAATCATTTTAACATGGCATTTGGGCAAATTAACACAAACAGCATTTTAAACATTTTAAAAATGGATGAAAATGGCATATTATGAAACTAGATGAAAAACTAAGCATTTTACATATATAAATCATTTTAATCCGATGCACGGTTTGTGAGTTATTAAATGCATGAAGTTTAGGGTCCAAACTGTAAAACTGCAATCTCAGGAATAATAGCTAAATCGTCGAGATCTGGAAAAAAACGATGCGGGCCGAATCTGAGGCAAGCCCAACAGTAGGAAAAAAACAGGTGGGCGCTGGGGCGGCTCACCCATGGGCCTTGGCCCGAACGGTGGAGGAGGCCGCAGGCAGGTTCTTTGGGCCGCATGGCTATGGGTTTGGGCCCAATCGCCCACGCGGCGAAAGCGACGCGCGGGAGGCAGGGCGCTGCCCTCCGCCCGACGAGGACGAAGCGGCGGCGGCGCCGGCCGGCAGGGCGCCAGGAGGAGGCCGGACGGGTCCGGCGAGCTGCTGAACGGGCCGATCCGCCATGGGGGACGGATCCGGCCACGGAGGGGTCGGCGGGCGGCGACGCCATGGCAAGGCGGGCGGCGCGGAGCTCGGGCGACTCCGGCGAAGATGGCGGCGGCCGGTGGCGGAGACAGAGGCGCGCGCGCGGCGCTCAATGGGCGGCAGCAGGGATCGGCGAGGCGCGGTCGAGCCGCTGAGGGGCGAGGGCGAGGCGCGGCGGAGAGGCGGGGAGGCGCGCTTGGCGGGCGGCGGGCGGCGCGAGGCGCGCGGCGGCGGCGACGGCGCGCGACGCCGGCGAGGAGGAGGCGCGGGACGGGCGAGGCGGCGACGGGCTGGGCCCAGCGCTGGCTGGCGGGCGGGCGGCGGTGCTGGGCGCCGGGCCACGTGGAGGCTCGGATAGGTTTCGCGCGGCGGCGGACATGTCCGGCAATGGGAGATGTGTCCGTGGCGCAGGGAAGAGGCTAGGGTTAGGGGGGATTTGACCGCGAATTTGGAGGGGGAAGGCATATTTATAGGTAGAGGGAGCTAGGAGTGTCCAAATGAGGAGCAGTTTTCGGCCACGCGATCGTGATCGAACGACCGAGAACATGGAAGAGACTTAGGTGGGTTTTGGGCCACTTTGGAAGGGGTGTTGGGCTGCAACTCAAAGAAGGCTTCTGCGGTTACCCGGTTAACCGTTGGAGTATCAAACGACCTCCAAATGGCACGAAACTTGGCAGGCGGTCTACCGGTGCTATACCAAGGCCGCTTGGCAAACCTCGGGCCATTCCGAGAAAGTTTAATACCCGCACACAATAGGAGAGAAGAAGGGGACGCCGGATGACATAGGAGTGCCGGATTGCAAAACGGACAACGGGGAAAAGGCTCGGATGCATGAGACGAACACGTATGCAAAATGAAATGCACATGATGACCTGATATGAAATGCATATGATGACATGGAAAATGCAACACGCAAGCAAATGACATGGCAATGACGGCGAATAACTGGCGGACACCTGGCGCATCGGATCCGGGGCGTTACACCTTCTAACAGGCTTTGAGGTAAGAATTTTAAGATATGTAATATGATACCGCATAGACAGTAGCCCCTGATGCTCGGTTCGGTGTTCGGAAAGAAAAGCCGGACTGAGGATCTAAAAAGATATATGCAGGAGTCTATAAAATATGTCAATATGGGTTTGCAGGCTGCGCTGCTGACCTCTGCCGCACTGACTGCGGAGGTCAATGCTTTGAAGCAGAGCCTCGAGCGGTCCGAGAGCGAGCTCGGCCGTGCCAAGAAGCAGCTCGAGGACAAGGAAGGTGAGTAACACCGTATTAAAGTTGTACCTTACAGAAAAGGATTTTGGTTGCAAGAGAAATAACAAGGATAACATGGGTACTCCAGGGGCCACGAACGAGGTGGTGACCCTGAAGGAGGCGGTGTCCGTGGCTGAACGCAATGCGGCCGCGGAACGAGCCGAGCGAGAGAAGCAGGAGGCGCGGGTGGCAGAGGTACAGCAAGAGCTCCAGGCTCTCGTGGAAAAGCACAAGGGTATGAAGCGTGACTCGAGACTCGAGAGTCCGAGCTTGTGTTGGCTCTTGAGAGTGCCAAAGCCGCTAAGGCCGAAGCCCACAAGGCCCTCTAGGAAATCGAGGCGGTGAAGAAAATAGCGGCGGGTAAGGCATTTTTCATGCAAAGCAAGCATGTGAATGTGAATTACCTATTACTTACCCGAATTCGGAGCTCTCCAGGAGTGTTCGCAGATCTGCCCCGCAGCGTGTCCAACGCTGCCGCTTTCTACCGGGCCGAGGAGGGAGCTCGACGGAGAAGGTCTTCGGTCTCAAGATGCCGAGGCCGACATCCGATGTTTCGAGCGACCAGGTGAAGCAGCTGGTCGAGCTCACAAGGTGGCCGAACAGCCACGAAGGGCCTCATAGTTAATTTGTGGCCCAAGGAGGCCATGCCCGGAGCTACTTTGGCTGGTGCGCGGCTGGTGGATGCGTGTCCTGGTTTGAAGTCGTCAAGCACTACCGCATTGAAGGTGTCCGTTGGCCCTTGCCCGTGCAAAGGTGCACTGGGGCAGGATGTACGCTGAGAAGCTTGTGACGGACGCGCCACCGACGGGCAAGGAGTATCGCACGCCCGAAATGTATTATAAGAGTGTCCTGAAGGGTGCCCGCATGATTGCGGGTGAGTGCTCCAAAGATGTAATATTTGAGTAGACTCGTATTTTGTTATCCTGTGCGTTGAAAACTTTGTTCATATGCGCTAAGCAACGCTTGTTAATTTAAAATATTACCTTCTGTGCGGCCGTTTATCAGATCTGAGAGATGGCAAGTCGTCGGCTTCAGCCCCCATGCCACGAGTGTTGGGGTGTTCGGGATAAACTTGAGCGCCCTTGTTCCCATTTTTGGTTCCATCTAGGGAGGCGCTCAACACAACGAACGAGGCAACCGGACTTATAATGCTTGAACACTCTCACTTAACCATAGAATTCTATAATTTTAAATTTCGGCGAAGCCCCTAGTGTTCGGAAGACCGAGTTCGGGGCGCTATCCATGCCTGGGCCGGACAAAGACGGTTCCTCGCTCTAAGCGGCATAAGTCTTTAGGGACTCGAAAAAACCTCTCGAACAGCGACCAGCTCTCGCCTTATCATGATGGTCAGTTTTAGCTTTCTCCATTGAGGTGCTCGCCCAGCTCAACTGGGGCGCAATCGCAGTGGTTCTCCCAGTGCTACCTTAGCTGATACAATGGAACGTAAGGTACCAAAACATGGGAGCCGGGCAAACCCAACTATTGACCCAAGACATGATTCGGAGCCGATGCATATAATGCTATAAGTTCGGGGTGCCGCACTTGTGAAAGTGTTCGGATTTATCACACCATAATGTGGGGAGCTTAAGCTCCTGGTGTATTTAGCCGTACCAAAGTGTACGGATGCAACATGTCATAAATGAACATATGTATAAGAAAGAAATGCAATTATAAGCAAAAAGTGATGCATTGTTTATTCAAGAAATGCTGCCATGGATGTAGAACGATACAAATAGTGCAGTAAGCAAGGGATAGGACTATTAAACATGTCCCCCTCCAGGGGTAGGCTGCGGAATGGTGTATGAAACAGATTTAATGCTCGTAATGGAGACCACCTGGATACGTCGTAGCCTTTCTCCTTCCCTGGCTGTTGCATCGTGAGTTTGGCGAGTCTCATCACGGACAGGCCTCCGTGAACGGAGTCCTGAGGTAGGAAGAAAAAAGGAAAAGAATGACACACTTGGGAGCCCCCAGTGCGGTTAAGCCGCATTCTGGGCCTGTCGTGGTCGTGCCCCTTCCCCTATGCCCATGGTATCTCCAGAGTGTAATGATGTACGCGAAGGACCAATCTTGCAATTTTGCATGGGCTGGGGTTAGCCGATTACTACGGCGATGCTCGGAACGTGCTGTGGTCTTGTTGTAGGTTACTCCGGCGCGTTTGGCCGTGTCCGGCCGCTAATGGCCGGACTCAAAATTGCCTTAAGAGGCTGCTCTGTGCATTTCGCCATGAAGCTGCTGTGTGTTCTCCGCTCGGAGGGAGCGTTTAGTGTTTCCGCTGACCGTGATGACTCCTCGAGGGCCCGCATCTTGAGCTTGAGGTATGCGTGGTGCGGCACCGCGCTCAACTTTGTAAACGCGTCCGTCCGAAGCGAGCATGATAGCTGCTGTGGAACGGAACTATGTCAAGATTAACTCCTCGCCGCAAGTTATCCGGGATCCAAGACCACTTCAAGTGTGATCGAGCTGCATAATTGGCCTCTACACCTGGTATGATGCCTTTGAAGGTCGTCTTTGTGGGTTTAATCCTTGAGGGGTCAATGCCCATCTTGCGCACTGTATCCTGATAAAGCAGGTTAATGTTGCTGCCGCCGTCCATCAGGACTCTAGTGAGGTGAAATCCATTGACGATTGGGTCTAAAACCAATGCAGCGAATCCGCCGTGGCGGATACTGGTGGGGTGGTCCCTTCAATCAAAAGTGATCGGGCAGGAGGACCATGGGTTGAACTTCGGGGCCACAGGCTCCATCGCGTATACGTCCCTGAGTGCACGCTTCCGCTCCCTCTTTGTGTATGTGGGTTGCGTATATCATGTTCACTGTCCGCACTTGTGGGGGGAAACCCTTCTGTCCTCTATTGTTCGGCGGCTGGGTCTCTTCCTTGTCATCGCTATGCAGCCCCTTGTCATTGTTTTCGGCAATTAACTTGCCTGCCTACTTGACTACCCAACAATCCCTGTTGGTGTGATTGGCTGGCTGTTTGGGGATGCCGTGTATCTGGCAAGAGCGGTCGAGTATTCGGTCCAAATTGGACGGACCCAGGGTAGTTCTTTTGAATGCCTTTTTCTGCTGACCGGGTTTGGAGCCTCTGAATTCGGCGTTGCCTGCCGTATCCTTAGTGTTATCGCCGTTAACGCGGCGTTTGTTCTTGTTGTGACGCGACCTGCCATTGCGGTCCTTGATATCCGGACTGCCAGAATTTTTGCTGAGGTTGTTACTGCGGGCTAGCCAGCTGTCCTCTCCCGTGAAGAAGCGGGTCATGAGTGATGTGAGGGCTGCCATGGATTTCGGCTTTTCTGCCCTAGGTGCCGGGCAAGCCACTCGTCGAGGATGTTATGTTTGAAGGCTGCGAGGGCCTCTGCATCCGGACAGTCGATGATTTGATTTTTCTTTGTTAAGAACCATGTCTAGAATTGTCTGGCCGATTCGTCTGGCTGCTGAATTATGTGGCTTAGGTCGTCGGCGTCTGGTGGTCGCACATATGTGCCCTAGAAGTTATCAAGGAACGCGGCTTCTAGGTCCTCCCAACACCCAATTGATTCTGCTGGCAAGCTGTTAAGCCAATGCCGAGCTGGTCCTTTAAGCTTGAGTGTGAGGTATTTGATGGCGTGGAGATCATCGCCGCGGGCCATGTGGATAGGAAGGAGATAGTCTTCGATCCAAACTGCGGGGTCTGTTGTGCCATCATAGGATTCAATATTCACGTGTTTAAACCCTTCGGGGATTTGATGGTCCATTACTTCATCTGTGAAGCATAGTGGGTGTGCGGCGCCTCTATATTGGGCTATATCATGACGTAGCTCAAGAGAGCTTTCACTCGTGTTCGCCCGGACGGAGTTGTCAGATCCGCGTGACGGTAGTCGCCGCAAGATCGTGGCGCCCACGCGATCCGTAGATCGATCTTGATTGTCTTGCCTTATCCTCCAATATGTCTCGCAAGTCCGGCGCATTCCCCCGTGGCTTCGTACTTTTCAAGCGGTGCCGGGGTACGACTTTAGTGGAGGGCCTAGAGGCCTCTCTGTCGCGGCCACGAGGTGGTCGGTCAGCCGTATTGTGCGCTGGTGATGTAGGTTTGTATGCCTCCTCCTCTAATCGGGGGAGCAGCTTGCATTTGGGGTAGCTTTTGGAGGGGCGTTCGAGTTCATGCTCTTCGGCCGCAAGGACTTCAGTCCATCTGTCGGCTAGCAGATCTTGATCAGCTCTAAGCTGTTGCTGCTTTTTCTTGAGGCTGTTCGCCATGGCCATAAGCCTGCGTTTAAAACGCTCTTGTTCGACGGGATCCTCAGGCACGACGAATTCGTCGTCGTCGAGGCTTGCCTCGTCTCCGGAGGGGGCATGTAATTATTATCCTCTACCTCTTCGTCTGTCGCTCTCTCATGAGGGCTGGCTTCTCCGTCCTCCTGTGCTGAATCTTGCTGGAGGGGGTTGTCTTCGGCACTGTTAGGGGTGTTATTGTCTCCGATGCCGGAATCTCCATTCTTGTTGTGGCGGGATTTAGAGCGGCGCCGCTGACGCCGGCGCTTGGGCTGTTTCTTGGAGGGGTCTTCCTCCGCTTCTTCCTCGCCATTCCCATCCTTTGGGATGTCCACCATGTATATGTTGTACGACGAGCTGGTCTTCCAGTGCCCCGTAGGCGCTGGTTCTTGGTTGTCTCCGGCATCGTCGTCCATACCGTCGATGTCTTCGGAGTCGTAGTCTAGCATGTCGGTTAGATCGTCGATAGTGGCTACAAAGTAGGTGGTGGTGGGCCTTGAATTTCTTCGTCGTCCGCATCCCAACCATCCTGACCGCAGTTCGGCCAGGGTTCTCCTAATAACGAGATATACTTTAGCGAATTGAGGATGTCGCCAAAAGGTGAGTGTTGAAAGATGTCCGCGGCGGTGAACTCCATGATCGGCGCCCAATCGGATTCGATTGGAGGGGGCGTGGGAGGTTTGGAGTCCGGCGAGGAGTCCGGCACCTCGGAGTCACGAGCTTCACAAGGGACAAGGTCAGTATTCGGCTCCATCACCGTAGAGGTTGCGGCCCCCGAGGCGGTGTCTAGCCACCCATCCTCGATCTGCGCAGTCGATTCTGAATTAGGGATCGGAGCGACACGCAGCGGCCTCGTGGCACCGTCCGCAGCGAGCTAAATCGCGCCCATCGTGATAAAGGCGGGCGCGCTTCGGCGTGGCTCGAATCCATCAAGATCAAGTCTCCGCGGATGTCACCGTGAAGTTCAGATTTCCAAATCGACCGATGGCCAGGTGTAGCTTAATCTGCTCCGGATGGCTGCTTAATTGCCCGATGCAAAGCCGCCGAATCGAAGATCTGTCCGGGAGAAAAGTCTCTCACCGGACTGCGCTATTGATGATCGAAGGAGCCATCCAGCCTATCGGTGACGATACGGAGGAACTCTCAATGAAAGCACCAATGTCGGTGTCAAACCGGCGGATCTCGGTAGGGGGTCCCGAATCGTGCGCCTAGGCGGATGGTAACAGGAGACAAGGACACGATGTTTTACCTGTGTTGGGCCCTCTCGATGGAGGTAAAACCCTACTCCTGCTTGATTGATATTGATGATATGGGTAGTACAAGAGTGGATCTACCACGAGATCAAGGGGGCTAAACCCTAGAAGCTAGCCTATGGTACGATTGTTGTTCGTCCTATGGACTAAAACCCTCCGGTTTATATAGACACCGGAGAGGGCTAGGGTTACACAGAGTTGCTTACAATAGTAGGAGATCTACATATCCGTGTTGCCAAGCTTGCCTTCCACCCCAAGGAAAGTCCCATCCGGACACGGGACGAAGTCTTCAATCTTGTATCTTCATAGTCTTGGAGTCCGGCCGACAATGATAGTTTGGCTATCCGGACACCCCCTAGTCCAGGACTCCCTCAAACAGACATGTACGTGTTGATTCCACCCTAACCTTTCCAAAGCGAACCCCCTCTTAATAGTATAGCTTTCCTATGACTCAAATCCACCAAAAAGAAACGTAGAGAAACTCTGTCTTCACTAGGCTCCGAGGGGCAACGAATTGTCTTGTGCCTAAACATGATATATCTGAAATGCTCAATGCACACAATTAGTCCGCAAATGCATTGTCATCAATCATCGAAACCACATAGGGTGAAATATGCCCTTACAGACGGGTAGCACTATCTTTTCTAAAGACCGTGTTTTTACTCCCTTAGATACTGCCATCACCCCCTCCAATTCAAATGGCTGATAAACAAGAAAAGTAATTGAATATACAGATATTGTATGATAGATGGGTGCAATGGATAGTGGGGAATAATGAGGGCATGAATTAATTCACATTTATATTGTCTAATCAGAGAGCATAGCATGACACAATTTCAAATATATGATAGCTAACAAAACATGATAGCATGACACAATTTCACATATATGATGGCTAACTAAACAGGATAGAATGACATAATTCAAAATATGATGACTATGTAAATAGGATGACATGATATAACTATATGATGTGTCTATTAAAGTGGTTGGCATGCTATAATTCACATACATGTCGTCTATGGAAACCAGATGGCATGATATAATTCACGGATAGAACGACAAAATTCAAAATATGATGACTATGTAAACAGGATGAGATGATATAACTAATATGAAGTCTTTATTAAATGGGATGGGATGGCATGGCATAATTCAGATACATGATGTCTATGCAAACATGATGGCATGATATAATTCAAATATATGATTTATGTACTAAGCAAGTAAGTAGATGGCAATCGCATATATGATGTCTAAACTAAGCAGATGGCATTCAATATTTTGTATATGATGTAAAAACTAAGCAATGCAAGACAACATACGCATGGTATGAGTAATATAACCCTGGAAAGTTTGAGCATACACCTCAGGGGGGAAATAGGACTGGTCATCTGTCTCTGAATCCTCCTCTGAGGAGCTATCTGTAACCCGCAAGATATCTGCTTCAGCAGGTAGCATTGTCTGCTCTAAAGACCTTGTTTTCACTCAAGATTTTTCCATCGCCAATTCAAATGTCTAATGCACAGGAAGAGTAGTCAAATTTACAAACATTGTCGACAAATGGAATACGTAATACAAAAAAAGGATGGCATGATATAATTCACATATATAATGCTTGGCTAAACAGCATGGCATTGCATAATTCACATATATAATGCCTTGCAATAAGATAACATTGCATAATTCACATATATAATCTCTTGCAACAAGATGGCATTGCATGATTCACATATATGGCAATTAGACACTACGTGTGGCATTCACACAAAGCATGTCTTAACTAAGCAAATGACATAGCAATGCAAGACACCATATGCACGATATGAGCAATATAACCCTGCCAAGTTAGAGCATGCACCTCGGGGGGGATAGGAATGGTCATCTGTCTCTGGATCCTCCTCTCATGAGCTATCCGTAACCAGCAAGACATGCGCTTCATCAGATAGCATTGTCTGCTCTGAAGACCTTTTTTTCACTCTAGATTTTTCCATGACAGTGTCGAATGGCTGATGCATAGGAAGAGTAATTGAATTTACTAACATTGTTGACAAATTTAATATGTAATAAAAAAGGATGGCATGATACAATTCACATATAAGATGACTGGCTAACCAGGATGGCATTGCAAAATTCACATATATGATGCCTGGCTAAACAAGATGGCATTGCATGATTCACATATATGATATATAAACTAAACATATGGCATTCACACAAAGGATGTATAAACTAAGCAGATGACACATTTTATGTATAATGTAAGCAATGCAAGCACCACATGCATGATATGACCAACATCAGCATGCCAAGTTAGAGCAAAAGACCTGAGGGGGTAAATAGGAGTGGTCTGCTCCCTCTGAATCCCCCTGTTAATAGTTATCTTCCTCTTGATTACAGTCTGGAATGGGGGAGGGGGGTTGCTTTTCCGCCCACCATGGAGCGACGTCTGCATGAAATTTTCTTGCCATGTCTCTTTTGTTGTACATGTTTAGTAGCATTGTGTACAATAACTAACATGCATAGGAATAAAACATAGTGAGATTATGTAAGGAGTGCATGCACAAATCAAGAGTGATGGTAGCAACCTATGGATAGACCCAAAACCAATGATAGCAGGCAGATAATAGCTTCAGTTAAAAATACAGAGACTGGCTCCTTTAATGTTTGTTTCCCACCCAATATGAAATTCATAGTAGACACCCGAGATTAAGCAGATAGTAGACAGATACTATTGATTGCTTCCCCAATATGTACCTCAAAACCATTTAAAAACTCAAGTTTGAGCATTAGTTTGGACCTGACTTAGTCTAATCGGTGAACAGGACAATAAAGTAGCATTGCCATATTAGGCGATGCATACCGTAAGCAGACACGGAAGAGTGCGACCACTCTTGTGGACATGTGTAGTCCTCAAGGTCATCTACTCAGTTGATGATGGTAATGCAGCTGTCGTGGCTGCATGGTGGAAGAAGATCTAAGGCGGCGAAAAGATACCGAGGGCGATCCTGCTGTGGTGAACCATTCTTTCGTTGGAGCAGCTGAGCTGGGGTGGACGACAGTGCAGTAGGAGCGGCACAAACCACACAAGGTTTTCTTTGACACATATCTGTCACAGAAGTAATTTTGTAAGGGCTTATTTGAATTGGAGGATTCTAACAATGCAGGGATAGGAAATACACGGGAATAGGATAGGAATGGGCGTGCAAAACAGAGAATTTGAAAACACATGATTTCTGTCAGTCTAGGTGTTTGGTTGACAAGAATTGGAAGATCACAGGAATGCAAAGCATGGTGAAATTAAGTCAAACCACAATAAAATGTACAGTTATAATGCTATTATGCTACTATATCTTAGTCTTGTGCTTCATGAATAGGAATTTGAAAAGGAGGCCAAGTGGATATTAAAATTCCTACGGTTTTTCTTTGAAGGAGACACTAAAGGAACAAATCATACAGTTTTCCTTTGCTCCATTCCTTTGAACCAAATGCATGAATAGTAGTACCATAGGAAACTTTCCAAATCCTATGTTTTTCCTTCTCTTTTCCTTTCAAGCAGTGGTGATTCTATAGGCAGGCTTGAACAGGCAAAAGCCTACATTCCATAAATGTTTTTGTGCTACTTCTACTACTTTGGACCCAGGACACTGCCCTACTAGCTGAACTCTCAGGCCCATCTACAAGTGCACAGCTCAAATGCGAAGAAATAAATAATGATGGCTTTCGAGAGAGTCGATCACGGAGAGCTAAGTTGCCTGGTACCTCACTGCTTGTCATATAGTAGGAGAAACTAATCGTATTTCACGTTACTACGCAAGCTCAGTGGACAATACATATAACATGTAAAGTAAAAAAAGTGATGCAACAAGTGTACAACCTCTTTGGCGAAGCCATGTAGATCTTAGCATCATTGGGTTGGTTGCTTTGTAAGGGGATGATTTGGATCCACATGTTTCATGCTACGGTTTGATTTATCTTAATTCTTCTTTCGTAGTTGTGGATGCTTGCGAGAGAGGTTAATCATAAGTGGGAGACTTGTCCAAGTAAGGACAACACCCAAGCACCGGTCCACCCACATACCAAATTATCAAAGTAGCGAACGCGAATCATATGAGCATGATGAAAGCTAACTTGATGATAATTCCCACGTGTCCTCAGGAGTGCTTTGCTTTATGTAAGAATTCATCCAGGCTTATCCTTTGCTACAAAAAGGATTGAGCCACCTTGCTGCAGTTTTGTTACACTTATTACTTGTTACCCATTACAAATTATCTTGCTACCAAATTATCTGTTGCCGATAATTTCAGTGCTTGCAGAAAATACCTTGCTGAAAACCGCTTGTCATTTCCTTCTGCTCCTCATTGGGTACGAAACTCTTACCTATCGAAAGGACTTCAATTGATCCCCTATACTTCTGGGTGATCAGTGCTTCATGAATTGGAATTTGAAAAGGAGGGCCAAGTGGATATTAAAATTCCTATGGGTTTTCTTTGAAAGAGACACTAAAGGAACAAATCATATAGTTTTCCTTTGCTCCATTCCTTTGAACCAAATGTAGGAATAGTAGTACCCCCTTCAGTTCTTTTTAGTCTACATATAAGTTTTGTCCAAAGTCAAAGTATCTCTAGTTTGACCAAACTTATAGGAAAAATTATCAACATCTAGAATGCCAAATCAGTATAGGTATATTCATTATGAAATGTAGTTTCATAGTATATATGCTCGATATTATAGATGCTGAATTTTTTTATATAAATTTGGTCAAACTTTGCAAAGTTTGACTTGAAACAAATCTAATGCGCGTAGTAAAAAGGACCAGAGGGGGTACCATAGGAAACTTTCCAATTCCTATGTTTTTCCTTCATTTTTCCTTTCAACCACTGGCAATTCTAGTAGGCAGGCTTGAACAGGAAAAAGCCTACACTCCAAAAATGTTTTTGTGCTACTTCTACTACTTTGGACCCAGGCCACTGCCCTACTAGCTCACCTCCCAGGCCCATCTACACTTGCAGAGCTCAAACGCACAGATAGAAATAATGATGGCTTTCGAGAGAGTCCATCACGAATAGCTAAGTTGCCTAGTACCTCATTGCTTGTCATATAGGAGAAACTAATCTCATTCACATTACTACGCGTGCTAAGTGCACAATATATATAACATGTAGAGTAAAAAAGCGATGCAAAAAGTGTACAACCTCTTTGGCGAAGCCATGTCGATCTCATCATCATTGGGTTGGTCGCTGAGGATGTTGCGGCTGATGTGGCTGTCGCAGGAGGGGAAGAAGATCTTTGGTGTCTAGAGATGGAGCCAAGGGCACTACTTCGATGTGATGGAGGTTTCGTAGTTGGAGTAGCTTCGGTGAGTTGTACGACGGCGAGGATGAAGCAAGGCAAGAGATACAACGTTAACCTGAAGTGGTATTCTAATAGCATCTCCAATAGGTGATGTAAAATACATCACCAAAAAGTGCTAGATGTAAAATACATCAGCCATTCATCTCTAAACTTAACTGTTGAAACTGAATTTAACTGCCGAAGATGAATTTTACTGTCGAAACTGAATTTTAAGTTGAAACTGAATGCACTAGTAGCAGAAAAGCAGTGTACTAATAGTTTTGGCCGCTCGAGCACTAGTGGCAGAGTAGCAGTGATCTAAATCGGTAGCCGCTCTAGCAGGGAACATACTACCGGAGAGTAGTCACGGTGGCGGGTCGTGCAGCAGTAGAAGCGCCCAAAGAAGCAGCGCGTGCGAGAGCCGGGGCAGCTAGTCGTGTAGCAGCATCTCGGGTAGCAGTAGCAGGAGCTCGACTGACAGCCAGAGCTGTTGCTCGTGCAGCAGCAGCGCGAGCAAGAGTAGAGCAACAGTGCAAGCAAGAGCAACAGCGTGAGCAAGAGCAAGAGAAGACCAGGCAGGGGACCAAGAGCAAGAGCAGAGCAGCAGCGCAAGCAAGAGCCAAAGCAGTAGCAACAGTGCCAGCGAGAGCCGGAGCAGCAGCGCGAGCAAGAGCCAAAGCAGCAGCAACATTGCCAGCGAGAGCCAGAGCAGTAGCAGCAACTCCTATTGATGTCGGCATCACCGCCGAGGGAGAGACGTTGTTGAGGAAGTGGCCGGCAACATCGCTGTAGATGGAGCCCCGCCATGCCAGCTCAGGACCGAGCGCTGGCAGGACCATGAGATCAAATCAAGAAGAAAATGCAGTGATTAGTGTAGAACCTATTTGGTGGTGCCGATTAGGCCTCAGCTTCATCCGCAGAATCGGTGATGGTGCTACTCTTACGGTGGTGCAGGTGAAGACGGCGGTGTCGGAATGGAGGTGACGCGATAGACGAGGCGAACGTCAGGGAAGCTCCTTGGAGGTGGAGGACGGGGTGCATGAACCGGCCGGACAACGAGATCGACGACGTATCCTCATCCGGTGCCGTGGATGAGGGACGTCGAGCTGTTGCGATGGACGATGTCATCGGGGAAGAGGCTCCGGTTGGGTGGCGGTCGGAGGAGGGTGTGGGGCTTCGCGGGTTTTCGCGGCCTCGGTGTACGAATGGGAGACGGAGGGGATGGGAGGGAGGAACCATGGCTCAAGGACACGCTTGTTCGAAATGTGGGGTAAAATACGAAAGTAGCCCACATTTCGGTTCAGGGGTATCACGGGAATTTCGCGTGTCGAGATTTCACAGGAGGTGGGATTTTTCGCATGCGTTGTAATTTTGGGATAGGAAGCGGGTTGAGATGGAGGTAATTTTAGGAGCACAACGAGACAAAGAGATATCTTAAAATTTCAGGATAACAAGGCGCGGGTCAAATTTCCGGACAAGCCTAATGTGTATACTATATCAAATCAATTCACACTTCCCTCGACGAAAAAACAAAAAGAAATCAATGCACACCACACAAGAGAGTCTAGTCCCAAGTACTGTACCAAATCAGTTCGCACTACAAAGGCCATTCAAAACTTTCAATCCATGCTATGTTCAATTAAAATATTTCGCTACGTGTATAATGCACACAACCTGCTACTCAAATGAACATTTTAGTGCATTCCAAATGTATATACTATGCTTCAATATGAACTAAATTTGAATTCATTTCTCTATTTGAATAAGATCTACAAACATGATTGTTGTCAAGTTAAACCATTTAAATTCGTTTCTCTATTTTAATAAGATCTACAATCATCATTATTGTCAATTTAAACCATTGTTTGTATATTATCTTCACAGCACACCACATGATTACTGTCGAGTTAGATATGAACTATGTGTACTATATGAACTCGACTCGATTTTTTGAACCACTTGATGTTGATTTCAAATCATAGTACATTTCAAGCTCTAGCTAGATCTTCATTATGTAAACCATGTCTCATATGTATAATGTGTTTATCACATGATGTATGGTGCCCCACCCCCTACGCCTACAAGTATTTAGCTGTGAGTTGCAAACGCCACACATTATCACAAATTCAAATGAAATGTGAGATTGTTCGATATATAGTATGGTTTAGATTGTTGGATATTTAGTTGTGAGCTGCAAACGCCACATATTATCACAAATTCAAATAAAATGTGAGATTGTTTGATATATAGTATGGTTTAGATTGTTTGATATTTAGCTGTGAGTTGCAAACGCCACACATTATCACATTATAGTATAACATGTCCAAAACCACACCACGCGTATCACCGCTATATTCATGCATGCATAGGTTTATAACACTACGATCTCTTATTCAAACATATGAATCCACTTTCATATCGAATTATGATCTTTCTTAGTCTTTTACACCCACACAATCCTCTAACCTTTGTAGATAACACTAACTTTCTCTTGTGCATGCACACGCCCTCCTCGCCCTCCCCCTCCCTCGGCATTCTATCCATCGCGCACATTCATTTTTTTTTTAGGTCGTTCTTGAAGGAAATATGCCCTAGAGGCAATAATAAAGTTATTATATATTTCCTCATATCATGATAAATGTTTATTATTCATGCTAGAATTGTATTAACCGGAAACATAATACATGTGTGAATATATAGACAAACAGAGTGTCACTAGTATGCCTCTACTTGACTAGCTTGTTAATCAAAGATGGTTATGTTTCCTAACCATGAACAAGGAGTTGTTATTTGATTAACAAGGTCACATCATTAGTTGAATGATCTGATTGACATGACCCATTCCGTTAGCTTAGCACACGATCGCTTAGTATGTTGCTATTGCTTCCTTCATGACTTATACATGTTCCTATAACTATGAGATTATGCAACTCCGCTTGCGGAGGAACACTTTGGTACTACCAAACGTCACAACGAATCGGGTGATTATAAAGGAGTACTACAGGTGTCTCCAAAGGCGATGTTGGGTTGGCGATTTCGAGATTAGGATTTGTCACTCCGAATGTCGGAGAGGTATCTCTGGGCCCTCTCAAGAATGCACATCACTTAAGCCTTGCAAGCATTGTAACTAATGAGTTAGTTGCGAGATGATGTATTACGGAACGAGTAAAGAGACTTGCCGTAACGAGATTGAACTAGGTATTGATACCGACGATCGAATCTCGGGCAAGTAACATACCGATGACAAAGGAACAACGATGTTGTTATGCGGTCGACCGATAAAGATCTTCGAGAATATGTAGGAACCAATATGGGCATCCAGGTCCCGCTGTTGGTTATTGACGGAGACGTGTCTCGGTCATGTCTACATTGTTCTCGAACCGTAGGGTCCGCACGCTTAAGGTTTCGATGATGGTTATTATGAGTTTATGTATTTTGATGTACCAAGAAGTTCGAGTCCCGGATGTGATCACGGACATGACGAGGAGTCTCAAATGGTCGAGACATAAAGATTAATATATTGGAAGCCTATATTTGGAGTCCGGAATGGTTCCGTGAAATCGAATTTATCAAGTACCGGAGGTTACCGAACCCCCGGAACTTAATGGGCCATAGTGGGCCTTAGGGGAAAAGGAGAAAGGGCTGCCCTAGGGCTGGCCGCGCGCCTCCCCTCTCCCCTAGTCCTATTAGGACTAGGAGAGGTGGCCGGCCCCCTCTCTCCCTCTTTCCCCTTGACAAGTCCTAGTCCAACTAGGATTGGGGAGGAATCCTACTCCCGGAGGAGTAGGACTCGGCGCGCCAAGGGCTTGGCCGCCAGCCCTCCCTTGTTCCTTTATATACGGGGCAGGGGCACCCCATAGACACACAAGTTTGATCTACGGATCGTTCCTTAGCCGTGTGCGGTGCCCCTCCACCATATTCCACCTCGGTCATACCGTCGCAAGCTTAGGCGAAACCCCGCGCCGGTGAAACATCAAGATCGTCACCACGCCGTCGTCAGGTCGAAACTCTCCTCGACACTCGGCTGGATCGGAGTACGAGGGACGCCATCGAGCTGTACGTGTGTCAAGAACTGGGGCGCCGGAGTAACGGCGCCGGATCGGTCGGATCGCGAGGAGAACGACGACTACTTCCTCTATGTTGTGATCGCTTCGCTTCGGGTCTACAAGGGTATGTGGACAACACTCTCCCTCTCGCTGCTATTCATCACCATGATCTTGCGTGTGCGTAGGAATTTTTTTGAAATTACTACGTTCCCCAACAAAGGGCATCCGAGCCTAGGTTTTATGGTTTGATGTTTTGCACGAGTAGAACACAAGTGAGTTGTGGGCGATACAAGTCATACTACCTACTAGCATGTCATACTTTGGTTCAGCGGTATTGTGAGATGAAGCGCCTGACCGACATTACGCAGACGCTTACGCGAGACTGGTTTCACCGCCACGAGCACTCGTTGCTTAAAGGTGACTGGTGGGTGCCTGTCTCTCTCACTTTAGTTGAACCGAAAGTGTGGCTACGCCCGGTCCTTGAGAAGGTTAAACGGAGTCTATTTGACGAAGTATCGCTGTGGTTTTGATGCGAGGTGAGACTGGTTCTTGCTTAAGCACGTAGCAGCCACGTAAAATTTGCAACAACAAAGTAGAGGACGCCTAACTTGTTTTTGCAGGCATGTTGTGATGTGATATGGTCAAGACGTGATGCTATATTTTATTGTATGAGATGATCATGTTTTGTAACCGGTTATCGGCAATCGGCTGGAGCCATATGGTTGTCGCTTATTGTATGCAATGCATCGCTCGTAATGCTTTACTTTATCACTAAGCGGTAGAGATAGTCGAGAAGCATAAGATTGGCGAGACGACAACGATGCTACGATGAAGATCAAGGTGTCGCTACGGTGACGATGGTGATCATGGTGGTGCTGCAAGATGGAGATCATGAAGCACAAGATGATGATGACCATATCATATCACTTATATTGATTTGCATGTGATGTTTATCCTTTTATGCATCTTATCTTGCTTTGATTGACGGTAGCATTATAAGCTGATCTCTCACTAAATTATCAAGAAGTGTTCTCCCGAGTATGCACCGTTGCCAAAGTTCGTCGTGCCTGCACACCACGTGATGATCGGGTGTGATAAGCTCTACGTCCATCTACAACGGGTGCAAGCCAGTTTTGCACATGCAGAATACTCGGGTTATACTTGACGAGCCTAGCATATGCAGATATGGCCTCGGAACACAAAGACCGAAAGGTCGAGCGTGAATCATATAGTAGATATGATCAACATAAGATGTTCACCATTGAAAACTACTCCATCTCACGTGATGATCGGTTATGGTTTAGTTGATTTGGATCGCGTGATCACTTAGATGACTAGAGAGATGTCTGTCTAAGTGGGAGTTCTTTACTAATATGATTAAATGAACTTAAATTTATCATGAACTTAGTCCTGGTAGTATTTTGCAAATTATGTTGTAGATCAATAGCTCGCATTGTTGCTTTTCATATGTTCCTAGAGAAAATTGTGTTGAAAAATGTTAGTAGCAATGATGCGGATTGAATCCGCGATCTGAGGTTTATCCTCAATGCTGCACAGAAGAATTATGTCCTTAATGCACCGCTAGGTGACAGACCTATTGCAGGAGCAGATGCAGACGTTATGAACGTTTGGCTAGCTCAATATGATGACTACTTGATAGTTTTGTGCACCATGCTTTATGGCTTAGAATCGGGACTTCAAAGATGTTTTGAACATCATGGACCATATGAGATGTTCCAGGAATTGAAGTTAATATTTCAAGCAAATACCGAGTTGAGAGATATGAAATCTTCAACAAGTTCTATAGCTAAAAGATGGAGGAGAATCGCTCAACTAGTGAGCATGTGCTCAGATTGTCTGGGTACTTCAATCGCTTGAATCAAGTGGGAGTTAATCTTCCAGATAAGATATCGATTGACAGAATTCTCTAGTCACCATCACCAAGTTAGTAGAACTTTGTGATGAACTATAGTATGCAAGGGATGATGAAAATGATTCCCGAGCTCTTCGTAATGTTGAAATCGACGAAGGTAGAAATCAAGAAAGAGCATCAAGTGTTGATGGTTGACAAGATCACTAGTTTCAAGAAAAAGGGAAAAGGGAAAGAAAGGGGAACTTCAAGTAGATTGACAAGCAAGTTGTCACTCCCACGAAGAAGCCCAAAGCTGAACCAAAGCCTGAGACTAAGTGCTTCTACTGCAAAGGGACTAGTTACTGGAAGCAGAACTACCCCAAGTATTTGGCGGATAAGAAGGATGGCAAAGTAAACAAAGGTATATTTGATATACATGTTATTGATGTGTACTTTACTAGTGTTTATAGCAACCCCTCGGTTTTTGGTACTGGTTCAGTTGCTAAGAGTAGTAACTCGAAACGGAGTTGCAGAATAAATGTAAACTAGTTAAGGGTGAAGTGACGATGTGTGTTGAAAGTAGTTTCAAGATTGATATGATCATCATCGCACACTCCCTATACTTCGGGATTAGTGTTGAACCTAAATAAATGTTATTTGGTGTTTGCGTTGAGCATGAATATGATTTGATCGTGTTTATTGCAATACGGTTATTCATTTAAGTAAGAGAATAAACTGTTGTTCTGTTTACATGAATAAAACCTTATATGGTTACACACCCAATGAAAATGGTTCATTGGATCTCGATCGTAGTGATACACATATTCATAATATTGAAACCAAAAGATGCAAAGTTAATAATGATAGTGCAACTTATTTGTGGTAATCGCCGCTTAGGTCATAATGGTGTAAAGCGATGAAGAAACTCCATGTCGATGGGATTTTGGAATCACTTGATTATGAATCACTTGATGCTTGCGAACCATGCCTCATGGGCAAGATGACTAAGACTCCGTTCTCCGGAACAGTGGAGCGAGCAACTGACTTATTGGAAATAATACATACTGATGTATGCGATCCAATGAGTGTCAAGGCTCGCGGTGGGTATCATTATTTTCTGACCTTCACAGATGATTAGAGCAGATATGGGTATATCTACTTGATGAAACATAAGTCTGAAACATTTGAAAAGTTCAAAGAATTTCAGAGTGAAGTTGAAAATCATCGTAACAAGAAAATCAAATTTCTACGATCTGATCGTGGAGGTAAATATTTGAGTTACGAGTTTGGTCTACATTTGAAACAATGCGGAATAGTTTCGCAACTCACGCCACCTGGAACACCACAGCGTAATGGTGTGTCCGAACGTCGTAATCGCACTTTACTAGATATGGTGCGATCTATGATGTCTCTTACAGATTTACCGCTATCGTTTTGGGGTTATGCTCTAGAGACGGCTGCATTCACACTGAATAGAACACCGTCGAAATCCGTTGAGACGACACCTTATGAACTGTGGTTTAGCAAGAAACCAAAGTTGTCGTTTCTTAAAGTTTGGGGCTGTGATGCTTATGTGGAAAAGTTTCATCCTGATAAGCTCAAACCCAAATCGGAGAAGTGCGTCTTCATAGAATACCCAAAGGAAATTGTTGGGTACACCTTCTATCACAGATCCGAAGGCAAAATATTCGTTGCTGAAAATGGATCCTTTCTAGAGAAGGAGTTTCTCTCGAAAGAAGTGAGTGGGAGGAAAGTGGAACTTGATGAGGTAATAGTACCTTCTCCCTTACTTGAAAATAGTTAAATCGCAGTAAATCAGTTTCGAGACGCCTACACCAAGTAGTGAGGAAGTTGATGATGTTGATCATGAAACTTCGATCAAGTTACTACGTAACCTCGTAGATCAACCAGAGTAAGATCCGCACTGAGTGGTACGGCAATCCTGTTTTGGAAATCATGCTACTAGATCATGATGAACCTACGAACTATGAAGAAGCGATGGTGAGCCCAGATTCCGCAAAATGGCTTGAGGCCATGAAATCTGAGATGGGATCCATGTATGAGAACAAAGTATGGACTTTGATGGATTTGCCCGATGATCGGCAAACCATAGAAAATAAATGGATCTTCAAGAGGAAGACAGACGTTGATAGTAGTGTTACTATCTACAAAGCTCGACTTGTTGCAAAAAGGTTTTCGACAAAGTTCAAGATGTTGACTACAATGAGATTTTCTCAACTGTAGCGATGCTTAAGTCTGTCCGAATCATGTTAGCAATTGCCACAATTTATGAAATTTGGCAAATGGATGTAAAACTGCATTCTGAATGGTTTTCGGAGGAAGAGTTGTATATGATGCAACCGAAGGTTTTTCAATCCAAAGGAAGCTAACAAAGTGTGCAAGCTCCAATGATCCATCTATGGACTGGTGCAAGCATCTCGAGTTGGAATATACGCTTTGATGAGTTGATCAAAGCATATAGTTTTGTACAGACTTAAGGTGAAGCCTGTATTTACTAGAAAGTGAGTGGGAGCACTACATCATTTTTGATAAGTATATGTGAATGACATATTGTAGATCGGAAATAATGTAGAATTATTCTGCAAAGCATAAAGGAGTGTTTGAAAGAAGTTTTTCAAAGAAAGACCTCAGTGAAGCTGCTTACATATTGAGCATCAAGATCTATAGATAGATCAAGATGCTTGATAAGTTTTTTCAATGAGTACATACCTTGACAAGATTTTGAAGTAGTTCAAAATGGAACAGTCAAAGAAAGAGTTCTTGCCTGTGTTACAAGGTGTGAAATTGAGTAAGACTCAAAAACCCGACCACGGCAGAAGATAGAAAGAGAATGAAAGTCATTCCCTATGCCTTGGCCATAGGTTCTATAAAGTATGCCATGCTGTGTACCAGATCTATTGTATACCCCTGACCGAGTTTGGCAAGGAGTACAATAGTGATCTAGGAGTAGATCATCGACAGCGGTCAAAATTATCCTTAGTGGAATAAGGATATGTTTTCGATTATGGAAGTGACAAAAGGTTCATCGTAAAGGGTTACGCCGATGCAAGTTTTGACACCGATCCGATAACTCTAAGTCTCGATCTAGATACATATTGAAAGTGGGAGCAATTAGCTAGAGTAGCTTGCAAGAGCATTGTAGACATAGAAAAATTGCAAAATACATAACGGATCTGAATGTGAAAGACCCGTTGACTAAGACTCTCTCACAAACAAAACATGATCACACCTTAGTACTCTTTGGGTGTTAATCACATAGCGATGTGAACTAGATTACTGAATCTAGTAAACCCTTTGGGTGTTGGTCACATGGCGATGTGAACTATGGGTGTTAATCACATGATGATGTGAACTATCGATGTTAATCACATGGTGATGTGATCTAGATTATTGACTCTAGTGCAAGTGGGAGATCAAGGAAATATGCCCTAGAGGCAATAATAAAGTTATTATATATTTCCTCATATCATGATAAATGTTTATTATTCATGCTAGAATTGTATTAACCGGAAACATAATACATGTGTGAATATATAGACAAACAGAGTGTCACTAGTATGCCTCTACTTGACTAGCTTGTTAATCAAATATGGTTATGTTTCCTAACCATGAACAAGGAGTTGTTATTTGATTAACAAGGTCACATCATTAGTTGAATGATCTGATTGACATGACCCATTCCGTTAGCTTAGCACACGATCGTTTAGTATGTTGCTATTGCTTCCTTCATGACTTATACATGTTCCTATAACTATGAGATTATGCAACTCCGCTTGCGGAGGAACACTTTTGGTACTACCAAACGTCACAACGAATCGGGTGATTATAAAGGAGTACTACAGTGTCTCCAAAGGCGATGTTGGGTTGGCGATTTCGAGATTAGGATTTGTCACTCCGAATGTCGGAGAGGTATCTCTGGGCCCTCTCGGTAATGCACATCACTTAAGCCTTGCAAGCATTGTAACTAATGAGTTAGTTGCGAGATGATGTATTACGGAACGAGTAAAGAGACTTGCCGTAACGAGATTGAACTAGGTATTGATACCGACGATCGAATCTCGGGCAAGTAACATACCGATGACAAAGGAACAACGATGTTGTTATGCGGTCCGACCGATAAAGATCTTCAGAGAATATGTAGGAACCAATATGGGCATCCAGGTCCCGCTGTTGGTTATTGACGGAGACGGTGTCGGTCATGTCTACATTGTTCTCGAACCGTAGGGTCCGCACGCTTAAGGTTTCGATGATGGTTATTATGAGTTTATGTATTTTGATGTACCGAAGAAGTTCGAGTCCCGGATGTGATCACGGACATGACGAGGAGTCTCGAAATGGTCGAGACATAAAGATTAATATATTGAAGCCTATATTTGGAGTCCGGAATGGTTCCGTGAAATCGAATTTATCAAGCACGGAGGTTACCGAACCCCCGGGAACTTAATGGGCCATAGTGGGCCTTAGGGAAAAGGAGAAAGGGGCTGCCCTAGGGCTGGCCGCCTCCCTCTCCCCTAGTCCTATTAGGACTAGGAGAGGTGGCCGCCCCTCTCTCCCTCTTCCCCTCTTTCCCTTGACAAGTCCTAGTCCAACTAGGATTGGGGAGGAATCCTACTCCCGGAGGAGTAGGACTCCCGGCGCGCCAAGGGCTTGGCGGCCAGCCCTCCCTTGTTCCTTTATATACGGGGCAGGGGCACCCCATAGACACACAAGTTTGATCTACGGATCGTTCCTTAGCCGTGTGCGGTGCCCCCTCCACCATATTCCACCTCGGTCATACCGTCAAGCTTAGGCGAAGCCCTGCGCCGGTGAAACATCAAGATCGCCACCACGCCGTCGGTCGACGAAACTCTCCTCGACACTCGGCTGGATCGAGTACGAGGGACGCCATCGAGCTGTACGTGTGTCAAGAACTCGGGGCGCCGGAGTAACGGCGCCGGATCGGTCGGATCGCGAGGAGAACGACGACTACTTCCTCTACGCCAGATCGCTTCGCCGGGTCTACAAGGGTATGTGGACAACACTCTCCCCTCTCGTTGCTATTCATCACCATGATCTTGCGTGTGCGTAGGAAATTTTTTTTGAAATTACTACGTTCCCCAACAGTTCTCCCACGGTCTCCACAACCCCTTCTTTCGGACACATACCAATCGATAAACCTCTCCAGTGATGTCTGCCTACCACATACACACACACTTTCGATCTTCTCCTTTCTTTGTCCATGCCTCGTGTTTCTCATACGGTCCCACACACATGTAAACTCTCGCCCCTCTTTTCATTGATCTCACAATCGCACACTCCTCCCCCTATCTAGCTAGTAGGCCTCTCGCACCACCTCCTAGCTCCATCTCTCTCTCTCTCCTCTCTCTCTCTCTCTCTCTCTCTCTCTCTATATATATATATATATATATATATATCCGTCTCTCTAGGCCTTATTTGCCTCTAATAAACGGATGTACACTGACCGATCTCCCACTATACATATAGCTAGCTAGGTTGTTTATAACTCGTTTTCCGCATGCATCGATCGATCTACCTCATTAGTTATGTCTCTCCCTTACTCCGACACACAACAATTGATCTACCGATCTAGTTAGGTCTGCTTACCAAACACATGGTCCCCCTTCATCATCCATGCATGCCTCCTGACACATCTATCATGCACACGCACACATCTCAGAAGAAACACACTCTCTCTCTCTCTCTCTCTCTCTCTCTCTCTCTCTCTCTCTCTCTCTCTCTCTCTCTCTCTCTCTCTCTCTCTCTCTCTCTCTCTCTCTCTCTCTCTCTCTCTCTCTCTCTCTCTCTCTCTCTCTCTCTCTCTCTCTCTCTCTCTCTCTCTCTCTCTCTCTCTCTCTCTCTCTCTCTCTCTCTCTCTCTCTCTCTCTCTCTCTCTCTCTCTCTCTCTCTCTCTCTCTCTCTCTCTCTCTCTCTCTCTCTCTCTCTCTCTCTCTCTCCCTACTCTTCTTGATATTGCTCTCTGTACCTCGCTTGTCTTGTCTCTCTCTCCCACCATCTCCGAGAAGCAACTCAACTCTCTCTCTCTCTCTCTCAACCTATTTCCCATCCTTCACTGATGTATGGATGCCGACCGATCTCCCTCAAGACATGGCTAGGTCTCTCCTTCTCAACACATATATGAGTCGATCTCCCTCAAGACATGGCTAGTTCAACACATATATGAGTCGATCTGCCTCTAGTTCCCCTGCCTCCCCTCACACACACACACACACACACACACACACACTGTCACATCGAGCCTCTAGTCATGTCTCCTCGCCACACACAAACTTGCCATCTCCCCTCTGACGTTCCTGTAGGTTAGTCGCCCTATATCTTTGACGTGCACACACACACACACAATTTTGATGGCTCTCTTCATCGATCTCACACCCACACACTTGATCCTCTCTTCGACTCTATCGATATGTATGACCCCTCCCTCTCTTCTCTTGGATCGCCCCCTCTATATATGATATAGATAGGCCTCTATTTCACACACATTGCATGTGTCACATTTTTGTTTGAGATATCATCGACATGTATTCCCACAAATACATTCATGAAATCACCCCCCATAACAAAAAAACTCTCACGTACGCACACGACATCTCTCTAGGTTTGTATCTCTCTCACACACACCCACAGGAGGTGGGGGATGTGCACGAAGATAAGAGGTGCATGCACGGGCACGTACTCCCATCTCTTTCCCAACCACACCCGTGCGGGTACACGACGGAGCTCATTTATGTACAAAAGGCAGCCCACGTGGTAATTTGACATGTGTACCGGTTGTCCACTTGATGGAGGATCGTGTACTGAGGGTGAAAAAACAAATTGTGACTTGACGCGTTATTTAAAAAAGAGGCAAACCATGTGGGGCCTACCTTAGAGGCAAGGCTCTATACACTGGAAATGCTCTGTACTACTTTTGATGTGTCCCGTCAACTCACAGAACAAGGAGAAGCTTGCTTAGTATGCCCTCTCGCCCGCCCACGAGCGCGGTGGCTCGCAGAGTCTAGGACAAGGAAAAGAATTAAGCAATCATATGAATCTATTATGAGAGCAACCCATGGAGTTAATTTGAAAGATGACAACACTTGAAACTACACATTATGCCTAGTAGGGCATAAAACGATAGCGCTAGTTGGGAGGCAACCCAATAGTTATCTTAATTTTATAGTTTTTTCTGTTTTCTTGTGTGCAGACAATTATGCTACTGCTATGATTGTGTTTTTTGTGTTTTAATTAGTGTTTGCACCAAGTAAAGCCTTTGGGATGATTTGGATGATAGTTGCTTAGATTCTGTGCAGAAACAGAAACTTTTGCGTCTAGTAGCAAAACTGTTGAGGTTTGCTAGAGCGTGATAAAATTCTGAATTCTTTACACATAATTGATATAAAAATTTCCCACGTTGTCCTAATTATTCAGAATCTTTGGAGTTACATAAGTATGGTCATTGTTCGAATTGCTACAGACTATTCTGTTTTTGACAGATTCCGTTTTTGTTGTGTTGTTTGCTTGTTTTGATGAATCTATGGATTGTATCGGGGGGTATAAGACATGGTGAAGTTAGAATACAATAGGTATAATGCAATAATAAAGTATGAATGGGTTTACAACAGTAGTTAAAGTAGTGATTAGCTCTATTATACTAACGGATCTCACGAAGGTTTTGTTGAGTTTTGTGTGCTGAAGTTTTCAAATTTTGAGTGAGACCACGATGGATGAAGGAATAAGGAGTGGCAAGCGCCTAAGCATGGGAATGCCCGAGGCACACCCAAGGTAATATTCAAGGACTCCCAAGAAACTAAGCTTAGGTATGCCCCGGAAGACATCCCCTCTTTCTTCTATCGACCATCGGTAATATTACTTGGAGCTATATGTTTATTCATCACATGATATGAGTTTTGCTTGGAGCGCTATGTATTATATGAGTCTTTACCCTATTTGCTTTTTAGTTTGTCACAATCATCTTTGATGAACACACCTATTTGAGAGGGACACACATTTTTCCCGATTTGTTAGAATACTCTATGTGTTTCACTTATATCTTTTCAGCTAGGCAGTTGCTTCAGTACTTTACTTATATCTTTTTTAGCACGGCGGTGATTATATTTTGAAGAAATAGATGACCTCTCATGATTCACTTATATGTTTGTGAGAGTTGATAATAGTGATGGTAATCTGCACAAGATATGAATTTGGTCCCAATATGATGAACATTCAAGAAGGATATAATAAGAACTTTCATGTAGATCATAGGATATGATAAGTTTGATTCCTTGCAATAGTTTTGAGATATGGAGATGATAATATGTGAGTTATGCTATCGAGTAATTGTGATTTAGTAAGTATATTGGTCTTAAGGTTTGTGATTCCCTATGCATGCACGTAAAGTCAATAGTTATGCAACAAAGTTACATCCGACTTATGGTGCATTATTCAGTGTTAGTTATTCTCAATGCATGTTTATGACCGTTTTTGTTTTTCGGTTGGTTGCTTCTCAATCTATTTGCTAGCCTTCATTTGTACTAAGCAGAGATACTGCTTGCGCATCCAATTCCTTAAACCCAAAGTTGTGCCAAACGAGTCCACCATACCTACCTATAAGTGGTATTTACATGTCGTTCCAAGTAATTTGCATGTGCCAACTCTAACCATTCAAAAAAAATCTGTTTTGCATGCCCGTACCGCTCATGAAGTGACAGGGGGTGGTCACTATCTTTCATGCTAGATGCGTTATTCTCAAGATGAGGGTTTATTCACTTGTCATTACACGAGAAAATGGCAAGGTAATAGGGATGCCCAGTCCCAAAATAAAATAATAATAAATTCCTTGGAAAGTTGAAAGTTTGAAAGGCACCCGTGGATACGGCTAGCCATGGATTGTGAAAAAAATGGTGGAAAGGAAATACACTTTATTTTCTGTTTGGGAACCGCCTATAATGTGTCTAGCATGGGAGATATTGAAAACTTTTGGTCGTGACGTTAACAGGAAAAGCATGCATCTCTGAAAAATAATTTTGTCTCTGTTTTAAACTTTGAGCTCTGGCACCTCTGCAAATCTCTCATTCCCTCTACGAAGGGCCTATCTATATTCCTTTTATGCAATTTTTATTTTTAGTTTGAGTCTCCATCTTCTATTATAAAGCACCAACTAGAGAGCACTATTGTCATACTTGTGCATTGAGTGTAGTTAATATTGAGTGTGTTTCATGAATGAATCAATGACTGGCATGATGGGCTAGGGATAGTTTTCTTTAGCGTTGATATTTTGAAAGACATGGTTGCTTGTTGGTGTGCTTGAGTATTTATATTTTCATGTCAAACTATAGATTATTGCTTTGAATCACTCAAGACCAAATATCCATGCCACAAAGAAAAGATTATATGATGAATATGATAGGTAGCATTCCACATCAACAAATCTAATTTTATCATTTACCTACTCGAGGACAAGCAGGAAGTAAGCTTGGGGATGCTTGATACGTCTCCAACGTATCTATAATTTTTGATTGTTCCATGCTATTATAGTATCGATCTTGGATATTTTATATGCATTTACAAGCAATTATGTATCATGTTTTCGGACTAACCTATTAACTTAGTGCCCAGTGCTAGTTGATATTTTTTTTGCTTGTTTTTAGTTTTTCAGAATATCAGTACCAAACGAAGTCCAAATGCCACAAAACATTTTGGAGATTTTTTTCTGGATAAAAGAGTCACTATAAGCTTAAGGAGAGGGACATAAGATAAAGCATGGGCCCATGAGGCACCACGGCGCGCCTAGGGGGGTAGGCGCACCTTGGTGGCTGGTGGGGCCAACGTGGCTCCGTTTGACCTAACTCCGCCTTTATAAATTCTCTAAAATCAGGAAACCAACAGAGAGCCAGCCAAAATACTTTTTCCGCCGCTGCAAGTTCTAGAACCACAAGATCCTATCTGGAGGCCTTTTCCGGCACTCTGTCGAAGGGGGATTTGATCACAGAGGGGCTCTACATCAACCTTGCTACCCTTCCAATTATGTGTGAGTAGTTTACCACATACCTACGGGTCCATAGTTAGTAGCTAGATGGATCTCTCTCTCTCTCTCTCTTTGATCTTCAATACAATGTTCTCCTCGATGTTCTTCGAGTTCTATTCAATGTAATCACTTTTGCGGTGTGTTTGTTGGGATCCGATGAATTGTGATTTTAGGATCATATTATCCATCAATATTATTTGAGTTTTCTGTAAACTATTTTATGCATGATTGTTATAGCTTCGTATTTCTCTTCGATCCATTGATTTGGTTTGGCAAACTAGATTGATTTTTCTTGCAATGGGAGTGGTGCTTTGTAAAAAAAATTGACTATAAACAGTAGGATAAAACCCCACTGCAATTTATATATTAAAGATCAAAGAAACAAGTAGTCTTGCAGGCTTGAGGTAAGCCCACAGAAAGAAAGAAAAAAATAAAAACTAAGAAAAAAGGAAAAGAAAAATAAAATAAAATATAACTAAGAAAATAAATAAGAAAAATTACAGCAAGTCCTCCAGCCACAGGTTGAAATGATTCACATGTTTCCTCTTCATTCTGAACCTTAAAAGCTTTAGCTCCTCCAGGAAAATGAACTTCCAGCCTTGAAAAGATGGTGTAATGTTTTCAAATATTTTATTATTTCTGATTATTCATATGGCCCATGCTCCAAGAATGATGATCTCCATGTAAAAAGGGTACTTTAGTTTGTCCTTTAGATCTTGGAATGCTTCCAGAACTGACAGATTTGGTGTTCTTGTTGGACAAATGAAGTCCCAGCATTGTTGCACAAATGGGCATCCCCAGAAAAGGTGATGAAGTGTTTCTTCCTGTTGACAATCATTAACTGCATAGTTGTATGCTTCCAGAACAAAATTCTTCCTTCTAAGCAGGTTTCTTGTGTTAACTCTGTCATGAAGTAGTTGCCAAAATAAAACTTTATGTTTTGGCTGACATGAGCTTTGCCAGATCCAATTGAAATGGGGAGGTATTTGCTTGTGACCTATTAACACTTTATATGCTTTGATGGAAGAGTATGTTTCCTTACCCCAGATATAAGTCCAAGTATCTAAAGATCCCAGAAATTCAGATTGCCTCATAGAGATGCAAATGTCCTCCATTTCAATGAATTCCTCATATGCCTCTGTTGTCAATGGTAAGAAGAAAGGTCTTGAAGATACTCTGTCTGCAATACCTATCGTATGTTCAACTGTGGGTTTCTCACAAAAGAGTACAGGTGGTGGAATTTGTGTTTGAGTACAGCCTGCTGCCAAAGATCATCCCAAGAATAAGCACTGATCCCATCTCCCACATTGCATCTAGCAATAGCCTTGTAATGATCCAGAAGTGCCAAGTTTGATTTCCACCAAAAAGAACCTACCATGTTGTCTCCTGGTAACTGCCCATCATTGTAGTATGTTTCCCAAATCAAGTTGACCCATGGTATATCATGTCTGTTGAAAAATTTATGCAAATTCTTCATTAGCAGGGTTTTGTTGTGGGTATATATATCCAATACTCCTAGTCCTCCCTGATCTTTGGGTCTGCACACAGTAGTCCAAGCAACTAGAGCAGGCATGCGGTCCTCCATGTCTGGGCCCCTCCAAAGACAGTGCCGAAGGTACTTTACAATCTGCTTTTTTATAGTGATTGGAATATCCAGACATGTCATGAAGAACACAACCAAAGAAGTTAGCACTGACTTGACCAACATCAATGTTCCAGCCTCTGTCATGAAGATGGACATGCCTGCCAACCTTTTAGCAATCCTGTTGACCAGAGGTAAACATTGCTCCACAGTGGGCTTGTAGATTCCCAATGGAAGCCCAAGGTAATTGAAAGGGAAGTGTCCTCTTGCACATTGGAGTGTGTTTGTGAATAGTTCAACCCTGTCTTCATTAATGTTTAGAGGAACCAGTAAAGACTTCCCATAATTCACTTTGAGCCCTGTAGCTGAGGCAAAGGTGTTGAGTAAAGCTTTCAGACAGAAAAGTTGCCTAGTATCTGCCTGCATAATCACCAGAGTGTCATCTGCATACTGCACAATTGGGAAGTGTGGGCAGGAGTTCACTTGCAGTGGTGCAGATAGTAAGTTTATCTTCATTGCTCTGTTTAGGATAGATTGTAACAGATCTGCTGCCAGCACAAAAATTAGTGGGGAATAAGGATCTCCCTGTCTTACTCCCCTTTTGATGTAGAATTTTTTCCCGGTACTCCATTCAGAAGTACAGAAGATGTTGCTGTTGAAAATAGACTTTTCATCCAAGAGATCCATCTGTCACCAAAACCTTTGGCTTTAAAAATGTCCAATATTGCATCATGCTCAATTGTATCAAAAGCTTTTTCAAAGTCCAGTTTAATAACTAAAATTTCCTCCCTGGACTTGTGGCATTGGTGGATATATTCATAAGCCCATCCTAGGCAGTCCTGTATCACCCTGTCTTTAAGGAAGCCATACTAATTGATATGTACCATCTGCAGAATTACTCCTTGTAACCTGTTTGCCAGAATCTTTGTAATGATCTTGAGCACCCCATTAAGCAGAGAAATGGGTCTAAAATCATTTGGAGTAAGTGGTACATCTTTTTTAGGAATAAGGGTGATGAAGGATGAGTTAATGCTCTCAAGGTTGACATTTCCAGCATGGAAGGCCATTATAAGTTCAATGACATCTAATTTTATTATATCCCAGCAGTTCTTGAGAAACTCATTATTGAAACCATCAGGACCAGGAGATTTATCATTAGGCAAATTCTTGACCACATCCTCAATTTCCTCTACAGTAAAAGGTTTTTCCAAGTCAATGAAAAGTAGTGGATCCACTGTATGTTCATACAATTCTTCTAGATTAAAGTGCATAGAATGCCCATTGGTCTGACCCAATCTGTTCTTGAAAGCTTCCCATAGAATTCTGCCTTTCCTTCATGGTCAGTGACTTCAACTTGGTCCTTGTTTACCAGCATAGCAAGATAGAAGCTTTTGTGTGAAAGAATTTGGTATTCTCATCCCCAAATTTGACCCCTTTAATTTTCCCTCTTTGCTTCCAGTAGACTTTTTGATTGTTGAGCACTGTCAGTAATAAATCCTTCATTATATTTCTGCAATTGGTTTCAAACAATGACAATGCCCTGTATTCCTCAATGAAGTCCCAAAGGAAGATAATATCATTCAACTCTGCAATCTGCTTTTTGTGACATGATAAGGATTTAGCCCAAAGTTTGAGTGCTCTTCTGACATTCTTGAACTTAGCATTAATCTTTTTTGCACAATCAGTGTGACCCACTGGGATGTTCCAAGCATCATGTACCACATGTTTGAAAGAGTTGTGGCTGAGCCAGTAATTTTCAAACCTAAACACTCTGGATTTTGGAATTGATGTACCAATCTTTATCATACATGGAAGGTGATCAGATATAGGTTTAGCCATGGGCAGAGCAGTAGTGTCTGGGTAGCTGGTCATCCAGGCAGCAGAAGTGAAAAACCAATCTAGCTTTTCTAATAGAGGGTTGTCTTGCATGTTACTCCAGCAAAATTGTCTTCCTTTGAGGGGTAGTTCAATTAAGCCCAATTCACTTATGGCTGCATTGAACATAAGCATTTCATTAACATCACCTCCAGGTTTATTTCTGTCTTCAGGCTTTCTAATGAAATTAAAATCACCCATGATAATCCAGTGCACATCACTAGGAATTTTTATATTTTCAAACCATTCGATGAACTCAATCTTTTCTTCATGATTGCAGGGGCCATAAATATTTGTGAGAATCCAAGACTTGGAGGAGGTGTTGCAAGTGAACTGAATGGATAGTGAAAATTTATTTTGAAACATCAACTCCCCAGTAAATAAGGCACCATTCCAAGCAGTGAGGATGCCACCTGAAGCCCCAATGGAGGGTAAGTATTCAAATTTATTGAATCTCTGAGGGCAAACTTTATGAATATATGTTAAATCAAAGATCTCTCTCTTTGTTTCTTGAAGACACACAATACCAGCTGCACTTTCTTCCACTTTTTGCTTAATAGCTAACCACTTCTATGGAGAATTAATACCTCTCACGTTCCAGTTCAGTATATTCCAGGTTCTGTTGTTATTCATTAAAAACCAAACTTATGTGCCCTTGAACACCCAGGTCCAGCCCTAGATGTCTATCCCAAGTTAATTTTGTGTGATTCACAGCTAAAACAGTTGTCAAACAAGCAGACCCCTCAGACAAACACTTCACATAGATGAGGATACTTCCTTGCCCTATCAAGAAGTAATTCACAAACAAAAGGATAGCAGCAGTAGAAATATCATACATCATCTCCATATGAGAGCAGCACAGGTTGCACATCAATCCATTACATCCAGGGTACAAAGGATATCTCTCTGGATAAACAAGCATTATGGAACAGGTTTTGGTCTTAGGAAGTTTTTCAGTCATAAAGAGGGTACATTCCAAAAGAGAACAGCAGGACACTCTGCTATTTCAGATCATCTGGTATGACTTTATCATCATCAGACTAAGTTAGATGTGCTATCCTGCCCAGTGGCCTTGGACACCTTAGCCACCTCTTCCTGTCCCTTCTTTTTGGGTTTCTTGGAGAGATTTCCATGCAGTTCTTCCTCAGCAACCTTACAGAAAGATTTAGTTAGATTTTTCACCACAGAATTCTGAATAGCAGGTGGAATAGCATTACATGGCAAACAGGCTGTAGTGTCACAAGTTTTTCTTCTATAACCCATGTTATCTTTCCTAATCCTGTCACTTCTTCTTACCTCAGTCTCAACCAGAGGCTCCTTGTCCCCCTTCTCTTCCTTGAGACAGCCTCCCCAAGTGGAAGTAATTTGTTTGGAGAGACTTGCTGCAGAGGGATGCCTGCTCCACTGGAAGAGTGTGCTGCTGGACTAACACCTTCATTTTCTTTTCCCAGCCCTAGTATGAAATCCTTGCAGGTTGGTGCCTGGGTAGTAGAGCATCCATCAGGTATATGAAATAGCATAGTTTCCTCTTGTGTGCAGTTGGAAGTCAATATTTTCCATACATCAGACTTTAGTAGGTGCATTGTCCAACTAAATTTATCAGGTGTTAACAACAAATGTATGATGAAGTTGAACCAACTTACTGGTATTTCAATTTTGAAAGAGTTCTCTGCTCCTTGAGTTGCAGGTGCAAAGTGCTTAATCCACAATCCAAGGCCTTCTTCAGACATTAAATGAGATCCATCAATAATTTCCAATGCATGGTTCTGAGCCAGCTCATGTAAATCAATCTTAGAGGGGGAGCTGGCAGAGAGAAGGCACCATAATTACCTGAATTGTTATGGTCTGTAGATGTACCAACATATGGAATTGGAACATCTTCCTTGCCCTTCTCATCAGGAAGCAAATTGTGGACAGAATGATCATCTCCTGCCTCACTCTGGTTGACTGTGTTTCTGTCAGAAATAGGAACTTCAGCAACAACAACTTCCTCCCTAATGTTGATCCCATCATTCAAGTGATTCATCTGTGAGTCCACTTGGGCTTCAGGACCAAGAACCTGAGGTATCAGGACAGGCTCCAAAACAGGAATTTGCTGCTGCACAATTTCCAAATTGTTCTGAGGCACCTGTTCCTCATCTTCTTCAATTGCATTATAAGCCAAAGCAATGTTTAACAGCCCTTGACCAACTTGAGGTGCATGAACTCCCTGATTGACTTCCTCACTGGCAGAGTGTGTTAGAGAAAGCAGACCATCAGAAAGGGAAACAGTTGTTGTAATGCTGCTATTAGGTGCACCCTCATCTGGCAACACAGGAATGACCACTTGCTGCTGCTGCTGCTGTAAAGGCTCTGGTTGGGGGAAAGCCCGGTGCTGCTCCTGTTCTTCATGCTCTTCCCAAGCATCCCAGTCCTCATTCTGAGCATGTATATTGTGATTTGGCAGAGGCTGGAACCCTGGAAAATCATTTGCATGTTGAGGTATGGGGTGTGGGTCCACACCATCAGGGGGGATTTGGTCTTCATCTGCAGGTCCACCACCTAGCATTTCCTCAAGGAGAACTTCAACAGAGCAAGTCCAAGAGTCCTCCTCAAATCTCTCTCCTTCAGACCATCGTATGCTTTTAGGAACCTCATCAGGCTCCGTCACTCTGGCCTTAACTAGAATTTTACCCTTCAGCGCATCCTCTTTCTCCCAACTAATGATCTTGCCCCATTTGGAGATAGCGGACGCAATATCTTCAGTGTTACAAAAATCAAATGGTACTCCCACAAAAAGCAACCAACAGACCCTATTGAAATGAACTCTGCGCCAATTTCTACCTTCATCGTGCTTAGTAAAGGAAATAAAAACATCACCGAATGCATGTGGTCCTTGTTGGACAAGCCTGTCTCGATCTCTGACATGCCTGAACTGCACATATGCCTCTCCGAATGGGCAAGGCTGAATTTCTCTGAAACCAACTTGAGCATCTTCTTGAAGGAACTCTTGCAGAACATCACGAACATTCGGAAAAAATACCTCATTCGGGTGGGGATGAATACTGGCAATCGCCCAATCCTCGTGGCGCCTGGGACGATGAGGTACTATGGCGCGAGAAACCCCTGTTCTTCCTGGAATCGCCTGAACTTGAAAACCATGCGGGACGAAAGGCTAAGGATCGATTGGGATGTTGGCCATCGCTCTTGGCTCTGGCAAGGAGGCGACCAGAGCCCTCTCTAACTGCAATGGCAACGTCGGCGAGCTTGTTGATGTGCGGGCGGAGTTGGGGGTGGCAGCGGTGGAGAAGACAGAGTGGGCAGGTGAAGTGGAATGCGAGGAGGCAGGCGTGGGTCTCGGCTGAAAGTTTTGGAATAAATCCTTGACCAGCTCCTTAAATGATGTGACTTGCCTAATCTGTGCCGCCGGTCCAACACAGCGGAACCAAGACTCTACTTGGCCATCGGCCCAAGCATCATCAGGTGGGCTTGGGAAAGAACTATAAGGAATAAAAGGCCAAAGCCCAGTCAAATTCGGGGTGGTGCAAAAACGGGCAATGTGGCCGTTGGCCCCGCATGCATGACAAACCACATTATGGCGTGCAACGTAACGTTGCACTTCATTGTGCGCCACTTGTGGCCTGACCTGCGCGGAATTAAGCTGCGATGAATTTTGATTAATGCTGAGTGAATTGTCCTCCTGATTGAGACCCGATAATCTCTCGAAAACCGATTTACCCGTTCTAACCACGTCGGAGTAACTCCCGTAATCACCGGAATGAGGAATGATGGCCCTGCCAGCCCTTCCAACCAAAGTCCATTCTTTGTCAAGCTCATCATAGTAAAGCGCTTCCTCTCGGCACCAGTTCGGGCCACCAAAGTTCCACAGGTTAACCTGTGGTGCTTTGTAATGGATTCGATCTTGCGGTGCTCGATCCCAGTGACAGAAAGGGACATGACACGTATTTGTATTGTTGCCATTAAGGATGAAAAATGGGGTTTATTCATGCGTGAGTTTACTTTGTGTACATCATGTTACCTTGCTTAAGGCGTTACTCCGTTCTTTATGATATTAATACTCTAGATACATGCTGGATAGCGGTCGATGTGTGGAGTAATAGTAGTAGAGGCAGACAGGAGTCGGTCTACTTGTCTCACACATGATGCCTATATTCATGATCATTGCCTAGGATATACATGATTATTTGTTATTTCTGTGTAGGTGCTACTAACGAGGTGCTGCGTAGTTGTCCTACTGGTCGTTCTTAACTGAGGAAATACTTATCTCTATTGTACTACATCATCCTCTCCTCTTCAGGGAAATCCCAACGCAGTACACAAGTAGCAGAGATCAAATGCAAGAATCGGTTCAGTTTTACATGGAGAAATGAAATGGAGAGGCCAACCTTGGTCAGCATCGATAAGTTCTTCTACAACGTGAGCTGGGAGGCGCATTTTCCTTCCTACTCGCTCACAGCTGCATCAACAGCTTGCTTTGATCATTGCCCTCTTCTGTTAGCTGACACAGACGCATCACCTAGGTGGACTTATTTCAAATTTGAAACAATCTGGCCCCGCTTTCCCAGGTTCTCTGAAACCCTGACAAAGCTTGGGCATGACCCGTTGACACGAGCTATGCTTTCACCTGACCGAGAACAAAGATGTCCAGGACTGCCCACGATATGAAAATATGGAGCAAATTGCTTTTCGACCAGCCCAAGATTCAATTCTACATCGCCACTGAAGTAATCCTCCGCCTAGATATTTTCCAACAAACGAGGCAGCTTTCAGCAGTTGAATATAACTTGAGAAAACTTTTGAAGCTTAGAATCATCGGTCTCGTTGCGGTAGAACGTGTGCGGAAGCGTCAAGCATCTCACATCACTTGGCTTCACATCCGCGATGCCAGCACCAAATTCTTCCAGGCCAAGATGAGAGCACGCACGCGCAAGAACTACATCCAGAGCCTCATCTTTAAAAGTGGCGTTGTGTTGTCACATTTAGACAAGCAGCAAGTCATCCTCGACCACTTCAGGTCAAGCATTAGGGCAAAAGTTACCTGCACATCAAAGATCGATTGGCAAATGTTGGAAATGTCATCGATCCAGGGAGGTGGCTTGGACAACCCATTCACGGAGCAGGAGGCTTGGACCGTGATCAAGAAATTGCCACAGGATGAAGCACTGGGACCGGACGGTTTCATCGGGCTGTTCTTCCATTGCTGCTGGACCACCATCAAGGAAGACGTGATGCATGCCTTCCATCAGTTCTACAACATTGGAGGGGGGAATTTCAAGGAGCTAAATAAGGCCATGATCATTCTCATCCCCAAGAAAGATGGAGCGGACATGATTTCTGATTTCAGACCCATTAGTCTGATCCACTCCTTCCCCATGTTCATCACCAAGGTCCTCTCCATTAGATTAGCATCAGTCATCATAGACATCATCTCACCAGCACAATCGGCGTTCCTTAGATCCAAATGCATACAGGACAACTTCATGTACGTGCAAAACACCGTCTAATCGCTCCATATGAAGAAAATCCCCACCCTACTCCTAAAACTAGATATAGTAAAGCGTTCGACAATGTCTCCTGGGAGTACTTGCTAGAGTTGCTACAGGTGTTGGGTTTTAGAGCTAGGTGGTGGGACTGGATCGCCTGGATGTTGTCCACTGCTTCCTCCTCCTTCAAGATCAATGGCTCACTGGGACCAATGCTAGCTCATCACCGAGGGCTTTAACAAGGTGACCCCTTGTCGCCTTTGCTATTCATCATAGATATAGACCCACTCCATCGCCTAATCCAAGCCGCGGCCGACCTCGACATGATATCACCTCTGCCAGGCAAAGATCTCAAACTGTGCGTAAGCCTTTATGCAGATGACACGGTCTTTTTGCAAATCCAGATAAGGAGGGTATCAACACCCTGATGCAGCTGCTGCAAGACTTTGGAAACACCTCCGTCCTCAAGGTTAACATGGCAAAATCCATAGCTATGCCAACCAGATGTGATGGACTGGACCTGCAAGACATTCTCCAACGCTTTGGAGGATTGATTGAAAATTTCCTGTTGTGCAACCTGGGGCTGTCAGTCACCACTACCCGGCTGCGCATCATGCACCTGCAGTACATCCTAGACAAGATCAGGCCCGCATGGAAGGCTATAAAGGAAAATTGATGTCCATTGCAGATTGGTGGGTGCTTGTGCGCTCCGTGCTCAATGCACTGCCTACTTTTGCATTAATAGTCCTCAAGGTGCCAAAGTGATTTCTTAAGGAGGTGGACAAATCAAGGAGGAAGTTTCTCTGGATGCATGAGGAGGAGCTCACTGGTGGCAAGTGTAAGGTCAACTGGCTGACCATGTGTGCGCCTACAGAAAATGGGGGCATGGGAATCATGGACCTACACCGGTTCAGCTCAGCGTTGCACCTCTGTTGGCCGTGGATCTCCTAGCACTGCCCTGAACGCTGATGACCCACAAGTATAGGGGATCAATCGTAGTCCTTTCAATAAGTAAGAGTGTCAAACCCAACGAGGAGCAGAAGGAAATGGCAAGCAGTTTTCAACAAGGTATTTTCTGTAAGCACTAAAATTATCGGTAGTGAGTAGTTTGATAGCAAGATAATGTGTAACAAGTGAGAAGTAGCAATAGTAACTAAGGTGCAGCAAGATAGCCCAATCTTTTTTGTAGCAAAGGGCAGGCCGGAATGGTCTCTTATAATAAGCAAAGCGTTCTTGAGGACACATGTGAATTTCATCTAGTCACTTTCATCGTGTTTGTTTGATTCGTGTTCGCTACTTTGATGATTTGATATGTGGGTGGACCGGTGCTTGGGTGTTGTTCTTACTTGAACAAGCCTCCCACTTATGATTAACCCTTCCCGCAAGCATCCACAACTACGAAAGAAGAATTAAGATAAGTCTAACCATAGCATTAAACATATGGATCGAAATCAACCCCTTACAGAATAGCGCATAAACTAGGGTTTAAACTTCTTTCACTCTAGCAACCCATCATATAATAACTACTCCACAATGCATTCCCTTAGGCTCAATGATGGTGAAGTGTCATGTATTCGACGTTCACATAACACCACTAAGGGAAACTACATATCATCAAAATATCGAACGAATACCAAATTCACATGATTACTTATGACAAGACTTCTCCCATGTCCTCAAGAACAAAAGTAACCACTCACAAATCATATTAATGTTCAAGATCAGTGAGGTATTGAATAGGATAATGGATCTGAACATATAATCTTCCACCAAATAAACCAACTAGCATTAACTACAAGATGTAATCAACACTACTAGCAACCCACATGTACCAATCTGAGATTTTGATACAAAGATTGAATACACGAGATGAACTAGGGTTTGAGATGAGATGGTGCTGGTGAAGTCGTTGATGAAGATTGGTCCTCCCATGATGAGAGGGTTGTCGGTGATGATGATGGCTTTGATTTCCCCCTCCTGGAGGGAAGTATCCCCGGCGGAATCGCTCCGCCGGAGAGCAAAAGTGCTCCTACCCAAGTTCCACCTCGAGACGACGACGCTCCATCCCGAAAATCTTCTCATTATTTTCTAGGGCAAATGGGCTTATATACCAGAAGATGGGCACAGGAGGCTGGCCAGGGGCCCCACGAGCCACTAGGGCGCGCCCAGGGGATTAGCGCGCCCTGGTGCCTCGTGGGCACCTGGGTGGCCCCCTCTGGTATTTCTTTCTTCCAGTATTTTTTTATTTATTAGAAAATAATTCTCCGTGAAATTTTAGCTCATTTCGAGATGTGCAGAATAGGTATATCTGACATAGCTTTTTTAGGTTCGGACTTCCAGCTGCCGGCAACCTCCCTCTTCATGTAAATCTTACAAATTAAGAGAGAAAAGGCATTAGAATTGCTCAACAAAGAGTTATATTGATGAAAAACATTATAATAATAGTAGGAAAACATGATGCAAAATGGTCGTATCAAGCGCCCATGGGTGGGAACTAAATTGCCATGCAGCAAGGCAGACTGTCAAATCTTCAACACGACCACGATGGTGACTCTGGGCAATGGCGAGACAACTTCCTTCTAGAGCTGCTCTTGGACAGGATCTGCGCCCCTTCGGACATCCTTTCCTCTCCTCTTCAAGCACTCAAAGAGAAAGAAAAGGAGCATCCGAGCTGCTCTGTCCAATGATGCCTAGATCAATGACCTTGCCCACGGAGACACAACTGCAGTCCTGCACAAGTTTCTGGCTATGCACGGATGGCTCAACGACTAGAACATTGTGATGCATCCTGACAGAGAAGATGAAATCAAGTGGCCACTCACTGCTGACGGAAACTACTCCACCTCATCAGCATACAAGATGCAGTTTCAAGGATCGACAAAGATAGACGACAACGCGATCATCTGGAAAGCATGGGCACCGGGGCAGCTCAAAATCTTCCTCTAGCTCCTACTCCAAAATAGGCTTTGGTGCAAAGATCGTCACCAACGCAGGGGATGGACAAACGGATATTTCTGCCAACTGTGTTTCAACCTGGAATCCTAGGTGCATTTGTTCTGGCAGTGTGAGGTTGTGGGCACATTGCACTCCAAATTGAAGTTAATTGAGATTGTGGCCACCATCATCAGCAAAGCTCAGCCACTTTTCAAGAAAGCCATGATCATCCTATGGAGAATCTCGATGGAAAGAAACAAGTGCTCATTCAGAGCCAAGGTGGCGTCAACCGACGATATCATCACAACTTGTCAGAGAGATTTTGAGCTTTAGCGCCAAGCAGGGGCCAAGGACATGGCGGCCTCGTTTGAGAAAACGTCGTGAGGAATCGCCGATAGTAGCCACTGATTTTATTTTTTTGTTTCTTCTTCTTTTATGCTTGATCCTCATATCACCCACCAACTTGGTTTCCCGTCTCCTCCCTGCTTATGATCAATATATGTCAACCATCAATTGAATCTTTAGAAAAAACTAACCTCAGTTTTCCCCCAAAAAACCTACTAACAATAATTAGTTCAATAGATATTTTTGGGAATTATCCCCTTCCTACTTTTTGTCTAGCCGCGAGGGTAACCTGGAGACAACGGCGATTCAACAACAATTGACTGGGACGCCGCTCCCCTAATGCCGATGATTCGGAGGCCGTGGCGGCGCTGCGACGCGACCATGACCCGGCATTGACCACACGCTCTGGCACCGCAGCGCTTGCTCACGCAATGACGACCCGACAACCATGGTGAATTGGTGATACCCCGCGCGGCGGCGACCTCTGCGAGCCGGCGCTGCACCCACACGCGAGGGAAACCAAGGGGCCGCAACGCTGCATCCAGGTGACGGCGACCCGCTTTGCATCCAAGCTGAAAAATTGATTTTTATTGTGCACCAAACCGAGAAGAGCAAAGGCAACTTGGCCGTTCACAACGAATCAAACACGACCTGGCTTATACTCCTCTCAAAAGTCCAAACTGTCACCAACTTTTTATTAAGCGTGCGTCGCTCTCACTGGCTCATGTCGACCCGGCAATGCACGCCAACGTCAGCTCGAGAAGAGTAAACAAAAATATCAGGTCGACCACGTCGAAAGCCAAGGAAGGAAGGAAGCGACGAACCCGCGGCGCCATTTCCTGCGTCTCGTCGCGTCGGCACGTGCCGGTTCGCCGCGCTGAGTGACGGCTCCCAAAAGCCACCGAATCTTCGATAAAACCCGCGCCGTTCCGCCAATTTTACCGCACCTGCCCCTCCGCGTCCCTCTTTATATACGGGCCCTGGCCGCCCTCGTCCCCCCCCCCCCCCCCCCCCCCAGAGCACCACCAAAGCCCACCAAGCCTCAAACGCCCACGTTGGAGCAGTAGCAGCACCGAGCCGGAGCCCACCAGCCGTCCGATCGTCCGACGCAGACGGATCCGATGGCCCTTGCTCTCTCCGGCTCCGCTGCTGCCCGCGCGCTCGCCCAGCGGCTGGCCCCGGCCACCGCCAGGAGCTACGCGGCGGCGGCTTCCTCCGGGGCGATGAGGCGCGGCGCTGCGGCGGCCGCGGACGGGAAGGCGGCCAGGGAGGCCGAGAAGGCCGCGGCCGACGCCTCGTGGGTGCCCGACCCCGTCACCGGCCACTACCGTCCCGCCAACCGTGCTGCGGGTGCCGACCCCGCCGACCTCCGCGCCGCGCACCTCGGACAGACCTACGCACGGGCTTGAAGCCCCGCTCGACGACCCTCCTGGTCCCGCCAGCCATGGAAGGAAAACTGCTATGTTACGTAACGAGGGAAGGCAAGCCGGGGCTCGTTCGCCGAGCGCCGCGCGCGGCTGCGCGGCTTCACGACGCATCTCATCATCATCGATCCTATACTACGGGGGAGATGCGGCCTGGATGTTTGGCTGTTTCCCATTGTGTGTGCGTGTGCGTGCGCGTGCGTGCGTCTGGGCTTGGATGCCCTGCTATAGGTGTTCGTGTGCTCACATCAGATATATTTCTCATCGAGCAGGGCTTGTACCTTTTACTTTTACAGCTAGTAATAATAACGAAAAAATCCAGCGTTTTCTTGTTCCTAAACACATCTTGCCTAGCACTGTGCCGTCTGAATCATTCTTCTGACTATCTTCCAAATGAAGCCCCAGTACAGGTTCATGGCAGCCTACCAATACAAGCTCGAGCCACCGTACCGCAACCCCGTGCTTGTACAGGCACGCCACGAAATGGTTCTGTGTCACTGGCGTCTGATGACGCGCGATGTCAGTGTGCCACTCACATAAGATCTTTTGCGTTAATTCGACAATCGCTGGTCATATCAGGGACTGGCAGATCGACCATCGTTATTACAGCCAGATTATGGCACGTGACACGTCGGCTGTCTCTAAAGCACTAGGTGCGCGTGCGTAGGTTAATTAGGTTGCGCGGCGTCGTCGCTGTCCGTGAACACTTCTTCTCGCTGCCCGGGCGGCATGGAATCACGTCGCTCCGATCGGACGGGTGTCGCCTTGCACTCACGACGGCGGTCGGAAAGGAAAACATCGCATCTCACCGCACCGGCCGCACGTCCACGTCACGGGCTCGAGTGCGCTTACTCATCTGTAAACTTTGTATATATGGCAAAAACGTCTCAGAGTTACTGCGTCAAATCGATTGATCCTTCTCCAGTTCACATTCAGTACATCTGACCAGAAAACAGCGACAAGGATTATCCTCCGCGTGGAGAACCCAATTCTGCAAATCCTTTATCCCCAGTTCAAATCTGGGTGTCGCCTGGGACAGTGCTCATATGATGGCTATCAGGAACCTAGATCGACTAGGATCGTGCACCGGAAACAGCCAAAAACCTCGAATCCCAGCAGCGTGCCAGCTGCTCCCCGGGTGTACACACACCTCGTGCACGTTATATACTATACCAATAAAATGCAAATTCTGGCCAAGACACTTAGCAACTACTCCCTCCGTTCGGAATTACTTGTCATAAAAATGGATATATCTACAACTAAAATACATCTAGATACATTCATTTCTTGGACGAATAATTCCGAACGGAGGGAGTAGTCAGTAGATCAGACAGTTTTTCGTACATCGTTGATGATGACTTTTCGTCCAAATTCTTGGCAATATTACAATGAGACAATGTCAACAAGACCTAGCTGCATCAAGCAAAAGAGAGACACGATCTAAAATCTCACACCAACATGTAGGCTCTTCCAAATTTCTGATCTCCAGTCTCGTGGCAGACGCGGATGAAAGAGGGGCACACAGGAGACTCGCCACAGGGGAGAGAGGGATCAGATTCACCCATCACCCAGACTTGAATAGCAAGACAGCTTTAGAATCAATGTAGAAATACACAAAGTAGTTCGTCTCGTGCGTCACGTAGGAACCTGCAAAAGCCATAAAAGATAATTACCAACATTGCTTGCACTCATATGTATCTCGTGCCTATAGCAATGCACAGCTTTCGGCATTTGAAGTTCTCAAAAGGATCACTTAGGCAAACAAGCAACCAGGTATGGGGTCAGTAGCTTATGGTTCAGGATCAGCAAATGAAACTCAAGACATTAACTAACAAAATACACCACTAACCTCTTATGTCTTAACTGCACAGTGTGGGAATGAAAATGGGAGGCAAATGGAGAGTATCAGTTTAAGTTATTACGTATCTTCTAATGTTTTAGCAGTTGGCTGTTTCAACATAATGACAAGTAATAGCTGACTCCAATCTCCCTACACCAACCAAGGGAACAGCTTAAGAAAGGAAATGTGATTATGTTCCCATCGTTTATCAGCTCGTTTTTTGCATTCCAAGCAAATGCAGTTCACTATAATCATACACAACCAATCATACCAAAGGGTTTTCTTTGGATGTTTTTAACCTTAGCTCATGGGCCACATAAACTAAAGCACCTGGATGGTTTAACAAACCAAAACAAAATTATAACTCCAGTAGGACTGAGAAAATATTGAGGATCCTCTGACTGGTTTGAGAAGATGACACCACCCCAAGCAGATCAACAAAAGCAAAGCAAGACAAGACAACACACAAGCAAAATCCTAGGAATTAAGCAAATAAACACCAAAAATGGGCTAAAGAGAATATACTATGAGCAATTCGCCCAATCATACTTATCAGATTGACTGATAAAATTTGCGAATCAAAACCTTTCTACACTTTCTACAAGACTTTGAGAAGCGAAGGTAAGCTTTCTCTAGCATCTGTACAGTCAACTAGAGAGCCCTAATATTAACAAAGTCTGTTCTTTCACTTTAGAATTTAGTTTTTGGGACAGAATCATCAATATGACATGGAACCACGAGATCATCTAAAAGTCATGAGATGTGTGGTTTAACAGCTAGCATTGTGTCAAATGGAGCACCATAACTGATTTAAAAGAGTATTAGATATTCACGACACTAAGTTCTCAAAGCCATCGCCAGACTAAAACTGCAAGTTTTCACGACTACACTTTATCATATATTTCTTGCCAAACTAATGTAAAGTCAGTCCAACAAAATAGGCACCAGTGCCACACTTCGGCATGCCTAAGGCAACCTTGCAACGCTTCTTCTTACTCAGTGACGTATGGAGACAACTATCAGAAAATGGATCTTGCCTAAGGTGTGGTCACAAACCAAACACCCGTCTACCGTGATCAAACCAGCCTCACTCGAATGGTGGTGAACTGAGGCAACCATAGTGGCCAGTCAAATAGGCCAACTCCTTTCAGGGTGAGGAGCGTAACAAGTAAAAGAAAATTTGACGTGTTGCTAAAGTTCAGACTAACAAATGTGAAGAAAATAATATTATATTACAAAGAAAAACATTGATTTACAACGAGATGCGGAATTCCGATAATCACATTGAGTACAAATGAGACGACTCTCTTGTCATGGGCCTAAAGGCTATCATTGTTGTTTGCTCAGTGCCAGGCTGCCAGATAAAGAAAAAAAAGCTCATGCATATCGACCATACGTGTGATAACTTATTGATTATCTGTATTCCTGATGCGACTTTCTACTGTAAAATGATCTGGCTTGCAAATAAATATAGTCAACAAACTCTAAGAAATCTGGTGAAATGAAACGATTACCTCAAGTAAGATAACCCTTTTTTGTACAGGACGGAGTAGAAAATGTGTAATTAACAGTAACATGCAATTGTCTGTACACACGAAGGCATTTGATTAATCTGTTGTTCTTCTAGAACCACTTCACCATTCGGATGAGCTAATTGCATTAGAGGTCCCAAAACTTTCTTTCAGCCTAATTTTAACTGTGAAAGTTTTAATAATGGGAAGTTGAAAACAAATGATATGGTGCATTATGTAAACCTTTAAGATGACACGGCCCATGTGGCATGGCATTACCAAGTCAGTTGAGAAATCTACATAACAATGCCATATCAGTTTTCCATGCATCTCATTATAAGATCAACATACAAGGACCCAAGTGCAATTTACTCTACTCCCTCTCTCTCAGTTTACAGGGCGTGCGCGTACCCCTTGGTCATTAATTTGACCAACCTAATACAAGTCATATATTACAAAAAGTATACCAATATAAACTTCAGATGTTCTATTTTCAAACAGTATATTTTCTGTGTTATATAGTTTATATTAGGGTGATAAAATTAGCAACCTAGGTATACGCGTAGGACTTGTAAACTGAAACAGAGGGAGTATTTAGCTTTATACAAGAAAGACTGAAACATAAATTCCAGATTTCTTAGCTGAAAATACAACACACTGAGTTATAGTTATGGAAAGTTGGATGTGGTTCATACCAGAGAGAACCTGAGCAAATACTGACATCGATAGAAAAATTAACATCCAAACAATGAGCCCTGTGAGCAAGGAACCACACTACATTAGCGCATCCTATTTCCTAAGTGCCAACTTGCTTTTGCGTTAACCTAACAGCCATCAGATAATTTATCCTTACGGCCCTTCTAAGTACTTCTGAAATACATAAGGGTCACTTATGCAGTTAACTTAGCATTCTATTGCTGCATCTGACATCCACATAAATTATACCTCAGTCACTGTCCCCCTAGGAGATATATTCATCAACAGAAGTTTATGGTCGCCTCAGAAGAGAATGGCCACGCACAAGCAAGCCAAATCACCCCAAAGTACATCCACCACAGACGCATCCTCCGTGCAACGCTATTTCGAAAAGGAATGGGGGAAGAGAGGGGATTACCGAAGTTGCGGCCGACGATGCAGTGCCAGGTGGGGCCGTGGTTCTTGTCGAACTCCTTCTTGATGTACTCCGCGATGTCCTTCTCCATGGTGTGCTTCTCAAACGCCTAGTATGCAGAACAAACAAACAAATAAATAAATTCCCCACACCAAACCCCAGCGGTCAGCCACGCTGGGACAGCGCGGCGGGACCAAATCGAGAATCCAATGTGCAGGGAGAAAGGGGATTACGACGCGGGAGATGTCGAACGCCTCCTTCTGCATCTCCTCCTTCATGTCGGCGCTCTTGAGCGTGATCTTGTGCGCCGTGGGGGACGCGGCGGCCGGCGGCGGGGAGCCGAGCGCGGCGGTGGCGGAGGCGGCGAGCCTGCGGTCGGCGTCGGCCGGGGCCCGCGGCGCGTAGGGCGCCGGGTGGGAGGCGGCGACGGCGGCGGCGCCCGCGATCCCGCGCTTGAGCTCGTCGGACATGGCTGCGAATCTCTGGCGTGGAAGGCAGTGTGGCTTGGCTTGTGGTGGAAGCAGTTGGATGGAGGAGCTCAGCGATTCCTTTCTCCACTCCGCCCTTTTCAAAGCCGACGGTGGCTGCTGCCGTGCTGCTTCATCATTGTACGGGAGGCCGGGCCTTCTAGCGGAAGCTACCAGAGGGGAAGCGGAATGCGCGGACAAGTCGCGGAGGTAATGGGCTGCATACCTGAAGCACGCAGGGGTCAGCCCATACCCGAGTTACCCGTATCTACTACTGTAGCATGTGTTTTTTTTTTGGGTTGTTCTACCACTCTCTTTTAGTTCATTGTTTTTGAGATAGCTCACCACTCATTTAGTCCAATAACATGGACATTTATTGGAAAACCCGAAGATTTTTTGAAATTGGGAATAAATTTTATAAACACAAACAATTTTGAAAATCCAAACATTTCATGAAATTGTGAATATTTTCTAAAAACACAATTTTCTTTTAGAAAATAGGCAAAAAATTGAAAACATGAACATTTTTTGAAATTCCTAAACAAAGGAAAAAGAAAATAAACTTCAAAAGGAAAAAAACAAAGAAAACCAGTGAACAACACCAAGATCATCGACAATCTGCTTCCCAGTTTGTTGATCGTAGTGTTAAAAAAAAGGCGCTATTCTACAATGTGAAGTTACTCGCAGTTCAGCATGTTCATCTACTACTCATGAAACACCTAGCTACGCCAGAAACTAACAAATTTCCCTCTGCAGGTCAGCATTGGAACGGCTGAGTTGCAGAGGCAGCGGAGCCGTACATCCCTTTGAAGATTTTCACGGCAAAACTCAGCTGCCCTAGAGGCAGAGGTGTTTCAGAACATCTCACACAACTGCTTCAACTAGCCTAAAAGTAAAACACAAGCCTTCAATCGAAGAGTTTACGTTATTTTTGCAATATTTTTTTGTAAGTTTGAAGTTGAACTTAATTTAACAAGTCAAGCAATTCTATTTGCCCATAATAATAGGAAATTTGCCCCTGCCAATATTCTTCCCATATGTTTGTCCACTACCTCAGTATGAACCTAACCAAAAGAAAAAAGAGGTCCAAAAGACAGACCCGAATAAAGAAGAAACGGTAATCTGGTGGTTTTTTCTACCGGTTTCAGCTGCTAAGATTTCACTGCTGCCCACAGGTTACACTTTGACCCTCTGCATAGAAACAGGAGGACACGAGAGTTCACAGAAATTCTTCTGTGACAATCAGACCATGGTTTTATTTAGAGAAAATTCAGTATCATGGCATGTGTAATCGACAACTTATAAGTACATAAACAGCACCGAAACAAGTAGGTTCGCCAAGACTCTCTTGATATAATCAGAACTTGCTGAAGAACTCGCAGATGTAATCTGAAACCTCATTAGGCTTCTCCTGGTTGCAGAAGTGACTCACTCCCTCCATGACAACCACATCCTCCAGATTCGGCACGCTCGCTTTCAAGCCACCCTTGTGAATGTAGTCTTTCACCCCCGGTACATTGTATGTAACGTCAAGGTCCCCAACGATGAATTTTGTTGCTACTTTTATTGGAGCTCCAGTCCATGGTGCAGAAAGCTCCCAATTCCTGCATGAACACGCAAGTAAGTTGAGCCAGATCTAATGCATGCGTTAACTCTGGTGAAATGCTTTCACCCATAAAACTTATGAACTGAAGTTGGCGCAATCAGATATGTAGTTCAGACATACGTATATATATAATTGCTAAGAAAGAGCATGTTTCTGTACATTTTGCCACCAGGTTCCTAGTCTTTGTAGGTTACCACAACTAGCATTTAGGATGCAATTCCCCTCATCTGATCACTCGAAAGCATAAAGTTACACAGTACAGAGTATATCATCAGTAACCAATTGAAATGAAGTAACTTTCCTGGCTAACATTAGTAAATAAAGCAGTAAACTGTAAAACCAAGACAGTGAGAATGTGCCGACATACAAGTCCATGCATCTGTAGTAGTTAAGCCCTCCTGTAAACCCTGTCTTCTCAAATTTGTCTGCGTAGTAGGAAATATCTTCTTCAGACAACCATGGAGGGCAAGTACCATCTGAATCTAGTGAGTCAAAGAAGGTCTTGTCCTTGGGTAGAATAGGAGGAGCTGGTTTGCGCATTCCAAAGACCGTCTTAAACTTATGACTATTGTCGTATAGAGCAAATTCAGCTTCAGCGACTCCAGGCTCCTGCATGCATAATTCAGTAATGCATATGAACGACTGTTTCCGACAAACCAAATCTGAAGCGATGTTGGTGCAGACGAAAACTATATCTAAGCAATTAAACAGCAATATCTAGTACTGTGTCAGGAGATACTTTTAAACCTGAGTCTGCAGGTAGGAATTGTTGAAGTCCTATACTCGAAAAAGAAATCCAGGCGATGACAAGATAGACAATTATAATCTGTCAGTCAGTTGAATGTTTTTTAGGCTAACTGTAATCACTGTAATACTCCGCATTGTTATTTACAGTTCTGCAAAAGGGATATTGTGTGTTCCCTGAATTTTTTTTGTGCTTGTTACAGAGATGTTTTCCCATATACTTACGGATACACGTTCAATTCCTTGTGTTGCTACAGATCAAAAGGGATTAAAACAAGACCAAATCATCTACGTCTGCTCACATATCAGGCATTGGCCATGTCAAACATGTGATGTGGCCTGAAAGTGAGCAGACCGCCATCACCGAGTGAAATCTTTATAAGAGTGAAGATAAAGATCCGTGTTGTTGTTTGCAAAGCATGGTGTCTTTCAAGAAAATGCTTTTACTTGGAGCCTTGCACACTCCATATCTTGAAAATGCGATACTGTAATTTTTGGGTTTCAACAAAAGCACAATGTCAATAAGAACTAAAGTTTGTTACTGAAGATTTATAGTACTTAAGGTACTCGGGTTCTTAACCTGATAAGGACATAGGTGCAATTGCATAGCAAATAAAGCTTCAACAAGTAAATTTGGCATATTTCAAGAAACAATGGTTTTACCTACTATGTATCTCAGGAATGCGATAATGTTAAGTTACCAGCTTCAAAAAAGACAATACGAAGTATCAAATTTCAATTGAACCAATAACTCAATTTCCTTAGTGAAAAACACTACTCAACCTCCAATCCAATATACCGATATTTCTTGTTTATTACCATTTCTCCATTGTTATCTATCTGGAATTCCGAAGTTCGAATAATCTAGTTTGGTTCGATCCCTTGGTAAGCATCACGAACAGCTCACCATGAAGACAATCGTCTAACATACGAAATTATGCCAACAACTATGAACTGGTTCAATTGTTTCGCCACGACCAGTAAACAGACCCCTATCCAATAAAGTCGTCAGGACAGATGAACACAACTCATAAGGGCATGTACAATGGTGGCATATGGATACATATGCCCCATGACAAAAAGTAATTTGAGGCACCTACATTTATTTTTTCTCTCCAATGCAAGCTATCACTAGTGGGCCTCATTAAGAAAATAGAAAATAAAGACTTTAGTACACATGCATCTCTACTTTTCACTTCAACCTTTTCAGCTTTTGTCACCGGACCACACTTTCTCTCTTCAAGCACCCGCCTCCTGGAGAGGATCCCGCTTCCCTATCCAAACCTACTTTACGTTATATCCGATCCTACGTGGCATGTGAGGCATCACCTTGAGGCTATGCATTGTACATGCCCTAATGACATTGATTCTGTCTGCCATAAGCAGGACAGAAAGGAGATGAAGGGCTCCACCTGGAAACGGCACATGTAGTGGTCTTCCCCGCACAAGGCCCTGATGACCTGGAGCGGGCTCCCCTCGGAGCTGCGCGGGTGGTAGGCCACGCTGAGGTTAACCAGCGCCCGCACAAGGTCCGGGCGGAGCAGGCAGAGCTGCCATGCCACGAGTGCGCCCCAGTCGTGCCCAACCACGAACACCTGCCACGCGAGCCCGAGAATTGAACAGCAATCTTAGCAAGGAGCATGGCCGGCGTGAGGGATCTCGAAGGGCGAACGGGTTCGATAATAAGACCTGGGGCTGACCGAGGTCGGCGATGAGGGCGACGAGGTCGCCGACGAGGTGGAAGATGGAGTAGGAGCCCGCGGAGGGCGGGGCGTCAGAGTCGCCGTAGCCGCGCATGTCGGGCGCGACGGCGCGGAAGCCCCGGGCCGCCAGGGCGACCATCTGGTGGCGCCAGCCGTACCAGAGGTCCGGGAAGCCGTGCACGAGCAGCACCGCGGGGCCGTCCTCGGGCCCCGCCTCCGCCACGTGCAGCCGCAACCCCTTGGCCACCTCCACCATCCGGTGCCGCACCCCCTCCGGCTCCATCGCTGCCGCTGCTTCCTCTCGCGCTCGTGGACCGCCGAGGGATTGACTATCCGGTGGTTTTGGGGTAGCCTGCGCGCGCTGCTTCGGGTGCGTCGCCGGCCGCTGGCTGTGTGGCTAAACGGGCGAGGATTTCGTGGCTTGTGGGGGCGGCCGGACGGGCGCCGGCAAGAGGAGTTTTTGGCAGCTTGCCGAAATTTCGCACACCTTGGACTTGGATACTTGGATTGGACTGGACCGGATGTCGCGGCTCTCTTTCCTCGTCGTTCGTAGACTTTTATTTTCGGAAAAACTATGGTTGTTTGCATATCGTTCATGTGCCTTCATCATCACTTATTTTGCCATATATGAACAGATGACATCAGCAAAAAAAATTGGTTTTCGGCTTAAAAATATTTTATCTCCTAATTAAAAAAGCAAATTAAAAATTCATTTTCATCATTAAATTCGGCTCGACGAGATCTTCAAAACTAGACCCCATGTTGATATATTTAAACGAAATTTTTATTTGCCCAAAAGTTGTCATGATGTTTACACTATAGTTGTCATGGTGCTTAAACTAAAGTTGCCATGTGGCAATTTTAGTTGGTAGATCATGGCAATTTTAGTTTTTGATGATGACAATTCCAGTATTTTGATCATGAAAATATATTTTTCATGAACCATGGCAATTTTAAGTGCATGTATCATGGCAATTTTAGTTTATGATGCATGGCAAGTCTAGTTTCTTAATTCTTCGTTTTATAATATGTCAAAATTACTTTTTAATATAGAAGAAAATAGCTGAAACATAACATGGCAACTTTAGTGTAAACATTATGGCAATTCATGTGCAATAGACATGGCAACTTTTAACCCCCAAAAAAATTCGTCGAAATATATTGATATGAGATCTAGTTTCAAAAATCTCGTCGCGAGGGATTTAATGGTGAAAACGGATCTTCAATCGGAATTTTCATTTAAGAGATAAAACATTTTAAAAACTAAAAATCCAAAAAATTTCCACATGCATGCATGCGGTGACATGGCATTGTTTGTATGTTATAGGGCGTGTGGACGGGTTTGGCTCCCACCACACGTGTGAGCGTTAGCGTTGTCCTTTATTTTTTTAGAGTAGGCCAAACTTTTTAGGAGGTCAAAAAGTTTACAAGAGCTTTAAAGAAGCGATTCTCACATCGCCTCAAAGCCCCGACACCATTAGAGCATCTACATCGTCATGTCTCAAGGTCGTATGCCTGGAACAAGAAGGGTCGTCGTACAATTTCGGCGATTACAAAAAAGGAGGCGAGCTCTCTATCCCTCTTTGTCTTTCCACTTCCCTCGTCCAGGAACAAACACTTCACCAAATTCTTTTGAGTCCCACCCGGCGTTGTGCTCCTCACTGTTCAAGAGAGTTCTTGCCCTTCTCTGATCGGGGAAGGTCATTTAAAAACACTAGATCAGTCCATTTCTGTTGAAGAAAAAAAGTTATCCACCTAGAATATATGATCGATACCAAAAGATTGGATGTCATTTCTCAACACCGGCTTCTCACCTGGAGAAGGGAAGGGAGATATGAGCATAGCGATAGCGCCTTGATATACTAGCAGAAACTTAATACTTGACCAATTGCGTCACATGAAGGAAATATGCCCTAGAGGCAATAATAAAGTTACTATTTATTTCCTTATTTCATGATAAATGTTTATTATTCATGCTAGAATTGTATTAACCGGAAATATAATACATGTGTGAATACATAGACAAACATAGTGTCACTAGTATGCCTCTACTTGACTAGCTCATTAATCAAAGATGGTTGTGTTTCCTAGCCATAGACATGTGTTGTCATTTGATTAACGAGATCACATCATTAGGAGAATGATGTGATTGACTTGACCCATTCCGTTAGCCTAGCACTTGATCGCTTAGTATGTTGCTATTGCTTTTTTATGACTTATACATGTTCCTCGTAACTATGAGATTACGCAACTCCCGCTTGCGGAGGAACACTTTGGTGCTACCAAACGTCACAACGAATCGGGTGATTATAAAGGAGTACTACAGGTGTCTCCAAAGGTACATGTTGGGTTGTCGATTTGAGATTAGGTTTTGTCACTCCGATTGCTCTGGAGAGGTATCTCTCGAGCCCTCTCGGTAATGCACATCACTATAAGCCTTGCAAGCAATGTAGCTAATGAGTTAGTTACGGAATGATGCATTACGTAACGAGTAAAGAGACTTGCCGGTAACGAGATTGAACTAGGTATTGGATACCGACGATCGAATCTCAGGCAAGTAACATACCGATGACAAAGGGAACAACATATGTTGTTATGCGGTTTGATCGATAAAGATCTTCGTAGAATATGTAGGAGCCAATATGGGCATCCAGGTTCCGCTATTGGTTATTGACCGAGAATAGTTCTAGGTCATGTCTACGTAGTTCTCGAACCCGTAGGGTCCGCACGCTTAACGTTACGAGTTATATTATGAGTTTATGAGTTTTGATGTACCGAAGGAGTTCGGAGTCCCGGATGAGATCGGGGACATGACGAGGAGTCTCGAAATGGTCGAGACGTAAAGATTGATATATTGGACGACTATATTCGGAGATCGGAAAGGTTCCGAGTGATTCGGGTATTTTTCGGAGTACCGGGGAGTTACGGGAATACGGGGAAGAGTATTGGGCCTTGATGGGCCTTAGTGGGAAGGAGCCAGGAGGTGGCGCGCGCCCCTCCCAAGCCCAGTCCGAATTGGACAAAGGGTTTGGGGCGCGCCCCTCTCCCTTCCTTCTCCACTTCCTCCTTTCCCTTCTCCAAGTTGGACTAGGAAAGAAGGAGTCCTACTCCCGGTGGGAGTAGGACTCCCCTTGGCGCGCCCTCCTCCTAGGGCCGGCCTCCTCCTCCCTTGCTCCTTTATATACGGGGGCAGAGGGGCACCCCATGACACACAAGTTGATCTACGGATCGTTCCTTAGTTGTGTACGGTGCCCCCCTCCACCATATTCCAACTCGGTCATATCGTCGTGGAGTTTAGGCGAAGCCCTGCGCCGGTAGAACATCATCATCGTCACCACGCCGTCGTGCTGATGGAACTCATCCCCGACACTTTGCTGGATCAGAGTCCGGGGATCGTCATCGAGCTGAACGTGTGCTGAACTCGGAGGTGCCGTACGTTCGGTGCTTGGATCGGTCGGATCATGAAGACGTACGACTACATCAACCGCGTTGTCATAACGCTTCCGCTTACGGTCTACGAGGGTACGTGGACACACTCTCCCCTCTCGTTGCTATGCCATCACCATGATCTTGCGTGTGCGTAGGAAATTTTTTGAAATTACTACGTTCCCCAACATCACAGTGCTCACGTAAAGTGGCAGTGGTTGAAAGCGAGCGGAAACGGCAGTGTTTTCTGTGCGTTACAATAGTAGTGGTGAAAGAAAATCCAATTCAAATATCTCAACATAAAAGAAAAATCTGAAGTCGTCGCACAGAAGAACCGAGTACTATAGAATCTGAAACACACATATGCGGGCTACAACTCTTTTTAAACGAGTAGAAGTCCAGCCATTGGCCCCCAGGGGGCTTGAAAAATCGCCGCATGGGGGCGAACCGGCGCTTAAATCGGCTTGGGGGCGATTGGGTTCCCAGCTGCCGCCCCCAGGTTGGCACCAGGCGTCGATATCGACCCAATTTTGGCGCAAATTTGCCTTCTTTTCAGCCAATTTTTGGTGCAAAATCGGCCCGCTGTCGGCACGAATCGGCCCATATTCGCCGTGCTTCGGTGCAAATTCAATATAAGTTATTTTTTAACACATAGTTCGGCACAGAAAATCGATAGAAATGAAAATAGTTCAGCAAATAGTTCAACAACAAATAGTTCAATACAAATTATATAGTTCAACAAATAAAAACTCATATTTCATCACATGTCGAGCTAGGCGTTGCCCTTGAGCCTCCATAGGTGCTCCACCAGATCCTGCTGCAGTTGTTGATGCACCTGTGGGTCTCGAATCTCCTGACGCATATTGAGGAAGGCAGTCCAGGTTGCCGGTAGCTCGTGATCAACTTGGGCAAGAGGACCCTGCCTGTAATATGGTTCAGTGTCAAACACTGGTTCTTCCTACTCGCTCTCAATGATCATGTTGTGCAAGATGACACAGCTAAAGGAAATATGCCCTAGCGGCAATAATAAAGTTATTATTTATTTTCTCATATCATGATAAATTTTTATTATTCATGCTAGAATTGTATTAACCGGAAACATAATACATGTGTGAATACATAGACAAACATAATGTCACTAGTATGCCTCTACTTGACTAGCTCATTAATCAAAGATGGTTGTGTTTCCTAGCCATAGACATGTGTTGTCATTTGATTAACGAGATCACATCATTAGGAGAATGATGTGATTGACTTGACCCATTCCGTTAGCCTAGCACTTGATCGTTTAGTATGTTGCTATTGCTTTCTTCATGACTTATACATGTTCCTGTAACTATGAGATTACGCAACTCCCGTTTGCCGGAGGAACACTTTGGGTGCTACCAAACGTCACAACATAACTGGGTGATTATAAAGGAGTACTACAGGTGTCTCCAAAGGTACATGTTGGGTTGTCGTATTTCGAGATTAGGTTTTGTCACTCCGATTGTTGGAGAGGTATCTTTGGGCCCTCTCGGTAATGCACATCACTATAATCCTTGCAAGCAATGTGACTAATGAGTTAGTTGCAGGATGATGCATTACGTAACGAGTAAAGAGACTTGCCGGTAACGAGATTGAACTAGGTATTGGGATACCGACGATCGAATCTCGGGCAAGTAACATACCGATGACAAAGGGAACAACGTATGTTGTTATGCGGTTTGACCGATAAAGATCTTCATAGAATATGTAGGAGCCAATATGAGCATCCAGGTTCCGCTATTGGTTATTGACCGAGAATAGTTCTAGGTCATGTCTACATAGTTCTCGAACCCGTAGGGTCCGCACGCTTAAGGTTTCGGCGATGTTTTATTATGAGTTTATGAGTTTTGATGTACCAAAGGAGTTCGGAGTCCCGGATGAGATCGGGGACATGATGAGGAGTCTCGAAATGGTCGAGACGTAAAGATCGATATATTGACGACTATATTCGAGTTCGGAAAGGTTCCGAGTGATTCGGTATTTTTGGAGTACCGAGAGTTACGGAATTCGTATTGGGCCTCAATGGGCCATACGGGAAAGGAGAGAAAGGGCCAAAGGGTGGCCGCACCTCCCTTGGACTAGTCCGAATTGGACTAGGGAGGGGCGCCTTCCTTCCTTCTCCTTCTCTCTTGCCTTTCCTTCTCTCCTACTCCTACTACATGGAAGGGTTCCTAGTTCTATTAGGAAAGGGGAATCCTACTCGGTGGGAGTATGACTCTAGGCGCGCCATAGAGAGGGCTGGCCCTCCCTCCTCCACTCCTTTATATACGGGGCAGGGGCACCCCATAGACACACAAGTTGATCTACGGATCGTTCCTTAGCCGTGTGCGGTGCCCCCCTCCACCATATTCCACCTCGGTCATATCGTCGCGGAGTTTAGGCGAAGCCCTGCGCCAGTAGAACATCAACATCGTCACCACACCGTCGTGCTGACGGAAGTCATCCCCGACACTTTGCTGGATCGGAGTCCGGGGATCGTCATCGAGCTGAACGTGTGCTGAACTCGGAGGTGCCGTACGTTCGGTACTTGGATCGGTCGGATCCGTGAAGATGTACGACTACATCAACCGCGTTGTCATAACGCTTCCGCTTACGGTCTACGAGGGTACGTGGACAATACTCTCCCATCTCGTTGCTATGCCATCACCATGATCTTGCGTGTGCGTAGGAAAATTTTGAAATTACTACGTTCCCCAACAGTGGCATCAGAGCCTAGGTTTTATGCGTAGATGTCATATGCACGAGTAGAACACAAGTGAGTTGTGGGCGATACAAGTCATACTACTTACCAACACGTCATACTTTGGTTCGGCGGTATTGTGAGATGAAGCGGCCCGAACCAACATTACGCGTACGCTTACGCGAGACTGGTTTCACCGTTACAAGCACTCGTGCTTAAAGGTGGCTGGCGGGTGCCTGTCTCTCTCACTTTAGCTGAATCGAGTGTGGCTATGCCCGGTCCTTGCGAAGGTTAAAACAGCACTAACTTGACGAACTATCGTTGTGGTTTTTGATGCGTAGGTAAGAACGGTTCTTGCTAAGCCCGTAGCAGCCACGTAAAATTTGCAACAACAAAGTAGAGGACGTCTAACTTGTTTTTGCAGGGCATGTTGTGATGTGATATGGTCAAGATGTGATGCTATATTTTATTGTATGAGATGATCATGTTTTGTAACCGGTTATCGGCAATCGGCAGGAGCCATATGGTTGTCGCTTATTGTATGAAATGCAACGCTCAGAATCGCTTTTACTTTATCACTAAGCGGTAGCGATAGTCATAGAAGCAATAGATGGCGTAACGACAACGATGCTACGATGGAGATCAAGGTGTCGCGCCGGTGACGATGGTGATCACGACGATGCTTTGAAGATGGAGATCACAAGCACAAGATGATGATGGCCATATCATATCGCTTATATTGATTGCATGTGATGTTTATCCTTTATGCATCTTATCTTGCTTTGATTGACGGTAGCATTTTAAGATGATCTCTCACTAATTATCAAGAAGTGTTCTCCCTGAGTATGCACCGTTGCAAAAGTTCTTCGTGGTGAGACACCACGTGATGATCGGGTGTGATAGGCTCTACGCTCAAATACAACGGTGCAAAACAGTTGCACACGCGAGTACTCAAAGTTAAACTTGACAAGCCTAGCATATACAGATATGGCCTCGGAACACGGAGACCGAAAGGTTGAACGTGAATCATATAGTAGATATGATCAACATAGTGATGTTCACCATTGAAACTACACCATCTCACGTGATGATCGGACATGGTTTAGTTGATTTGGATCACGTGATCACTTAGATGACTAGAGAGATGTCTGTCTAAGTGGGAGTTCTTAAGTAATATGATTAATTGAACTTAAATTTATCATGAACTTAGTCCTGGTAGTATTTTGCAAATTATGTTGTAGATCAATAGCTTGCGTTGTTGCTTTCATGTGTTTATTTTGATATGTTCCTAGAGAAAATTGTGTTGAAAAATGTTAGTAGCAATGATGCGGATTGGATCCGTGATCCGAGGTTTATCCTCATTCTTGCGCACGTAAGAATTATGTCCTTAATGCACCGCTAGGTGACAGACCTATTGCAGGAGCAGATGCAAACGTTATGAACGTTTGGCCAGCTCAATATGATGACTACTTGATTGTTTAGTGCACCATGCTTAACGGCTTAGAATCGGGACTTCAAAGACGTTTTGAACGTCATGGATCATATAAGATGTTCCAGGAATTGAAGTTAATACTTCAAGCAAATACCCGAGTTGGGAGATATGAAGTCTCCAACAAGTTCTATAGCTAAAATATGGAGGAGAATCGCTCAACTAGTGAGCATGTGCTCAGATTGTCTGGGTACTTCAATCGCTTGAATCAAGTGGGAGTTAATCTTCCAGATAAGATAGTGATTGACAAAATTCTCTAGTCACCATCACTAAGTTACTAGAACTTCATGATGAACTATAGTATGCAAGGGATGACGAAAACGATTCTCGAGCTCTTCGTGATGTTGAAATCGACGAAGGTAGAAATCAAAGAAAGAACATCAAGTGTTGATGATTGACAAGACCACTAGTTTCAAGAAAAGGGCAAAGGGAAAGAAAGGGAAACTTCAAGTAGAATGGCAAACAAGTTGTCACTCCCGTGAAGAAGACCAAAACTGGACCAAAGCCTGAAACTGAGTGCTTAAACTGCAAAGGAAATGGTCACTGGAAGCGGAAATGCCCTAAATATTTGGTGGATAAGAAGGATGGCAAAGTGAACAAGGGTATATTTGATATACAGGTGTTTGATGTGTGCCTTACTAGTGTTTATAGTAGCCCCTGAGTATTTTATACTTGTTCGGTTGCTAAAGATTAGTAACTCGAAACAGGAGTTACAGAATAAACAGAGACTAGTTGAAGGGGAAGTGACGATGAGTGTTGGAAATAGTTCCAAGATTGATATGATCATCATCACACACACCCTATATTTTCGAGATTAGTGTTAAAACTAAATAAACATTATTTAGCGTTTGCGTTGAGCATGAATATGATTTGATCATGTTTATTGCAATACGGTTATTCATTTAAAGTCAGAGAATAAATGTTGTTTTGTTTACGTGAATAAAACCTTCAATGGTCATACACCCAATGAAAATAGTTTGTTGGATCTCGATCATAGTGATACACATATTCATAATATTGACGCCAAAAGATGCAAAGTTAATAATGATAGTGCAACTTATTTGTGGTAATCGCCGTTTAGGTCATATCGTGTAAAGTTTATGAAGAAACTCCATAAAGATAGATTTTGGAATCACTTGGTTATGAATCATTTGATGCTTGCGAAGCGTGACTTTTGGGCAAGATGACTAAAACTCCGTTCTCCTAACAATGGAACGAAGCCATCGACTTATTGGAAATAATACATACCGATGTATGCGATCCGATGGGTGTTAAGGCTCGCGGCGTGTATCGTTATTTTCTGACCTTCACAGATGATTTGAGCAGATATGGGTATATCTACTTGATGAAACATAAGTCTGAAACATTTGAAAAGTTCAAAGAATTTCAGAGTGAAGTGGAAAATCATCGTAACAAGAAGAATAAAGTTTCTACGATCTGATCGTGGAGACGAATGTTTGAGTTACAAGTTTGGTCTTCATTTGAAACAATGTGAAATAGTTTCGCAACTCACACCACATGGAACACCACAATGGAATGGTGTGTCCGAACATCGTAATCGTACTTTACTAGATATGGTGCGATCTATGATGTCTCTTATCGGTTTACCACTATCGTTTTGGAGTTATGCATTAGAGGCAGCTACATTCACGTTTAATAGGGCACCATCTAAATCCGTTGAGACGACACCGTATGAACTATGGTTTAGCAGTAAACCTAAGCTGTCGTTTCTTAAAGTTTGGGGCTGCGATGCTTGTGTGAAAAAGTTTCATCCTGATAAGCTCAAACCCAAATCGGAGAAGTGCGTCTTCATAGAATACCCAAAGGAAACTATTGGGTACACCTTCTATCACAGATCCAAAGGCAAGATATTCGTTGCTAAAAATGGATCCTTTCTAGAGAAGGAGTTTCTCTCGAAAGAAGTGAGTGGGAGGAAATTAGAGCTTGATGAGGTAACTGTACCTTCTCCCGAATTGGAAAATAGTTCATCACTGAAATCAGTTCCAGTGATTCCTACACCAATTAGTGAGGAAGCTAATGATGATGATCATGAAACTTCAGATCAAGTTACTACAAAACCTCGTAGGTCTCCCAGAGTACGATCCACACCAGAATGGTACGGTAATCCTGTTCTGGAAGTCATGTTACTAGACCATGATGAACCTACGAACTATGAGGAAGCGATGATGAGCCCAGATTCCACGAAATGGCTTGAGGCCATAAAATCTGATATGAGATCCATCTATGAGAACAAAGTATGGACTTTGATTGACTTGCTCGATGATCAGCAAGCCATGTTAAATAAATGGATCTTCAAGAGGAAGACAGATGCTGATAGTGGTGTTACTATCTACAAAGCTCGACTTGTCACAAAAAGGTTTTCGACAAGTTCAAGGTGTTGACTACAATGATATTTTCTCAACTGTAGCGATGCTTAAATCTGTCCGAATCATGTTAGCAATTGCCACATTTTTTGAAATCTGGCAAAAGGATGTCAAAACTGCATTTCTTAATGGATTTATTAAAGAAGAGTTGTATATGATGCAACCAGATGGTTTTGTCAATCCTAAAGGTGCTAACAAAGTGTGCAAGCTCCAGCGATCCATTTATGGACTGGTGCAAGCCTCTCGGAGTTGGAATATATGCTTTGATGAGTTGATCAAAGCATATGGTTTTATACAGACTATTTGAGAAGCCTGTATTTACAAGAAAGTGAGTGGGAGCACTACAACATTTCTGATAAGTATATGTGAATGACATATTGTTGATCAGAAATAATGTAGAATTATTCTGCAAAGCATAAAGGAGTGTTTGAAAGGAGTTTTTTTTCAAAGAAAGACCTCGGCAAAGCTACTTACATATTGAGCATCAAGATCTATTGAGATAGATCAAGACGCTTGATAAGATTTTCAATGAATACATACCTTGTCAAGATTTTGAAATAGTTCAAATGGAACAAATAAAGAAAGAGTTCTTGCTGTGTTGCAAAGGTGTGAAATTGAGTAAGACTCAAATCCCGACCACGGCAGTAAAATAGAAAAGAGAATGAAAGTTATTCCTATGCCTCACCATAGGTTCTATAAAGTATGCTATGCTATGTACCAGACCTATTGTATACCTTGCTCTGAATTTGGCAAGGGAGTACAATAGTGATCTAGGAGTAGATCACTGGACGTTGGCCAAGAATATCCTTTGTGAGGAATAAGGAAATATTTCTCGATTATGGAGGTGATAAAAGAGCCCATCGTAAAGAGTTACATCGGTGCAAGCTTTTTACACCGATCCAGATGACTCTAAGTCTCAATCTGGATACATATTGAAAGTGGGAGCAATTAGCTAGAGTAGCTCCGTGCAGAGCATTGTGGACATAGAATATTTGCAAAATACATACGGCTCTAAATGTGACAGACCCGTTGACTAAGATTTCCTTACGAGCAAAACATGATCACACCTTAGTACTCTTTGGGTGATTAATCACATAGCGATGTGAACTAGATTATTGACTCTAGTAAACCCTTTGGGTGTTAGTCACATGAAGATGAGAACTATGCGTGTTAATCATATAAAAATATGAATATTGGTGTTAAATCACATGGCGATGTGAACTAGATTATTGACTCTAGTGCAAGTGGGAGACTGAAGGAAATATGCCCTAGAGGCAATAATAAAGTTATTCTTTATTTCCTCATATCATGATAAATGTTTATTATTCATGCTAGAATTGTATTAACCGGAAACATAATACATGTGTGAATACATAGACAAACACAACGTCACTAGTATGCCTCTACTTGACTAGATTATTATCAGAGATGGTTATGTTTCCTAACCATAGACATGTGTTGTCATTTTATTAATGGGATCACAGAGAATGATGTGATTGACATGACCCATTCTGCTAGCCTAGCACTTGATCGTTTAGTATATTGCTATTGCTTTCTTCATGACTTATACATGTTCCTGTAACTATGAGATTATGCAACTCCCGTTTACCGGAGGAACACTTTGGGTGCTACCAAACGTCACAACGAATCGGGTGATTATAAAGGAGTACTACAGGTGTCTCCAAAGGTACATGTTGGGTTGGCGATTTCGAGATTAGGTTTTGTCACTCCGATTGTCGGAGAGGTATCTCTCGGCCCTCTCGGTAATGCACATCACTATAAGCCTTGCAAGCAATGTGACTAATGAGTTAGTTGCGGGATGATGCATTACGTACGAGTAAAGAGACTTGCCGTAACGAGATTGAACTAGGTATTGGGATACCGACGATCGAATCTCGCAAGTAACATACCGATGACAAAGGGAACAACGATGTTGTTATGCGGTTTGACCGATAAAGATCTTCAGAGAATATGTAGGAGCCAATATGAGCATCCGTGTTCCGCTATTGGTTATTGGCCGAGAATAGTTCTAGGTCATGTCTACATAGTTCTCGAACCCGTAGGGTCCGCACGGTTAAGGTTTCGATGACAGTTTTATTATGAGTTTATGAGTTTTGATGTACCAAAGGAGTTAGGAGTCCCGAATGAGATGGGGACATGACGAGGAGTCTCGAAATGGTCGAGACGTAAAGATCGATATATTGGACGACTATATTCGGAGTTCGGAAAGGTTCCGAGTGATTCGGGTATTTTTCGAGTACCGGAGAGTTACGGAATTGTGATTGGGCCTCAATGGGCCATACGGGAAAGAGAGAAAGGGCCAAAGGGTGGCCGCACCCTCCCTTGGACTAGTCCGAATTGACTAGGGAGGCGCCCTTCCTTCCTTCTCCTTCTCTCTTCCCTTTCCTTCTCTCCTACTCCTACTACATGGAAGGGTTCCTAGTTCTACTAGGAAGGGGAATCCTACTCCGGTGGGAGTAGGACTCCCCTAGGGAGCGCCATAGAGAGGGCCGCCCTCCCTCCTCCACTCCTTTATATACGAGGCAGGGCACCCCATAGACACACAAGTTGATCTACGGATCGTTTCTTAGCCGTGTGCGGTGCCCCCCTCCACCATATTCCACCTCGGTCATATCGTCGCGAAGTTTAGGCGAAGCCCTGCGCCGGTAGAACATCAACATCGTCACCACGCCGTCGTGCTGACGGAACTCATCCCCGACACTTTGCTGGATCGGAGTCTGGGGATCATTATCGAGCTAAACATGTGCTGAACTCGGAGGTGCCGTACGTTCGGTACTTGGATCGGTCGGATCGTGAAGACGTACGACTACATCAACCACGTTGTCATAATGCTTCCACTTACCATCTACGAGGGTACGTGGACAATACTCTCCCCTCTCGTTGCTATACCATCACCATGATCTTGCGTGTGCATAGGAAAATTTTGAAATTACTACGTTCCCCAACAACAGCAAGTCATGATCTCCCACATTAGATCTTTCGACAAGGTCTGAGCGGGGTACCGGACAACAGCAATCCGAGATTGGAGCACACCAAATGCCCGCTCGACATCCATCCTGCAAGCCTCCTGAACCTTCGCAAAGTGGGAGTTCTTGCCTCCTAGCACAGGGTTTGAGATAGTCTTCACAAATGTAGACCATTTCGGATAGATGCCATCTGCTAGGTAGTATCCCTTGTTGAAGTGCCACCCATTGACCTCGATGTTCACCGGAGGAGAACGACCTTCAACAAGCTTGGCAAAGACAGGGGAGCACTGCGACACGTTGATGTCATTGTGAGTTCCTGGGATACCAAAGAAGGAGTGCCAAATCTAGAGGTCCTGTGTGGCCACTGCCTCAAGTACCACACTGCAACTACCTTTGGCGCCTTTGTACATCCCCTGCCAAGCAAATGGACAATTTTTCCATTTCTAATTCATGCAGTCAATGCTTCCAAGCATCCCAGAAAATCCTCTTGCTGCATCCTGTGCTAGGATCCGAGCAGTGTCTTCAGCATTGGATGATCGCAAGTATTGCGGTCCAAACACTGCCACCACTGCCCTGCAGAACTTGTAGAAATACTCAATGGTCGTGGACTCGGCGATGCGCCCATAGTCATCGAGCGAATCACCGGGAGCTCCGTATGCAAGCATCCTCATAGTTGTCGTGCACTTCTGGATTGAGGTGAATCCAAGTTTGTCGGTGCAATCCTTCTTGCACTTGAAGTAGCTATCGAACTCCTGGATGGAATTAACAATCTTGAGGAAAAGCTTTTGGCTCATCCTATAACGGCGCCGAAATACTTTGTCACCGTGTAGTGGAGCATCAGTGAAGTAGTCAAAGTACAACATGCAATAGCCTTCCAGACGATGTCGGTTCTTTGCTTTCAGCCGCCTCGGCACCGAGCCACCTCGCCGCGGCTTTGCATTGCTCGCGAGAAGGCCGGCCAGAGCGGCAAGGACCATGAGATGCTCTTCGTCCTGGATGTCGGCATCGGCTTCCTCCTCTAGCAGCGCCGCAAGCGCCTCCTCGTCGTCCGAGTCCATCACCGATCAAACAAATCGCTGAACACCTGGCGGGTGTGGTGGGCGCACGGCCACCGGTATCCCGCCCTGAGCGGCCGGAGCGCCGGAAAACCGTCTGGCCTTGAGCCACCACTCCAGAAAGGTGTCCTGTTGAGCCAGCTGGCACACGTTGATATTTAGAGCATCAAAGCATATGTGCCAAACCTCCCGAGCGTACACACATTGCACCAAAATGTGCTCTGTGTTGTCATCATGTTGCATGCATGTGTAGCAGGCCGAGGGTTGGTCTTGTAGTCCATGTTTAGCCCGTCTGTCCGAAGTCCAAATCCGGTGCTGAACTGCTAGCCAGATGAAAATTTTGCACTTAAGCAAAGCCCAGCTCCTCCAGATGCAATTAGCAAAAGGGACACACTGAATACCGCAGCACAACTGGCGGTAGGTGGATCTTGCTGAGTAAGAACTAGTTGGGTCTGCCGGCCAAGTGAAGCAGTCCGGCTGGCAGGATCGCGTTGCACTGCATTGATTGCCATGTCCAAATGCATCAGCTGCATATGCGTAGTAAAGGATAGGTCACCCATGACGTCAGGGAACCATCTGTTGTCAGTCATCGCCTAACTCACCGTGCGTCTGTTTATGGTGCGTGTCCACCATTCGAAGAATCAGGGGAGCGATGTCCACGACGGCGAAACCCAGGATCCAGTTGTCCCTCCAGAATAGGTTGCGGGAACCATCCCCTATGTCGATCTTGACCATACTGTCAAACACTCTATGAGCATCTTTGTCGTCAATCATGGGTAGCCCTTGCCATGGTCATCCGACACCCGTCCTCTTTAACGAAACCCACCGTACACGCAGTGCAAGGGATTGTAACTTGAGGTTCATGACACCCAACCCTCCAAGATATGTTGGCCTGTAGACCATGCTCTAGGCCACAAGACACTTACCGCCATTTGTTTTCTCCTTGCCAGCCCAAAAAAAGCCTTCATCCACTGGTCCAACTCCTCAAAGACCCAAGCCAGAGCGTCCAACATCATGAAATTATGTATTGGCCTCGATGCAATGACTGTCTTGACAAGAATTAACAGGCCCAGTTTCTGGATCAAACCCCTTCTGCCATGTCGGAACACATCGCTTTGCCTTATCGATCATAGGCTGCCAGTCATTGCGCGTGAGCTGATTGATCGCAAGTTGCAAGCCCAGGTATTGGCATGGGAATGTACCGATGCTACACTATAACATGTCGGCCACCATCAGCTGGTCCATCTTGTTGCCCCTGATTAGCACCGCCGAGGATTCCCTATAGTTGACCCTTAGACCTGATGCATCCCCAAACACTTGCAGAGTAGCTCTCACAAATCTCAGATCACCAGGGGCGGGGCGGATAAAAAGTGCCATGTCATCAGCAAAAATGGATAGCTATTGTGTAGAAGAGATTATGATGAATGAGCTAATCACCCCCTCTCGGGCAACCTTGCCCATAACACTGGTCAGGACATCCATCGCAATCACGAACAGTAGGAGGGAAACTGGGTCCCCTTGCCCTAGACCTTGCACATGCGTGAAACTACGTCCCGAAATCCCATTGACGACCACTTTGGTGTTGGACGTCCGTAGAACAATGGCAATCCATGCGCACCACTTTTGCCCAAAAACCTTGCATCTGAGGACCTTGAAGAGGAATGGCCAAGAAATGGAATCGAAGGCTCTCGAAATGTCAGGCTTGAGAAAACCCCCAGCCTCTTTGCGTAGGTATACACTACAAAAAAATACACTTCCGTGATGATACGTGCTTGTCACAGTAGGCCACGTTTTCTGTCATGCATGTACATCCATGACGATTTTATGACAGAATCAAGATAGTCATACATGTGCTGTCGTAGAAGTGTTCCATGACATTACCAAAATTATCATCATGGAAGTGTCCACTTCCATGAAGATAAATCACGCGTCATGGAAATGCTTTCATCAAGGGTGACCGACACGTGGCATCCACCGTAACGGAACGTCGTTAAGCTATCGGGTCCGGTTTTGGATCCGATAACCCGTTAACAGCCTCGACCAATGGGGATTTTCCACGTGTAAAATCATCATTGGCTGGAGGAAACACGTGTCAGCTCACCGTTGGGACAGATGTCATCCAATCATTGGACCGAAGGCGCCTATGATACATCGACACATGGCACGACCCAATAGAGGCCCATTCCTGTGGAAAAAACTGGCCTGTTTGACTTGGTCAAAAGGTGGCGGGCCGGCCCATGGAAAGCCTGTTAACGGCCTGTTTGCATATAGCCCATTTATAGCCCGCTAACCCAGGGCCCGTTACGACCTCCCAGTAGCGTCATCTGGGCCGTCCAATATAATTCCAGCCCGTTTTAACTTCCGGCCCATGTATGGCCCATGACTTCTTTCTGCCCATATGAGGCCCTTTGTAACTCTTGGCCCATTAACGGCCCGTGGTGAAACTGGCCCGTAATGAATAGTGTATCACTTTATACCCATTAACGGCACGTGGTGAAACTGGCCTGTAATGAACGGTGTATCACTTTATACCCATTAACGACCCATTATTACATAATGCGTTTCAATTTATGTTATCTTTCGGCCTTCTCAAGGCCCATTTATTCTTGGGCTCATTTCCAGCATTCGTTTACTTACGGCCCGTTATTGTCATTTTGTGCTTGTGGCCAAATTCAGCCTGTGGTTACAGTCGGCACATTTGTGGCCCATTAATACATTGGGCCGTTTTCATAGCGTCATCAAATACTGCCGATTAACGACGGCCCGTTATGGTCGGCCCATGAACGGACGATTCCAACTCTAGCCCGTTTACGGTCATAATGTGGTCTGTTATTGGCCCATGTTTGGCCAACCGATCATACGACCCGTAGAAGGCCCATTGATGATACGGCCCCATAGAAGGCCCATTGCATCTACGGCTCGTAGAAGGCCCATTGTTTCTACGCCATGTAGAAGGCCCATTGTTTCTACGACCCTTAGAAGGCCCATTGTTTCTACAGCCCGTAGGAGGCCCATGGTAACTATAGTAAATATGTAGCCCATGGTTATTGTGGCCTAGTTTTAAAAAATAGGTTATTGCGGCCACTAGCAAACCGCGGAAAAAGAACTGCACTGACTACAAGAAAACAAATAAAAAAGACAATAAGGAAATAAATAAGCAAGCAACTTACACTAGGCTATTACACATATTACATCCACTGGGCATCAAAGTTCGCCACCAGTGCAAATATAGGGAACAAAGCAACATATAAACGCCGCGGCAAAATAAGTCCAGAACTGAAACCACTTCAGAAGAGCTCAAGAAACAATATCCTGGGTACCCATAATGCTGGCAAGATCCTTAGCAGGATTATTAACTTTCTCTTGTTTGGCGCTTAAATCCTCCAACACTTGTTGTTGCACTAGAAAGTATGCATCTGAATTCTGCAGGGACTTCCTCACTCCTTCATCTTCCTGTCGCATAACATATGATTGATGTCTTTCAACTTGAAGTTGAGACTCAACAAGCCGAACTGATTCAGGCAGTGAGTTCGAAGAGTTGGTGCCAGCAGTAATAGCCAGTAACTCGAACACTACATCAAGACAGGACTTTTGGGTTGTCTCATTGTCTTCAATATAGTTTTTATCAGCTTTCTTGGAGACCAACTGGGATGCCTCACTATCTTGAACCTTATCTACATTACTTCCTTTACCATTGCATAACGGGGTACTCTTCTCCGATATTTTATCCGTGTTCTAAAAGAGAAACAAACAAACACATCACAGGTTTACAATGTAGTATATGAAACTCATTTTGGTAAACCAGTTCAGTAGTAAGGTGGACAGGATAACAACATGAAACAAACATATATCTATGTAGTATGGTCACTGTATGCTCTATATCATTCTAGTTTATGTTGCCAAATCAAGATAGATACAGTTCGAATCATATCTATTTAAGACAAAGCAGCATAGACAACATATAAGTGTGGGAAACTACACAGCAATAACAACACTTGTAATGTGCATGGCATGAAAACATAATTGTTTATTCAATTGAAACTGAAATCAACATAGAGCAAGTTACAACAGCAAACACGTTAAAGAAACAGGTTTAAAACATACCTGTTGCGCCATTGGAGTTTCAATTGCATCCTTCAAATTTGAAATTAGTTGGTATGAGTAAATACAGTGATGCAAGAGCAAAGTAGTATGAACCATAGCTACGGAACCTGAGCTGAGAACAATTCTTCTTCTGATTTAAGCGTTGACTTGGGGTTCGGATGGTGGTCCTCGTGCTTTGGGCACTGCAGTTGCCTTACTAACTGCACGTGTTTGGGTGCTCTGTGGTTGAGACGGTGTTGTGTCAACGGGAACTGGGTTACTATCTGCTGGGGTTGGGGTTAGAAGGGGTGTAGCTGGTTCTTTGTCCAACTGGGTAGGGGTACAATCTGCGTGAGTCTGGGTTATGTGTGGTGGGGCTGGTTCTTGGGCAAGTGCAACTGTGGTTCTATTGCATCGACAGGTAGCACGATCTTTTCTGAAGACTATGTTTTTACTCCCACAGATACTGCCATCACCCCTCCAATTGAAATGGCTGATAAACAAGAAAAGTAATTGAATGTACATACATTGTAAGATAGACAGGTGCAATGGATAGTAGGGAAGAAAACAGGGCATGAAATAATTCACATTTATGTTGTCTAACCAAACAGAATAGCAGGACATAATTTCACATATATGATGGCTAATTAAACAGGATAGCATGGCACAATTTCACATGTATGATGGCTAACTAAACAGGATGGAATGACATACTTCAAAATATGATGACTATGTAAACAGGATGACATGATATAACTATACGATGTGTCTATTAAAGTGGTTGGCATGCCATAAATCACAAACATGCCGTCGATGGAAACATGATGGCATGATATAATTCACAGATAGAATGACATAATTCAAAATATGATGACTATGTAAACATGATGAGATGATATAACTATATTATGTCTTTAGAAAATGGGTTGGCATGCCATAATTCAGATACATGCTGTCTATGTAAACATCATGGCATGATATAATTCAAATATATGATTTATATACTAAGGAAGTGAGCAGAGGGCAATCGCATATATGATGTGTCAACTAAGGAGATGGTAGTCAATAGTCTATGATGTAAAAACTAAGCATTGCAATATAACATATGCATGATATGAGTAATATAACCCTGCCAAGTTTGAGCATACACCTCAGGGGGATAATAGGACTGGTCATCGCCTCTCAATCCTCCTCTCAAGAGCTATCAGAATCAGCAAGTTATCTACTTCAGCAGTAGCATTGTTCCGCTCAAGACCTTGTTTTCGCTCCGATTTCTCCATCACCAATTCAAATGGCTGATGCACAGGAAGAGCAGTTGAATATACAAACATTGTCGACAAAAGCAATGAGAAATACAAAAAAAGGACGGCATGATATAATTCACATATATGACGCTTGGCTAAACAACATGGCATTGCATAATTCACATATATAATGCCTTGCAACAAGATAGCATTGCATAATTCACATATATAATGTCTTGCAACAAGATGGCATTGCATAATTCACATATATGGTAATTATACACCAAACAGGTGGCATTCACACAAAGCATGTCTAAACTAAGCAAATGACATAGTAATGCAAGAGCAACATAACCATGCCAAGTTAGAGCATGCACCTCGGGGGGGGGGGGAATAGGACTGGTCATCTGTCTCTGAATCCTTCTCTGAGGAGCTATCCGTAACCAGCAAGACATGCACTTCGTCAGATAGCATTGTCTGCTCTAAAGACCTTGTTTCCACTCCAGATTTTTCCATGACCGTGCCGAATGGCTGATGCACAGGAAGAGTAATTGAATGTACTAAAATTGTTGACAAATTTAACACGTAATAAAAAAATGATGGCATGATATAATTCACATATAAGATGACTGGCTAACCAAGGTGGCTTTACAAAATTCACATATATGATGCCTGGCTAAACACGATGGCATTGCATGATTCACATATATGATAAAGAAACTAAAGAAATGGCATTGACACAAAGCATGTCTAAACTAAGCAGATGACATCTTTGATGTATACAGTAAGCAATGCAAGGCACCACATGCATGATATTACCAACATCAGCATGCCAAGTTAGAGCGAAGACCTCATGGGGTAAATAGGAGTGGTCTTCTCCTTCTGAATCCCCCTCGGAACAATTATCTTCTCTTGATTACGATCCAAAATGGGTGGAGGGGGGCTGCCTTTGCGCCCACCATGGAGCGACGTCTGCATGAAATTTTATTGCCATGCAAGGCTCGTCTCTTTTGCTCTGCATGTTCAGTTCCATAGTGTACAACAACTGACATGCATAGGAATAAAACATAGTGAGATTATGTAAGGAGTGCATGCACAAATCCAGAGTGATGGTAGCAAACTGTGGATAGACCCAAAACCAATGATAGCAGGTAGATAATAGCTTTAGTTAAAAATACAGATAATGGATCCTTTAATGTTTGTTTGCACCCAACATGAAACTCATAGTAGACACCCGAGATTAACCAGATAGTAGACAGATAGTACTGATTGCTGCCCCAATATGTACCCCACAACCATTTAAAAACTCAAGTTTCAGCATTAGTTTGGACCTGACTTAGAGTCTAATAGGTGAACACGACGATAAAGTAGCATGGCATCATATTAAATGACGCATAACGTAAGCAGACACGAAAGAGTGCGACCTCTCTTGCAGACCCGTGTAGTCCTCAAGGTCATCTTCTCAGTTGATGATGGTAATGTAGTTGTCGTGGCTGCTGCCGGCAGGGAAGAAGATCTAAGGCGGCAAAAGACAGTCTGGAGAGTAGATCCCTGCTGTGGTGAACCCTTCCGTCGTTGGAGCGGCTGAGCTGGGGTGAAACACAGCGCCACAGGAGCAGGACAAACCACACAAGGTTTTCTTTGACACATATCTGTAACAGAACTAATTGTGTAAGGGCTTGTTTGAATTTGAGGATTCTAACAATGCAGGGATAGGAAATAGACAAGAATAGGATAGGAATGCACGTGCAAAACATAGAATTTAAAAACACAGGATTTCTGCCAATCTGGGTGTTTGATTCACAAGAATTGGAAGATCACAGGATGCAAAGAAGCATGGTGAGATTAAGTCAAACCACAAGAAAATGTACGTTTATAATGCTATTATGCTACTATCTCTTAGTCTTTTGCTTCATGAATAGGAATTTGAAAAGGAGGACAAGTGGAAATTAAAATTCCTACGGTTTTTCTTGGAGACACTAAAGGAACAAATCCTACACTTTTCCTTTGCTCCATTCCTTTGAACCAAATTCATGAATAGTAGTACCATAGGAAACTTTCCAATGCCTATGTTTTTCATTCACTTTTCCTTTCAAGCACTGGCGATTCTAGTAGGCAGGCTTGAGCAAGGAAAAGCCTACACTAAAAAAATGTTTTTGTGCTACTTCTATTACTTTGGACCCAGGCCAATGCCCTACTAGCTCAACTCCCAGGCCCATCGACAAATGCACAACTCAAACGCGCTGATGTCTACTACACAACCTTCTTCTTCTAGACGTTGTTGGGCTTGCAAGTGCACAGGTTTGTAGGACAGTAGCAAATTTCCCTCAAGTGGATGACCTAAGATTATCAATCCGTAGGAGGCGTAGGATGAAGATGGTCTCTCTCAAACAACCCTGCAACCAAATAACAAAAAGTCTTTTGTGTCCCCAACACACCCAATACAATGGTAAATTGTATAGGTGCACTAGTTCGGCGAAGAGATGGTGATACAAGTGCAATATGGATGGTAGATATAGGTATTTGTAATCTGAAAATATAAAAACAACAAGGTAACTAAATATAAAAGTGAGCGTAAACGGTATTGCAATGATAGGAAACAAGGCCTAGGGTTCATACTTTCACTACTGCAAGTTCTCTCAACAATAATAACATAGATAGATCATATAACAAGCCCTCAACATGCAACAAAGAGTCACTCCAAAGCCACTAATAGCGGAGAACAAACATAGAGATTATGGTAGGGTACGAAACCACCTCAAAGTTATTCTTTCGGATCAATCTATAAAAGAGTTCGTACTAGAATAACACCTTAAGATACAAATCAACCAAAACCCTAATGTCACCTAGATACTCCATTGTCACCTCAAGTATCCGTGGGCATGATTATACGATGTGCATCACACAATCTTAGATTCATCCAACCAACATAAAAGTACTTCAAAGAGTGCCCCAAAGTTTCTATCGGAGAGTCAAGAATGTGTGCCAACCCCTATGCATAGGTTCCCAATGTCACGAAACCCGCAAGTTGATCACCAAAACATACATCAAGTGGCACATGATATCCCATTGTCACCACAGATAATCACGGCAAGACATACATCAAGTGTTCTCATAAAGACTCAATCCGACAAGATAACTTCAAAGGGGAAACTCAATTCATCACAATAGAGTAGAGGGGGAGAAACATCATAAGATCCAACTACAATAGCAAAGCTCGGGATACATCAAGATCGTATCACCTCAAGAACATGAGAGAGAGAGAGAGATCAAACACATAGCTACTGGTACATACCCTCAGCCCCGAGGGTGAACTACTCCCTCCTCGTCATGGATAGCGCCGGGATGATGAAGATGGCCACCTGTGATGGGTTCCTCCCAGCAGGCACCGAACGGGCTCCCGAGAGGTTTTTGGTGGCTACAGAGGCTTGCGGCGGCGGAACTCCCGATCTATCTTCTGTTCTGGAAGTTTTAGGGTACAATTGTATATATAGGAGGAAGAAATACGTCAGGGGAGCCGAGGGACCCATGAGGGTGGAGGGCGCGCCCAAGGGGGTGGGCGCACCCCCCTACCTCGTGCCTTCCTCGTTTCTTTCTTGACATGGACTCCAAGTCTCCTGGGTTGCTTTCCTTCCAAAAATAACTTCTCCAGTTGATTTCGTTCCATTTTGACTCCGTCTGATATTCCTTTTCCTCGAAATACTGAAATAGGCATAAAACAGCAAATTTGGGCTGGGCCACCGGTTAATAGGTTAGTCCAAAAAATAATATAAAAGTGGATAATAAAGCCCAATATTGCCTAAAATAGTAGATAAAGTAGCATGGAGCAATCAAAAATTATAGATACATTGGAGACGTATCAAGCATCCCCAAGCTTAATTCCTGCTTGTCCTCGAGTAGGTAAATGATAAAAAAGAATTTTTGATGCGGAGTGATACTTTGGCATAATTTCAATGTAGATCTTCTTAATTGTGGTATGAATATTCAGATCCGAAAGATTCAAGACAAAAGTTCATATTGACACAAAAATAATAATACTTCAAGCATACTAATCAAAGCAATCATGTCTTCTCAAAATAACATGGCAAAAGAAAGTTCATCCCTACAAAATCATATAGTTAGGCTATGCTTCATTTTCATCACACAAAGATGTTCCCAACTTCTATACCCCCGATGACAAGCCAAGCAATTGTTTCATACTTAAATAATCTCAAACTTTTTCAACCTTCACGCAATACATGAGCGTGAGCCATGGATATAGCACTATGGGTGGAATAGAATATGATGATGGGGATTATGTGGAGAAGACAAAAAAAGAGAAGGTCTCACATTGACGAGGCTAATCAATGGGCTATGGAGATGCCCATCAATTGATGTCAACATGAGGAGTAGGGATTGCCATGCAACGGATGCACTAGAGCTATGAATGCTCAACAAAAGAAAACTAATGGGTGTGCATCCAACTCGCTTGCTCACGAAGACCTAGGGCATTTGAGGAAGCCCATCGTAGGAATATGCAAGCCAAGTTCTACAATGAAAAATTCCCACTAGTATGAAAAGACAACTTATGAGACTCACTACATGAGGAACAAGGTGCTACTTTGAAGCACAATATATGAGACTCACTACATGAAGAACAAGGTGCTACTTTGAAGCACAAGTGTGGAAAAAGAGATAGTAGCATTCCCTTTTTTATTTTTATTTTTTTATTTTCTTTTTTTGGGCCTTTATTTTTTTCTTTTGGCCTTTCTCTTTTTTTGGGAATGCTCTAATAATGATGATCATCACACTTCTATTGATTACAACATAAGGATTACAACTCAAAACTTAGAACAAGATATGACTCTATATGAATGCCTCCGGTGGTGTACCGGGATAGTGCAATGAATCAAGAGTGACATGTATGAAAAATAATGCATGGTGGCCTTGCCACAAATACGATGTCAACTACATGATCATGCAATGGCAATATGACAAAAGTAATGTATGTCATGATGATGATGATGGAAGTTGCATGGCAATATATCTCGGAATGGCTATGGAAATGCCATGATAGGTAGGTATGGTGTCTGTTTTGAGGAAGATATAAGGAGGTTTATGTGTGATAGAGCGATCGCATCACGGGTTTGATGCACCGCTAAGTTTGCACCAACTCTCAAGGTGAGAAAGGGCAATGCACTGCATCAAGAGGCTAGCAAAGGTGGAAAGGTGAGAGTGCGATAATCCATGGACTCAACATTAGTCAAAAGAACTCATATACTTATTGCAAAAATTTAGAAGTCATCAAAAATCAAGTACTACGTGCATGCTCCTAGGGGGATAGATTGGTAGGAAAAGACCATCGCTCGTCCCCGACCGCCACTCATAAGGATGCACAAGCACGGTACACTTCATGTTTCAAATTTGTTACACAACTTTAACCATACGTGCATGCTACGGGACTTGCAAACTTCAACACAAGCATTTCTCAAATTCACAATTACTCAACTAGCACGACTTTCATATTATCACCTCCATATCTCAAAACAATTATCAAGCATCAAACTTATCTTAGTATTCAATTCACTCAAAAGAAAGCTTCACATATCTTGAATACCAAGTATATTAACATTAAGCAAATTACCATGCTAATTAAGACTCTAAAAATAATATAAGTGAAGTATGAGAGTTCATCTATAGTTTCTTTAAAACAAAACTACCACCATGCTCTAAAAGATATAAGTGAAGCACTAGAGCGAATGACAAACTACTCCGAAAGATATAAGTGAAGATCAATGAGTAGTCGAATAATTATGCAACTATGTGAAGACTCTCCCATTTAATAATTTCAGATCTTGATACTTTATTCAAACAGCAAGCAAAGCTAAAGAAAACTACATTGCAAGGATAGCACAACTCATGTGAAGAAGCAAAAACTTAGGCTCAACCGATACTAACCGATAGTTGTTGAAGAAGAAAGGTGGGATGCCTACCGGGGCATCTCCAAGCTTAGATGCTTGAGACTTCTTGAAATATTATCTTGGGATGCCTTGGGCATCCCCAAGCTTGAGCTTGTGTGTCGCCTTAATTCCTCTCATATCATGGTTTCTCTTTTTTATCAAAAGCTTCATTCACAACAAACTCAACAAGAACTCGTGAGATAGGTTAGTATAAACCAATGCAAAACCTTATCATTTGCTACTGTAACAAATCACTAAAATTATTATTCAACATTGCATACTAAATGCCTCTGCATATTTAATACTCCTATCACCAAATAGAATCATTAAACCAGCAAACATATGCAAACAATGCAACCATAACAGCAATCTGCCAAAACAGTAGTCTGTAAAGAATGCAGGAGTATTAATACTTCCCTAACTCCAAAAATTATGAAATAAAATTCCCACTGTAATAAATTTATGAGAGATCATTTTGCAAAAAGTTTCAACATTATACCCCTCTCTGACTTTTTTAGGGAATTTTCGCAACAGCGGTAAACTTTCTGTTTTCAAACAGCAACATGTATACTAGCAAAATAAGCATGGCAAAGGCTATCCTTGACTTCTTTATTGAGACTAAAGATGCAAAACATTATTATAAATAATAGCAAGCAAATACTAACAAAAGAAAATTACGCTCCAAACAAAACACGTATCATGTGGTGAATAAAAATATAGCCCCAAGTAAAGTTACCGATGAACGAAGACGAAAGAGGGGATGCCCTCTGGGGCATCCCCAAGCTTAGGCTCTTGGTTGTCCTTGAATATTACCTTAGGGTGCCTTGGGCATCCCCAAGCTTAGGCTATTGCCACTCCTTGTTCCATAGTCCATCGAATCTTTACCCAAAACTTGAAAACTCCACAACACAACACTCAATAGAAAACTCGTAAGCTCCGTTAGTATAAGAAAATAAAACCACCACTTAGGTACTGTAATGAACTCATTCTAAATTCATATTGGTGTAATATCTACTGTACTCCAACTTATCTATGGTTCATACCACTTAATACTACCCATAGATGCATCAAAATAAGCAAACAACACATAGAAAACAGAATCTGACAAAAAAACAGAGCAGTCTGTAGTAATCTGTATCAAACGTATACTTCTGGAACTCCAAAAATCCTACCAAATTAGGAAGTCCTAAGCAATTTGTGTACCAATCCAGATCAAAAAGAATCAGATCAAGAGCACGTTTCTATGAATTAACAAAACTAATTTACTGGGTGCAAAAGTTTCTGATTTTCAGCAGGATCAACACAACTATCACCGTAAGCCATCCTAAAGGTCTTACTTGGCACTTTATTGAAACAAAAGCTATAAAACATGGTTACTACAGTAGCATAATCATGTGTACACACAAAAACAGTAAGGATAAATATTGGGTTGTCTCCCAACAAACGCTTTTCTTTAATGCCTTTTAGCTAGGCATGATGATGGAAATGATGCTCACATAAAAGATAAGAATTGAAACATAACGGGAGCATCATGAAGCATATGACTAGCACATTTAAATCTAACCCACTTCCTATGCATAGGGATTTTGTGAGCAAACAACTTATGGGAACAATAATCAACTAGCATAGGAAGGTAAAACAAGCATAGCTTCAAAACTTGAAGCACATAGAGAGGAAACTTGTTATTATTGCAGTTCCTACAAGCATATATTCCTCCCTCATAATAATTTTCAGTAGCATCATGAATGAATTCAACAATATAACCAGCACCTAAAGCATTCTTTTCATGATCTACTTGCATAGAAAATTTACTACTCTCCACATAAGCAAAATTCTTCTCATTCGGAATAGTGGAAGCATCATAAGAGACTTGAACACTAAAAATTGTTTCCACATTAAAAGAGTAATGTTCAGAGAAAGGGTAATCATAATCATGACAAGATTTGTAAATATAATCATCACTACTTTTTATAGCATAAGTTTCATCACAATAATCATCATAAGTAGCAACTTCGTTCTCATCATAATCGGTTGAAACCTCTTCCAAGATAGTGGAATCATCACTAAATAAAGTTGACACTCTTCCAAATCCACTTTCATATTCATCACAATAAGATTCAACATCCTCCAAAATAGTGGGATCATTACTTCCTAAAGTTGACACTCTTCCAAACCCAATTTCATCAATATAACCATCATAAATAGGAGGCATGCTATCATCATAACAACTTTGCATATCAAAACTTGGGATGCTAAAAATATCATCTTCATTAAACATAGCATACCCGAGCTTGGGACAAACATTAATTCCAGCAAATATATTCTCAAATATTTCATCCTCATCAAACATAGCTTCCCCAAGCTTGGGCCCTTTCTTATCATAAGCATAATCACTCTCATCATTAAAAATATCGATAGCACCAATAGTATAGCAATTATCATCATCACAATGAGTAATAGGAGCAACATCATTTGGGAGGGATACCTTTCTACCTTTGTTGCTCCTTCTTTTCTTCTTCTTCTTCACATTATGTGTGGGTTCAACCTTCCTCTTTGAGCTCTTTATTGATGAGATTGGTTGATTAGAAGGCTCCTCCTCGTTACGTGATTCATCATAAGAAATAATAGGAGGAGATTGGGAAGCCTCTTCCCTTTCATTAGTATCCTCATCATCTACCATTTGCTTTCTTTTCCTTATGTAATTGGCAATATAAGGATTTTCAACACAATTCACTGCACAATACATATAAATTTCCTCTAGATCAAAACCAAGAAGTTTGTAACGGGCAAATTCTGGAAGATAATTAGTTAAACGTTTCATTTCTTCGCAACCCATAAGCAAGCTAAGCTCATTATAATGTGCAAGGGAAATCAACTCATCACAATTTTTAGACACGATTAGATCATGAAACAATTTGCATCGGATAGCTAAATGACCACTTTCATTGCAAAGTCCACAAGTACGGCCAAGAAAATTTAAATTTTCAGCACAAACATCTAGCCTTTCTTGCAATAATTTAGTTTCTAAGTGCTTATGCCTATTGCAATAAATATCTTCTCTATTTGGTGTGTTCATGCAAACATGCACTCCACAAAAGTTGACATGCTCATAAGAGATATTTTCATCATAACTAGTGCAATAATCATTAGCATCGGATATTCAAAGAATTCGTACTAACAACATTGCAATCATGCTCATCATTCAAAGATTTAGTGCCAAACAATTTAGAGATTTCTTCTTCTAGCACTTGAGCACAATTATCCTTTCCATCGTACTCACGAAAGATATTAAAAAGGTGAAGCGTATGAGACAAACTCAATTCCATTTTTTAATTTTCTTTTATAAACTAAACTAGTGCTAAAACAAGAAACAAAAAGATTCGATTGCAAGATCTAAATATATACCTTCAAGCACTCACCTCCCCGGCAACGGCGCCAAAAAAGAGCTTGATGTCTACTACACAACCTTCTTCTTGTTGACGTTGTTGGGCCTGCAAGTGCACAGGTTTGTAGGACAAGAGCAAATTTCCTCAAGTGGATGACCTAAGGTTTATCAATCCGTAGGAGGCGAGGATGAAGATGGTCTCTCTCAAACAACCCCGCAACCAAATAACAAAAGTCTCTTGTGTCCCCAACACACCCAATACAATGGTAAATTGTATAGGTGCACTAGTTCGCGAAGAGATGGTGATACAAGTGCAATATGGATGGTAGATATAGGTATTTGTAATCTGAAAATATAAAAACAGCAAGGTAACTAAATATAAAAGTGAGCGTAAACGGTATTGCAATGATAGGAAACAAGGCCTAGGGTTCATACTTTCACTACTGCAAGTTCTCTCAACAATAATAACATAGATAGATCATATAACAAGCCCTCAACATGCAACAAAGAGTCACTCCAAAGCCACTAATAGCGGAGAACAAACGTAAAGATTATGGTAGGGTACGAAACCACCTCAAAGTTATTCTTTCGAATCAATCTATAGAAGAGTTCGTACTAGAATAACACCTTAAGATACAAATCAACCAAAACCCTAATGTCACCTAGATACTCCATTGTCACCTCAAGTATCCGTGGGCATGATTATACGATATGCATCACACAATCTCAGATTCATCCAACCAACATAAAAGTACTTCAAAGAGTGCCTCAAAATTTCTATCGGAGAGTCAAGAACGTGTGCCAACCCCTATGCATAGGTTCCCAATGTCACGAAACCCGCAAGTTGATCACCAAAACATACATCAAGTGGCACATGATATCCCATTGTCACCACAGATAATCACGGCAAGACATACATCAAGTGTTCTCATAAAGACTCAATCCGACAAGATAACTTCAAAGGGGAAACTCAATTCATCACAAGAGAGTAGAGGGGGAGAAACATCATAAGATCCAACTACAATAGCAAAGCTCGATACATCAAGATCGTATCACCTCAAGAACATGAGAGAGAGAGATCAAACACATAGCTACTGGTACATACCCTCAGCCCCGAGGGTGAACTACTCCCTCCTCGCCATGGATAGCGCCGGGATGATGAAGATGGCCACCGGTGATGGGTTCCCCCTCTGGCAGGGTGCCGGAACAGGCTCCCGAGAGGTTTTTGGTGGCTACAGAGGCTTGTGGCGGTGGAACTCCCGATCTATCTTCTGTTCTGGAAGTTTTAGGGTATATTGGTATATATAGGAGGAAGAAATACGTCAGGGGAGCCACGAGGGCCCCACGAGAGTGGAGGGTGCGCCCAGGGGGGTGGGCGCGCCCCCCTTCCTCGTGCCTTCCTCGTTTATTTCTTGACGTGGACTCCAAGTCTCCCGGGTTGCTTTCCTTCCAAAAATAACTTCTCCAGTTGATTTTGTTCCGTTTTGACTCCGTCTGATATTCCTTTTCCTCGAAATACTAAAATAGGCATAAAACAACAAATTTGGGCTGGCCCTCCGGTTAATAGGTTAGTCCCAAAAATAATATAAAAGTGGATAATAAAGCCCAATATTGCCTAAAACAGTAGATAAAGTAGCATGGAGCAATCAAAAATTATAGATACGTTGGAGACGTATCACGCGCAGAGATAAATAATGATGGCGTTCAAGAGAGTCCATCACGGATAGCTAAGTTACCTGATACCTCACCGCTTATCATATAGTAGGATAAAATAATCGTATTTCACGTTACTACGGGTGCTCAGTGGACAATATATATAACATGTAGAGTAAAAAAGAGATGCAACAAGTGTACAACCTCTTTGGCGAAGCCATGTCGATCTCAGTGGGATTGGGTTGGCCGGTGAGGATGCTCCGGCTGACTTGGCTATCGGAGGAGGGGAAGAAGATCTTAGGCGTCTGGAGATGGAGCCCAAGGTACTGCTCCGCTGTGATGGAGGGTTTCGTCGTTGGAGCAGCTCTGGTGAGTTGTACGATGCCGAGGTCAAGCAGACAAGAGAGACAATGTTAACCTGAGTGGAATTCTAATAGCATCTCCAATAGATGACGTAAAATACATAACCACAAAGTGCTAGATGTAAAATACATCAGCCGCTCATCTCTGAAGTTAACTATCGAAACTGAATTTAACTGTCGAAACTAAACTTAACTGTCAAAACTGAATGTTGCTGTCGAAACTGAATTTTACTGTCGAAAGTGAACGCACTAGAGGTGAGGCTATATGTCAGTCGACTGACTTTTTCATCTCTGGTCAGTAGATTTTGCAGCCGTTGGATATGAAATCAAGGGCATGCAGTTCATCTTCAACCTCCACCCCCCTGAGCCGCCAGCCACCACCGGCCAAACAGCCGCCCCCCGCCGTCCCGCCCACCCCGAAAACACTCCCCACCGCCGGTCCTCCGTCGCCCTGGCCATCCCTCTAGGCACCCCCGTGCCAAGCTTTTTCTCCGGCAATCCCCATGCCACCGCCCCACCACCACCGACGACCATGGCCCCACCCTGAACCCTAAGATAGATAGTGGGGTACCTCTCCGGCAAGCCCCCCTCCCTGCTGCGGTTGGTTCTTCCTTAACTCCGGCGAGCCCCTCCCCCACCCCCTGAAAATCGACTAACCCAAAAGTCCATTCAGTCGACTGAAGTGTAGCTAAATCGGAGCAACATCGCAAGCAAGAGCAAGAGCGAGAGCAATAGCGCGAGCAAGAGCAAGAGCAAGAGCAATAGCAAGAGCAGACCAGGCAGGGGAGCAAGAGCAAGAGCAGAGCAGAAGCGCGAGCGAGAGCTAAAGCAGCAGCAGCTCCTACTAATGTGGATGGAGGAAGTGGCCGGCGACGCCGCCGTGGATGGAGCCGCGCCGTGTCGGCTCAGGACCGAGCGCCAGCAGCACCGTGAGATCGAATCAAGAAGAAAATGCGGCGATTAGTGTACAACCTATTTGGTGGCGCCGATTAGGC